>QXTE01000230.1:1222952-1237501 GCA_003942145.1 Platysternon megacephalum
GGGGGGGGGGGGGGCGTGTGGGGGAGGGGGAACTGGGCTCACAGCACAGCCAGGCTGGAACCCAGGAGTCCTGCCTCCTACCCCACCCCTGCCTCCCTCTAACTACTAGACTCCACTGCCCTCCCAGACCTGGGGCTAGAACCCAGGAGTCCTGGCCCCACTCTGTTGGACCTTGGCCCCTCAGCTCCTGGGCTCAGAGGGGGATGGGCACAGCCCTGGGGGCGGGGGGAGTCCTCAGCACCAGGGTGGGAGCAGAGCTGCCACCTCTGGGCTGGGGCTGAAGAGGGGAATGTGCCCCTAACCCGCCGCCCCACAGATATTGTATGAGAGGACAGGGGCGGCTAGTGGTTAGAGTGGGGCGGGGGGAGGGGACAGGCTGGGAGTCAGGACTCCTGGTATCTAGTCCAGGCTCTGGGAGGGGAGTGGGGGATAGAGTGGGGGCCCCCCCGCCGAGGCTCAGGGGAGACAATGGGGCTGGACGCCTGCCCCACCGCTGAGAGCCAGGCATTGGTGGGAGACACTGGTTCATGGGCCGCACGAGTGCCCAGTCCTGGCCGCTCTGCCCCATGGCAGGTTTGTCCTGGGGCGGGCAGAGCCCCCAGCCCGGGGCGGGAGGGAGGGGAGAGGCTGTGGGGTTTGTGCCAGAAGGCCCTTGCCAAGGGGTAGGTGACACGGAGCAGCACCCACCCTGACCTGCAAAGGGGCACAAGGTCTGGGGCAGCCCCACAGCAGAGCTTGTTGGGGGGGGGGTTCCCACTGGTGCCAAGGAGGCTGGGTTGTGGATCCTCTTTGGGCCATCTCGAGGGGGGAGGGGGTTCTCAGATAGGGGAGTTTGGGGCAGCAAGGGAGGGGGGGGCTCAGTTGGGGGGGGATTTTGGATGTTGAGGGGGTGACAGATGGAGTTGGGGAGCCTACAGCTGGATCCAGACCATCACACCTCTGGCTTCAAATGGGCCGGACCTGGCCCCACTATGCCCATTTGGCCCCAGCCCACCCCCCTCCAGCCTGTCTCCTGCTCAGACCCGACCCAAAGGCCTGAACCCTGTGACTCAGGTGCCTCCATGTCATGGCTGAACCAGAGCCCCCGGGCCGGGCCGGGTGGCGGATCAGAACCCCGCGGCCGTTGCCCCATGGGCGGGTGTGGGTGACTGCGCCATGACACCTTTGGCCCATTTCCTCTGGCCTGGCCCATGTGAGCCCAGCCTCACGTGAACGCAGCTGGTGACACCAACCTGTATAGAACGGGCAACGCCCAGCCCCACGGGCAGCTGGATCGAGGCCAGGCCTGCGCAGGAGGCCTGGCGTGGGGCTGGGGCAGAACCAGGAGTCAACGGGGCATGAGATCCCGGTGGCACGTGGCGGCTGGGGGAGAGGGTCTGATATGGGGGGAGGCCCCTGCCTCCCTGATCCTGTAGTAGTAATTAATGCTGTTTAGGGGGGAAGGTCCCTTGATTTCACCCAGCCAGGATGATGGGTTCCCCCACCCGGGCACCATCCAATGCCCGTGGCACCCTCCACCGGCCGAGTGCAGGGAGGAGCCGAATGCCCTGAGACGGTGGGTGGGGGGTGGAGTTATGGGGGGGTCTCAAGTGGGGTGTGGCTGTAGGTGCTGGGGCCACCATTCAATCTTCTGGGTTGGGGGGGGGGCATGGGGGAGGCAGGCTGATCCCCATCCAGTCACTGCAGCAGCTGGTGTGTGTGTGGGGCATATTTGGGCTGCGCCCCCCCCCCGGATCATGCAGTGAGGAGGGTTGTGGGGGACACAAGAGCCCCTCCCCCAATGCTGCAACAGATACGGGGGGGAATCGACCCCCAGATAATGCAGCGGGGGAAGGGCTGACTATATCGACAAGGCCCGACCCGTTCCCCCCCCCAATGACACACCACACGGGGGGGTTTGATATGTGCTGTACAGTCTTTATTATTACATGAGCACACGGTTGCTTTAGGACCCACGTGAGGCCTGGACACAGTGTGTCCCCCCCCCACACACACACACATCTGTGGGGCCCTCTCATATACATGGGGGCTGTGAAGTAGGAGGGGGCGGGAATCCCCCCGTAGCCAGAGTGACCAGGGGTTATAGCACCTTTCTCTGGGGGGGGGCCGGGTATAAGGGATAATTCCCCCGCCCCCAAACCATCCCCCTCCTTGGTTATCACTTGACCCAGCCTAGGGAGGTACCGTTGCTGGGGTCTGTTCCCCCCCCAGCTCTCATTCTCCTGTCTGACCCACAGGCTGGAGAGAGGCCTGGGGACCCCGTTCCGTGAGGCGACCCCACCCCACCCCGCCAAGGCCTGGGTGGGAGGGGGGGTTGTCTCCCACTGGGAAAGGCGCCCCCTGCTGGTCCCGCTGCGGGTGGGGGTGTGTGCACGGGCCATGGGAGGGGGCATGTGAGGGTGTGTGAGCAGGGTGCCCACTGCATGCAGGGTCCATTAAGGCTTGGTTGGTGGGGAAATATGGGGGGGGCGAGACAGAGATGCCCCCCCCCATAGGCTGTGTAGGGCCCCCAACAGCTCGATTTGCTCTCAGGGCAGCACCGGGCATTTGCATAGCGAGAACCGTGCCCATGGGGGGCGCCCCCACCAGGGCACATGGGGGGGGGGATTGGGGCAGCATCAGCACTCGGGGGGGGGAGGGCCCTGCCATGGCCCTGCTGTGATGACATCATCACACGGACAGGGCTGGTCTGATGACATCACAAACACCCGGGAGGAGGGGTGGAGCTTGATGCCATCACCACAGTGCACTAGGCACCTCGATGACATCACACAAGCAGCCATGGCTCGATGACATCATCATGCCAGCACGGTGGCGGGGGGGGGGGGGGGGCCCCCCAGGCCGGGCCATGCCCTTGCAGCACCACTGGCTGCCTGTTGATGACATCACCGCCCACCTGATGATGCGACAGCTGCTGCTCAGTGACATCAGGGAGCCAGGCCCCAGATGGCGCTGGCCAGCTGGTTGCCATGGCGATGTATAAACAGGGAGTGGCCGGGGGGGGGGGCACTGAAATGCCCCCCCACCCAATTCCTGGAAGGATCCAGAGCAAGCTGCCCCCCCCCAGGGAATCTGGGGACACGTTAACCCTTCCCTGACGGGGCCATGGCAAGGAACTGGGGAGCAGGGGGGGTCACAGTATTAACCCTTCAGTGTAGGTGGTATTCTTGCGCGTATATATTATATATATATATATATGTATAGATACTTTACACAGGACATGCCATTCACTGGGGGGATTACAATGGGGCGCTGCCTCCACTCCCCCGTGTCCATGGAGCTTAGAAACCAGGCCGGGTGGGGGGTTCCTCCTGGCTCGGTGCCCCTCACCCCCCAGCTGTGACCAGAGGGGGGGGCATTGTGTAACCCCATGCCGCCCTCTGCACAAAAACAGACCAGATTCCTTTTGGGGGGACGGCCGAGGGGATCCCGACCGTGTCTCCCAAAATTCAGGGGCGTCCCTGTTTCCCAGCGGCGTGTACACTGTGGGGGGGGCACCCTGCCCCCCCCCACACCCACTCTTCTCAGTGCCCCACCACATTTTTCTCCACAACGGCAGGGGGCGGGACTTGGGGGGCAGGGCCCCTCCCCGCCGGCAGGATCACTCCCAGCGTCTTCGCCTCAGCCAGGCCCTTCCTGGGGGGGGCCAGCCCATTTTTGGCACCCTGAGGGCAGGGGCCTTTGGAGGAGGAGGGCTTGGCTCGGGGCCCCAGGGTGGTGTGCTCCTCCACCACCTCCAGGATCAACTTCTCCTTGGGGGAGACGGCCTGGTTCTGGGGGCACTTGGGGGGCTGCCGGCCCTGGCCCCCCTCGGCGTTCCTCTCCCACAGCCCCTGCCCGTCGGCGCTCTCCTGGGGCTCCACCACCAGGGGCACGGGCCCGCGCGGCGCCCCCTCTGCCTCGCCCCTCCTGCCCTGCTCATACTCCTGCACCGGGCTCAAGGCTTTGGCCGGGGCCCGGGCGGGAGCGGCAAAGGCTTCTTCGGTCTGAACCCCCTGGTGTCTCCTGACGCCCCCCGCCGGGTCGCGGGGGCTGCCGGCCGCCTCGGCACAGGCCGGGCTTTCCTTGGCACTTGTCTGGCCCCCGCCGGCCGGGCCCGCCGCCTCCCCGGCTCCAAAGCTGAGAGCCGATTCCTGCCGGCCCAGCCGCCGGGCGGCCCCCTGCCTGCCAGCCCCGTCGCCGGCCCCCGGGCTCTCGCCGTCCGACTCGGCCAGGCTCTGCAGGCCGGCCTCGGGGTGGAAGTCCTTGCGGTAGTCGGCGTGGGTCACCTCCAGGCTGTGTTTCCGCACGGCCCCCTTCTTCTCCGAGCCCAGGGGCGAGCCCAGCTTCTCGGCCGACTGCACCCGCTTGAGCAGGGGCGAGCGGGGCGGCTCGGCGCTCTTGGGCCGGGGCCGGCCCACGGGGGGGGAGGAGTGCAGCTTGGCGGGGAAGCTCTGGGTGGTGTGGGAGCTGCCCACCGTGTGGCCGGGCAGCGGGGGGGGCGAGGACTGGGTGGGCGAGGGGGTGTGGGCCAGGGGCGAGAGCGGGATGTTCCCGGCCGACTTGCAGCGGGCCGAGCGGTACTGGCGGTGCAGCTTGGGTGACAGGCCGTGCAGGGTGCTGGGCCGGATGTGGTGGGAGGAGGTGGCCGGGGAGTTGGGGGTGCTGGAGGCTGGGGAGCTGCTCTGGGACGAGGCGCCTGCAGAGAGAGGAGACCGGGAGGGGGGTGAGATCCCGGAGGGGGGCGGCTCGGACCCCTGGAGACCAGGGCCTCTGAGTGCCCCGAGGGGGGCAGTCCAGGGGGAGGACACATCACACAGCCCCCCTCCCACAGCCTGATCCCCCCTACATCCTGGGGGGCAGTCCTGGAGAAGCCCCCCCATGGCATACAGGGTGCGTTTCAGCCTGCTCTGGATCAGCAGAAGTGGAGAGAGCTCTCCCTGCCCCCCTCATTGCTGGACGGACAGACGAGTGGGATGGGGCAGCCCCCCCGATGGACTGACGGACAGACGAATGGGATGGGGCGCCCCCCCCCGATGGATGGACGGACAGACGAGTGGGATGGGGCGGCCCCCCCCCCGATGGATGGACGGACAGACGAGTGGGATGGGGCGGCCCCCCCCCCCCCGATGGATGGACGGACAGACGAGTGGGATGGGGCGGCCCCCCCCCCCATGGATGGACGGACAGACGAGTGGGATGGGGCGGCCCCCCCAGTCACTCAGCTCACCCCATATCTCTGGTCGCTGGTGCTTTGGGCCTGGATCCCCCTCGCCCTTCTGCCCCCTGCCCCCGGGCACGGCTGACGCGGGGGCACAGTGCCTGGGCAGGGGAGATGCCCCTTGACAGACCCAGGGTGTGGAGGGGCTTGAACGGGGCTGGGGCGCCACCTGGTGGAGGGAGCAGCCCCTGCAGCCCAAGGACATCCCCGAGGTTCCACCACCCCTAAGTCCAGCCCCACACCTGCTCCCCCCGCCCCCGGCAGTGGGGCACAACCTGACTCACAGAGGCAGGAAGGTGGCTCTGAAGCCCCCCAAATCACCTGCACCCCCCCCCCACATGTCCCTGTCCCCTCCGCTCCCTCCTGGTGATCCCTTGCCGCTGTGCCCCCAGCCCCCACCTGCTGTGCCCCCTCAGCCATGCTCCCTGCTCACCCCATAGTGCCCCACCCCCAGCCCACGCCAGGGTGTCCCCTGCCCCCCATGGTGCCCCGCGCCCGGTACCGAGGTAGGCAGAGTCGGGGGTGGTGCGCAGGCTCTGGGTGGGCGAGCGGGCGCTCAGGCTGTGGGTGGGCGAGCCGGGCAGGCTGTCGCTGGAGGAGAGCGAGCGGCTGAGCGAGGAGAGGCTACGGCTGGTGTGGAGCAGGTTGGCTTGTTTGGTGATCTTCCGGAAGAGCGAGCTGCGCTTCTTGCTGCGGGGGGGGGGGGGGGGGGGGGGGGGGGGGGGGGGGGGGGGGGGGGNCACCCCAGTACCCCTCCTTCCCCCGGCACCCCCTCCTGTCCCCCCTGCCCAGGCACTTACCCCTGCCACCCCGGCACCCCCTCCTGTCCCCCCTGCCCAGGCACCCCTTCCTGCCCCCTGCCACCCCGGCACTCCCTCCTGTCCCCCCTGCTCAGGCACCCTTTCCTGCCCTCCACCCCATCCCCCCCCGCCCCATCCCCCATCCTTCCCCCCCGCCCCGGCACCCCTTCCTGCCCCCGCCCCAGCACCCCTCACCCCCCACCCCAGCACCCACCTCCTTCCCCTGGCCCCGGCACCCCTTCCTGTTCCCTGCCCTGGCACCCCTCCTGTCCCCCCCAGCCCAGCACCCCTCCTTCCCCCGGCACCCCCTCCTGTCCCCCCTGCCCAGGCACCCCTTCCTGTTCCCTGCCCTGGCACCCCTCCTGTCCCCCCCAGCCCAGCACCCCTTCCTGCCCCCCGCCCTGAACCTCTTCCTGCCCCCTCCCTCTCCTGCCCCACCTCATGCCCCCGTTCCCCTCCCCCTCTTTCCCCCCCACCTCTCCTGCCCCTCCTTGCTGACGCTCCTCTTGTTCCTCCGCGCCATCTTGGATTTGTAGCTGCTCTTGCGGGCCGGCCCGACGCGGATGGACGTGTTCTCGAAGGGCGTCGTGGTCACCATCACCTTGTTCCCGCTCTGCCATGAGAGACAGGCCACGTGGGGGGGGGGGCAGGAAACACCCCTCCATCCCCATCAGCCAAGGCCTGCCTCCGGCCGGGGCCATATGGGCAGCACCTGGGGACACAGCTGGGCTCCATGCGCCACGGTGGGGCAGGGGCTTGGCATCAGGCCCCTCTCCCAGCATGCACTGCTCCCCGGCGGGGCGTGAGGCCCCTGTCCCAGCATGCACTGCTCCCTGGAGGTGCGAGGCCCCTGTCCCCAGCATGCACTTCTCCCTGGTGAGGTGCGAGGCCCCTTTCCCAGCATGCACTGCTCCCCGGAGGGGTGTGAGGCCCCTGTCCCAGCATGCACTGCTCCCTGGTGAGGTGCGAGGCCCCTGTCCCCAGCATGCACCGCTCCCCAGGCCCCTTTCCCAGCATGCACCGCTCCCTGACACTTACCTTCAGGATGAGCTCTACCACCTCCGTGTGCACCAGCCCGTGCACGGGCTCCCCGTTGACGTGGGTGATGAGGTCCCCGGCGCAGAGACCCGCCTCGTGGGCTGGGCCCCCCTCCTCCACGTGCTGCCGGGCAGGGGGCAGGTGTCAGGGCTGGCCCATGCTGCTTACCCACAGTGCAACGCCCCAACCAAAGGCGCAGGGTCCCTCCCAGAATGCAACGCTCCACCCAGCGCTGCAGAGCCTTTACCCACAATGCACCTCCCCGCCCAATGATGGTGTGAGGGCGGTACCCAGAATGCACTGCCCCCAGCCTTTCCCAGCATGCACCGCACCCTCAGGAAGGTGTGAGGTCCCTTACCCAGCATGCCCTGCCCCCAAGTGGGCACAAGACCCTCTCCCGCTCCCCTGTGGGATGCAAGATCCCTTTCCCAGCATGCACTGCCCCAGGGATTTCCCAGCATGCACTGTCACCAAGGGGCACAAGGCCCCCCAATGCCCAGTCTGCATTGCCCCCCCATGGGGCACGGGGCCCCTCGCTTGGCCTGCCCTGCCCCCCCCCCATGGGGAATGAGGCCCCTCGCCCAGCCTGCACTGCCCCCCCATGGGTTCGGAGCCCCTTGCCCGGCCCGCACTGCCCCCCATGGGACACGAGGCCCCTCGCCCGGCCCCCACTGCCCCCCCATGGGGCACGAAGCTCCTCGCCCAGCCCGCACTGCCCCCCCGTGGGGCACGAAGCTCCTCGCCTGGCCCGCACTGCCCCCCTGTGGGTTCGGAGCCCCTCACCCGGCCCCCACTGCCCCCCATGGGACACGAGGCCCCTCGCCCGGCCCGCACTGCCCCCCCATGGGGCGCGGGGCCCCTCGCCTGGCCCGCACTGCCCCCCCGTGGGTTCGGAGCCCCTCGCCCGGCCCCCACTGCCCCCCATGGGACATGAGGCCCCTCGCCCGGCCCGCACTGCCCCCCCATGGGGCGCAGAGCCCCTCTCCTGGCCCGCACTGCCCCCCCGTGGGTTCAGAGCCCCTCGCCCGGCCCGCACTGCCCCCCATGGGGCAGGGGCCCCTCGCCCGGCCGGGCCATACCCAGACGATGTGGTGCACGCTGTAGACATCGCTGTCACCCATGTAGACGCGGATGGCGCGCAGCGTGAAGCCGTACTTCTTGCCGGAGCGCTGGATGGTGATGGGCGAGCGCAGGGCGGTGACGGCGGGCGAGTAGTCGCGGCTCGGGGAGGAGTCCCGCGAGGACGGGTTCGAGGAGAGGGAGCGAGGCGACATGGGGCTGGCCAGGGGGGAGCTGGTGTGCTGCTCCACTGCAGAGAGACAGGGGCGTGTGAGACCAGCACGCCCCCCCCCGGGGCCCTGCCAGGAGAACCCAGGAGTCCTGAGCCCCAGCCTCCCTGCTCTAACCAATAGACCCCACTCCCCTCCCAGAGCCGGGGATAGAACCCAGGAGTCCTGCTCTCCAGGGCGCTGTACCTGTGGGGATCATGACAGGCAGCTCAGTGGGGTTAGGAGGTACCGGGGGGGGTACCTGTGAGGATCGTGACGGACAAGCGGGGGAGTCCGGGGGGTACCTGTGGGGATCGTGACAGACAGGCGGTGGGGTACCTGTGGGGACTGTGACAGACAGGCGAGGGGTGGGGGGGTACCTATGGGGATCATGATGGACAGACGGGGGGGTCCGTGGGGTACCTGTGGGGATCATGACGAACAGGTGTGGGGCGGGGGGTACCTGTGGGGATCGTGACGGACAGACGGGGAGGACCGGGGGGTACCTGTGGGGAGCATGACGGACAGACGGGGGGCGGGGGGGGTACCTGTGGGGATCGTGACGGACAGGCGGGGGAGTCCGGGGGGGACCTGTGGGGATAGTGACAGACAGGCGGGGGGTCCGGGGGGTACCTGTGGGGATCGTGACGGACAGACGGGGAGGACCGGGGGGTACCTGTGGGGAGCATGACGGACAGACGGGGGGCGGGGGGGGTACCTGTGGGGATCGTGACGGACAGACGGGGAGGTCCGGGGGGTACCTGTGGGGATAGTGACAGACAGGCGGGGGGGGCCGGGGGGGACCTGTGGGGATCGTGACGGACAGGCGGGGGGGCCCGGGGGGTACCTGTGGGGATCGTGACGGACAGGCGGGGGAGTCCGGGGGGTACCTGTGGGGATCGTGACGGACAGACGGAGGGGTCCGGGGGGTACCTGTGGGGATCGTGACAGAAAGGCGGGGAGGTCCGGGGGGTACCTGTGGGGATCGTGACAGACAGGCGGGGGGGTCCGGGGGGTACCTGTGGGGATAATGACAGAAAGGCGGGGAGGTCCGGGGGGTACCTGTGGGGATCGTGACAGAAAGGCGGGGAGGTCCGGGGGGTACCTGTGGGGATCATGACGGACAGGTGGGGGCGGGGGGGTACCTGTGGGGATCGTGACGGACAGGCGGGGGGGTCCGGGGGGTACCTGTGGGGATCATGACGGACAGGGCGGTGGCCGAGGCAGACTTGATGACCTTGCCCCCCACCCGGGCGCTGCGCCTCTCGCCCGCCGACTCCCCGGACAGCTGCTGGTGCCGGGCGCGCCGCAGCACCAGGTCACTGGTGGCTTTGGGGGTCTGGGGGTCCGCGTCCTTCGGGGCCTGGACATCGCCCCCCTTCACTCTATCGCCTGGGGGGAGAGACAGAGCAACGGGGTGGGGGGGCACGTGAGGGTCTCAGCCTCCTCCCTGGCACCCCATGGCTCCTTACCCAGAATGCACCTCTCCACCCCACACAATGGTGGCACCATTACCCAGCATTCACTGCTCCCTCAGCAGAGATTTCAGGGCCCTTCCCCAGAATGCACCTCTCTCTGCCCCCCCCCACACCCCGGTTATGTAGGGCTGGTACCCACAATAAAATGCCCCCCACAAATCTTTCCAGCCTGTTACCCAGAATGCACCTCCCCATGCTCTGCCTAGTGGGGCCAATGAGCAGGGGGCAATTACCCAGGGGGAGGGGAAGTTACCCCGGGGGCGGATGCCACATTAACGCTTTGCCTGGCTTCCCTCCCTCCTTGCCGGGAGCCCCGGGTCCTACCCACCAGCCTCGGCGTCTCTGGGGGCAGCGGGGTCCCCGGCTGCCCCCGCGCTCCCCTCCTTTCCCTCGGCCTGGGGGGCAGCGGCAGGGCCCCCGTTCTCCCTGGCAGGGCCCCTGGCCCGGGGCTCGTCGTCGTCCTCCAGCGGCGCGGCAAAGCGGCTGGTGTCCATGAGCGCCGAGAAGCGGCGCCGGGCGCCCAGCGGGGGGCTCGACTCACTCTCCGGGTAGGTGTACTCCGAGGCCGAGAGGCGCTTCCTGCGGCACAGACACGGGGCGGGTGGGTGAGGCCCCAAGGACCTCCCAGAGCTGGGAGAGAACCCAGGAGTCCTGGCTCCCAGCCCCCTGCGCTAGCCACTAGACCCCACTGCCCTCCCAGAGCCGGGAGAGAACCCCGGACTCCTGGCTCCCAGCCCCACCCCCCGCACTAACCGCTAGACCCCACTGCCCTCCCAGAGCCGGGAGAGAACCCAGGAGTCCTGGCGCCCAGCCCCCTTCTCTAACCACTAGACCTCACTCCCCTCCCGGAGCCGGGAGAGAACCCAGGAGTCCTGGCGCCCAGCCCCCTTCTCTAACCACTAGACCTCACTCCCCTCCCGGAGCCGGGAGAGAACCCAGGAGCCCTGGCTCCCAGCCCCCTGCGCTACCCACTAGACCCCACTGCCCTCCCAGAGCTGAGAGAGAACCCAGGAGTCCTGGCTCCCAGCCCCACCCCCCGCACTAACCGCTAGACCCCACCGCCCTCCCAGAGCTGGGAGAGAACCCAGGAGTCCCGGCTCCCAGCCCCGCTGCTCTAACCACTAGACCCCCCTCCCCTCCCGGAGCCGGGAGAGAACCCCGGAGTCCTGGCTCCCAGCCCCCTGCGCTAGCCACTAGGCCCCACTGCCCTCCCAGAGCTGGGAGAGAACCCAGGAGTCCTGGCGCCCAGCCCCCTTCCCTAACCACTAGACCCCACTCCCCTCCCAGAGCCGGGAGAGAACCCAGGAGTCCTGGCGCCCAGCCCCCTTCTCTACCCACTAGCCCCCACTCCCCTCCCAGAGCCAGCCTCTGCCAGAAGGTCTCCTGGACTGGCCCAGCAGGGGGCGCTGCAGGCTGGGATGAACTGGGGTTTCTGGGGCAGAGCCTGACCAGCCCCCTCCTGCCCCCCTTCACACCTGCAGGGAGCCCCCCCCAGTCACCCCTCTGGGGAGCCCCCCCCCCACTCACAGCTCTGGGGAGCCGCTGCGCCAGCTCTTGTCCCGCAGGGTGAAGCTGCCCAGCCTGTCGCGTTTGCCGAGTTTCTCGTCCTTGTGCTTGTTGCTCTGGTCCCGCTTGGTGACGCCCGGGCCCTTGGGCTCGTGCTGGGAGAGGTGCTCCATGCTGCTGTACACCTGGGGGGGGGCGAGGGTCAGGGG
Source organism: Platysternon megacephalum (assembly GCA_003942145.1). Taxonomy (NCBI): domain Eukaryota; kingdom Metazoa; phylum Chordata; order Testudines; family Platysternidae; genus Platysternon; species Platysternon megacephalum. Next base: position 1,234,452 of record QXTE01000230.1, read on the forward strand.
GGCGCCGCCAGCCCCACGGCTCGCCCACGCGCCGCTAGCCCCACGGCTCGCACACCCGCCGCCCGCCCCACGGCTCGCACACGCGCCACCAGCCCCACCGCTCGCACACGCGCCGCTAGCCCCACGGCTCGTACACGCGCCGCCAGCCCCACGGCCCGCACACACGCGCCACCAGCCCCACACCTCGCACACGCGCCCCCAGCCCCACGGCTCGCACACACGCCGCCAGCCCCACGGCTCGCACACACGAGCCACCAGCCCCACGGCTCGCACACGCGCCGCTAGCCCCACGGCTCGCACACACGCCGCCAGTCCCACAGATCTTATACGTGCCCCCAGGCCCAGGGCTCGCACACACGCCGCCAGCCCCACGGCTCGCACACACGCCGCTAGCCCCATGGCTCGCACACACACGCCACCAGCCCCACGGCTCGCACACACGCCGCTAGCCCCACGGCTCGCACACGCGCCGCTAGCTCCACGGCTCGCACACGCGCCGGTAGCCCCACGGCTCGCACACACGCCGCCAGCCCCACGGCTCGCACACGCGCCGCTAGCCCCACGGATCGCACGCACGCGCCACCAGCCCCACGGCTCGCACACGTGCCGCTAGCCCCACGGATCGCACGCACGCGCCGCCAGCCCCACGGCTCGCACACGTGCCGCTAGCCCCACGGATCGCACGCACGCGCCACCAGCCCCACGGCTCGCACACACGCCGCCAGCCCCACGGATCGTACACACGCGCCACCAGCCCCACGGCTCGCACACACGCCGCCAGCCCCACGGATCGCACACACGCGCCACCAGCCCCACGGCTCGCACACACGCCGCCAGCCCCACGGCTCGCACACACGCACCACCAGCCCCACGGCTCGCACACGCGCCGCTAGCCCCACGGCTCACACACGCGCCCCCAGCCCCACAGATCTTATACGTGCCCCCAGGCCCAGGGCTCGCACACACGCCGCCAGCCCCATGGATCGCACACATGCACCACCAGCCCCCACGGCTCGCACACACGCCGCCAGCCCCATGGATCGCACACACGCGCCACCAGCCCCACGGCCCGCACACGCGCGCCACCAGCCCCACAGATCTTATACGTGCCCCCCGGGCTCGCACACACGCCGCCCGTCCCACGGATCGCACACACGCGCCACCAGCCCCACGGCTCACAGACGTGCCTCTGGCCCCACGGCTCGCACACGCGCCACCAGCCCCATGGCTCGCAGACGTGCCTCTGGCCCCAAGGCTCGCACACGCGCCACCAGCCCCACGGCTCGCAGACATGCCTCTGGCCCCACGGCTCGCACACACGCCACCAGCCCCACGGCCCGCAGACGTGCCTCTGGCCCCACGGCTCGCACACACGCCGCCAGCCCCATGGATCACACACACACACACAGCCTCATGGATCGTACACGCGCCCCCGGCCCCACGGCTCGCACACGCCCCCAGCCCCACACATCGTACATGCGACCCTGGCCCCACGGATCATATGTGCGCCCCCAGCCCCATGGATCACACCCACGCACCCACAGATCACACACGTGACCCTGGCCCCACAGATACAGCACCCATGTATCCAAGCCCAACAGCTCACACAGGTCCCATGCATCACACACACCACACACACACACACATACACACACCACACACACACACACATACCACACACACGCACGCACCACACACACACACGCACAAACTCATCCCGCACAACCACTGCCCCAGGCGCCCCAGACAGGGCAGCCCTTTGCCCTCGGTGTTACGGGGTCCCACCTTGCTGAACCTGGGGGAGCAGGAAGAGAACTGCCGGATTTCCACCGGCTCATCCTCCGTCGTGTCGTCCTCGTCGTAGGAGTTGATGTGGTGGTACTTGTCCGAACGAGCTGGAGGGGGAAGGGAGATAGTAATAAACAACCCCTGCGCCCCGCCCCAGAGGTGGCTGCATCTCAACACCAGATGAGGGGTCCCCGTATACACAGCCCCCCACCCCATCCCACCCCAGAGGTGGCTGCATCTCAGCACGCGGGGGGCCCATGGCACACAACCCCCGCCCCCGACTGGCGTTAATGGGACCCCAGGGGGACTAGGGACTGAACAGGGCATGAAGACCGAGGTTCCTTCTGCCCCCCGGCCAGAGACGCTGCCCGTGGGCATGGAGCGTGGGCAGTTTGCCCGGACACTGACTAGGCCGAGAACATCAGACCCAAACCTCCTTTAAAAGAAATGGGATGCAACGCCCCCTGGTGGCAGCATGGAGGATTGAACCCCCCTACACTGCCAGAGCTGGGCATAGAACCCAGGAGTCCTGACTCCCAGCCCCCCTGCTCTAGCCACGAGCCCCCACTCCCCGCCCAGAGCTGGGCATGGAACCCAGGAGCCCTGGCTCCCAGCCCCCCCGCTCTAGCCACCAGCCCCCCCCCCCCCCCACCCCCCCCCATGCCGGTCCGATGGCCCAGGCCCTCTTTCTTCCCGCCCCCCCGCACCCCACCCCCTCCCCCACACCCCCCCCCCACCCCCCCCCCCCCACCCCCCCCCCCGAGCCGGGCCTGGACCCCAGCCCCCCTGCTCTAGCCACTAGCCCCCACTCCCCTCCCAGAGCCGGGATAGAACCTGAGCCCCCAGACCCATGTTCTAAATACATGAGTCTCTTGAGTCCCCATTCCCTGAGCTCTGGACCCCAGGCTGGCTCATGCTTCGGCCATGGTGGGCTGCCCAGGTCGTGCCCATGGCAGGGAGGGGGGGGCACGGGGGGGGGCACTTGCTGTCGAAGTAGCTGGTGTCCTCCTCCGACTCCAGGTGGGGGATGAACTCGGCTTTGTGGCGCAGCAGCCCCGCCCAGTCGAGCTCCTTGAAGAAGTTGTGCTGCTTCACCTCGAACGCGCCACCTGCGGAGACCGGCCCCCGCCGGGGCGTCAGGGACGGCAGGCCGGGGGGCGGGGCCCTTCGCTGGGGCATCAGGCAGGGGAGGCCGGGGGGCGGGGCCCTTCGCTGGGGGGCAGGCAGGGGAGGCCAGGGGGTGGGGCCCTTTGCTGGGGGGC
>QXTE01000230.1:1238732-1250542 GCA_003942145.1 Platysternon megacephalum
GGGAGGCCGGGGGGCGGGGCCCTTCGCTGGGGGGCAGGCAGGGGGAGGCCGGGGGGCAGGGCCCTTCGCTGGGGGGAGGCAGGAGGGGGCCGGGGGGAGGGCCCTTCACTGGGGGGAGGCAGGAGGGGGCCGGGGGGCAGGGCCCTTCGCTGGGGGGAGGCAGTGGGAGGCCGGGGGGCGGGGCCCTTCGCTGGGGGGCAGGCAGGAGGGGGCCGGGCCCATGGCTGCTGGGCACCACACGGCTATAATGGCCAACGGCTGCCGTCAAAGGGGACACTGGAGTCGGGTGGGGACCCGGGGGGGGGGGCTCTGGGACGTCAGGTGTGGGGGGCACAAGGCTGGGGGGTTCCACCAGGGCACTAGCTGAGCGGGGCCCATGGCTGCAGCAGGTCCATGGTGCGATGGTCCCCAGCTGGGCCCCATGGGGGGGGGCAGTGTCTTACCAGCCCCCAGGCGGACGAGCGGGTCGGTCTGCAGCAGGCAGGAGATGAGGTGTTGGGCATCCGCGGGCAGGGCCTCCTCCCCGTCCGGCCACAGGATGTCGTCTGAGAGCGGGGGGGGGGGGTTAGATGGGGGCAGAGCTGGACCCCAACTCAGCCCCTCCACCGACCTTCCCCCCCAAGCTCAGCCCCTCCCCCCAGCTCAGCCCCTCCACCGACCTTCCCCCCCAAGCTCAGCCCCTCCCCCAAGCTCAGCCCCTCCCCTGACCCTTCCCCCCCAAACTGAGCCCCTCCCCCAAACTCCGCCCCTCCCCGACCCTTCCACCCCAAACTCCGCCCCTCCCCCAAGCTCAGCCCCTCCCCCAACCCTTCCCATGGAATTTACACTGTCCCCTCCATGAACCTGCCCTCAAACTTCGCCCCGCCCCCCCCCGGCCCCGGGGATGCCCGGCCCCCCCTCCCCCCGCGCCCCCACCTACCGCTGATGACCTGCCCGAAGAGCTCCTCGGGGGTGTCCCCGAAGAAGGGGACGCAGCCCACCAGGAACTCGTACAGGATGATGCCCATGGCCCACCAGTCCACCGGCTTCCCGTAGCCCTGCCGCAGGATCACCTCGGGCGCGATGTACTCGGGGGTCCCGCACACCTGCCCGGGGGGCGCCCGTCAGTCCTCGGCCAGCGCCCCCAGCCCCCCACTGAGCCCCCCCCACCCCTCTGAGCCCCTCACCCCGTCAGTCCTCGGCCAGCGCCCCCGCCCCCACTGAGCCCCCCACCCCGTCAGTCCTCGGCCAGCGCCCCCAGCCCCCGCTGAGCCCCCCACCCCTCTGAGCCCCTCACCCCGTCAGTCCTCGGCCAGCGCCCCCGCCCCCGCTGAGCCCCCCCACCCCTCTGAGCCCCTCACCCCGTCAGTCCTCAGCCAGCGCCCCCGCTGAGCCCCCCACCCCGTCAGTCCTCGGCCAGCGCCCCCGCCCCCGCTGAGCCCCCCTCCCCGTCAGGCCTCGGCCGGGGCCCCCGCCCCCCCCCTCCCCCCGCGGCCCCCGCCCCCGCTCACCCCCTCCCCCGTCAGTCCTCAGCCCGCGCCCCCGCTGAGCCCCCCACCCGGTCAGTCCTCGGCCAGCGCCCCCCCCCCCACCCACCCCCCCCAGGCCCCCCCGCCAGTTGGACACTGACCCCGCCGCCTCCACCCCGGCGCCCCCGCCATTCTGTCACAACCCCCACAGGTAGCCCCCCGGACCCCCCCGTCTGTCCGTCACGATCCCCACAGGTACCCCCCCGGCCCCCCGCCCCCCCTGAGCCCCCCACCCGGTCAGTCCTCGGCCAGTTCCCCCCGTCCCCCCCCGTAACCGCCCCCCCCCCTGGCCCCCCCCTCCCCCCGCGGCCCCCCCCCGCCCCCGCGGCCCCCCGCCCCCCCCCCTCCCCCACCCCCCCCCACCCCCGCCCCAACCCCCTCCCCCCCCCGCCCCCCGACCCCCCCCCCCCCCAAACACCCCCCGCCCCCCCCTGGGCCCCCCCCCCCCCGCCACCCCCCGGCCCCCGCCCCCCCGCGCCCCCCCGCCCCCCGACCCCCCCCCCGCCCCCACCCGCGCCCCCCCCCCGCCCCTACCCCCCCCCTCCCCCCCCCGCCCCCGCCGAGCCCCCCGCCCCCCCTGAGCCCCCCACCCCGTCAGTCCTCGGCCAGTGCCCCCAGCCCCCCGCTGAGCCCCCCACCCCATTAGCCCCCGGCTAGTGCCCCCAATCCCCCATATATACTGAGCCCCATCAGCCCTGGCCTAATGCCCATCCCCTGCCTGATCCCCCCATCAGGGGCCCCTGTATCTCCACCCCTATGGCCCCCCATCCCCTGCCCCGTGGCCTCACCTGCTTGTCCAGGAACTCGCGGGCATCCTTCTCGATGTGGCCCTCGTACAGGTTGGTCGTGAGGCTCATCAGCCCCATCTTGGAGAGGCCGAAGTCCGTCAGCTTGATGTGCCCCATGGAGGTGATGAGCAGGCTGGGGGGACAGCGACAGGGAGCCCCTGAGAGCGGGGGCTGGGGAGGGGGGATTCTGAGGCCCCCACCCCCCTCTTGGGCCCCAGATCACCACATTGCATGGCCCACCCCCATCCTTGGGGGGAGCTGGGGGGGCCCCAGATGGGGCTGAGGGATGGAGATGAAAGAGCAATGGAAGAAGCTGCCTCCTTTTGGGAATAGAACCGAGGAGTTCTGCCTCCCAGCCCCCAGCTCTAACCACCAGACCCCACTCCCCTCCCAGAGCTGGGATAGAACCCAGGAGTTCTGCCTCCCAGCCCCCTGCTCTAACCACTAGGCCCCACTCCCCTCCCAGAGCTGGGATAGAACCCAGGAGTTCTGCCTCCCAGAACTGGGATAGAACCCAGGAGTTCTGCCTCCCAGCCCCCTGCTCTAACCACTAGGCCCCACTCCCCTCCCAGAGCTGGGAATAGACCCCAGAGTCCTGGCTACCAGCCCCCCACTCTAACCACTAGGCCCCACTCCCCTCCCAGAGCTGGGCAGAGCACCCAAGCGTCCTGCTCCCCGCCCCACTGGCTCCGTACTTGTCGGGTTTGAGGTCGCGGTGGACAATGCCATAGTTGTGCAGATACTCCAGGGCCAGCACGGTCTCGGCAAAGTACATTCGCGCCAGCTCCACGGGCAGAGCCCCAATGTTCTTCAGCAGCGTGGCGCAGTCCCCACCTGCCAGGGGAGCCAGAGAGACCCTGTTTATCCTGGGAGGAGGGTTCCCCTCATACCCCTAGAGCAGGGAGCTCCCCAGAACATAAGAACATAAGAACGGCCGTACCGGGTCAGACCAAAGGCCCATCTAGCCCAGTATCCTGGCTGCCAACAGTGGCCAATGCCAGGTGCCCCAGAGGGCGTGAACCTAACAGGCAATGATCAAGTGATCTCTCTCCTGCCGTCCATCTCCACCCCCTGACAAACATTCTCGAGCCCTGTTGATGGTGGGATGCATGGAGCCCCAGACCCTCTCCAGGAATCTCGGCTTACAGCCCCAATGTACTTAGATACTCCTGGGGGAATTCTGTGCCACTGCGCGTGAACATAATTCATGTGCCGTGCATACTTTTATTTTTTTCCGCAGAAAATAACTTCTGCTGGAAAGTTGCTGCAGTTCCACCTTTTGCCCACCAGAGGGCGCTGTGGTGCTAGAACAAAGCAGCCACTCCCAGCCAGCCCCAGCTCCTGAGAGGGAAGAGAAAGAGCCTGCAGTGCCTTCTTCACAGCGCCTGTCGGGCCAGGTCAGGAGACAGGGGATATGGGGAGACAGACAGCATGGGGCACATGGGGCTGCTGGGAGGTCACAGATAGGAGATCATAAGGGCTAGTGGGGGAGGACAGGGGCAGGGGCTGAATGGGAGTGGAGGCACAGGGCCACAGGGGGAAGGGGTGCAGGGTCACATGGAGGAAGGGGGGTGGCTGAGTGGGGGCACAGAGACATATGGGGACAGGAGTGGTGCAGGGCCACATGGGGATGGAGGAAGGGTGCAGGGCCACATGGGGATGGGGGGGAGGGGGTGTCTGAGCGGGGGGGGGAGGGACACATGGGGACAGGGGCTAATGTGCTTGATGAATGGGAAAGGCTAGGGGTCAACCAGGGTCTGCATGGGGGAATTCCCTAACAATCCCTCCCCGCCCCTCCGAAAAAAACTGTTCCATACTTTTCCACCCATATCCAACAACCCTCCAAGTTCACACCCAGGCTCCTTCCCAGCAATTACTTCCCTCTCCCTCAGCTCCTCCATTACCCCTGACTCCCCCGAGCCTTTGCACTGCTTCTGAGGGGTGCGGGAAATACGTTTCTGTACTGTAGTTAAAAGGAATTATTACTCAGAGTTCGGAATCTATTTGTCAAAAACCATTTCCTGACTCTTTTTTGTCATCTGTATTGTTACAGACCTACACGCTGAGAGGTATTTTGCAATAAATGACCAAAATAATTGAAACTGGCGTGATTATATTGTGTTATTTTGACAAATGAAATATGCAGAATTTTGCAGAATTTTAATTTTTTGCCGCAGAATTCCCCAGGAGCAATTAAAACAGCCTCTCAGTGATGTTGGGGTCTCGCCGTGGGAAGCCTGTGCCGGGAGGATGTGAGGCAAGGCATGCACATGCAGCTTGGCATGTCACAACATCGCCCCGGTGAAATGCAACACGGCGCTGTCACAACCCACCACCGTCCTGTCCCAAGACTACGGCACCCTGGCACACCACAGTGCCGACCCATCACACTACCACACAAATCCACCCCATGGGGACACGACACTGCCCCACAACGCCACTCTAAACCACGGCGCCGTTAGGACAGAACACGGCCCTGTCGTGACACAGCAATGCCATGTCCTGCCACGAGTGTTCCCTGGCCCGATCATGTCATGACACAACATCTCCCCATCACATCCCCTCGTTGCAATACAACTCCACCCAGTCGAGATGCCACGCTGACCCTGCTCCGTCATGACCCAATGTCAACCTGTCCCAACACCCATCCCCCACGCGTGACCCACCATCCCCACCTGTCAATTCCGTGTCAGCACAGCACAGTGCCGCCATGACATGGCATCACCCCGCTGTGCAGTCAGCGCATCACGCCGCGCCACCTCGCAGAGACATGTCGTGGCCACATCCCTGCGCAGAGAGGGCAGGTCACAAGATGACACCACCATGATTGCTATGCAGAAGGGGCACATCACGACACAACGTCACTGTGTTGTGACACGACACACTGCTAGGAAGCACCACCATGTCACGACACCACCACGTTGTGACACAACACGCTACACCATCACGTCACAACACACTGCTAGCCAGCTCCACCACGTCACGGCAACACCACCATGTTGTGACACAACACACTCCTCCGCCACATCGCGACAACACCATGTTGTGATACAACACACTGCTAGGCAGCCCCACCACATCACAACACAACACCACCATGTTGTGACATGACACACTGCTAGGCAGCCCCGCCACATCACAACGCAACGTCACCGTGTTGTGACACAACACCTAGGCAGCCCCACCACATCACAACACAACGCCATCATGTTGTGACATGACACACGCTAGCCAGCCCCACCATAGTGCGACAGTGCTGGATGGGCAGCGGAGCCAGTTTCAGGTCTGCTGGTGGTGTCTCCTCCCCAGGCAGGCCGGGCTGTGGCCCCCCACCCCTGGGCGTGCCCGCCCTGCCCCCCCCAGCTCCAGAAGTGCCCCCCCGCCCCAGGCATGCCCTCCTGACCCCTTAGCTCCCCCAGCCCCAGGCATGCCCTGCCCCCAGCCCCAGGCGTGCCCGCCGTACCTTCCACATACTCCATGACCATGCAGAGGTGGCGCTTGGTCTCGAAGGAGCAGAACATGCTGACGACGAAGGGGTTCTCGGCGAAGGTGAGGATGTCCCGCTCCACGAACGCCTGCTGGATCTGGTTCCGCAGGATCAGGTTCTGCTTGTTGATCCTCTTCATGGCAAAGCGCTGCCGGGTCTCCTTGTGCCGCACCAAGTACACGGCCCTGAAACCCAGCACAGGCTCGGCTCCGGCCCCAGCCCCAGCCACTGGGGCCAGGTGAGGACCCAGGAGTCCTGGAGCCAACCCCCCACCCCCCAACTCTAACCGCTCCCCTCCCAGGGCTGGGGCGAGAACCCAGGAGTCCTGGAGCCAACCCCCCAACTCTAACCGCTCCCCTCCCAGAGCTAACGTGAGAACCCAGGAGTCCTGGAGCCAACCCCTCACCCCACAACTCTAACCGCTCCCCTCCCAGGGCTGGGGCGAGAACCCAGGAGTCCTGGAGCCAACTCCCCAACTCTAACCGCTCCCCTCCCAGGGCTGGGCCGAGAACCCAGGAGTCCTGGAGCAAACCCGCCAGCTCTAACCGCTCCCCTCCCAGGGCTGGGGTGAGAACCCAGGAGTCCAGGAGCCCCCCCCCCAACCCTAACCGCTCCCCTCCCAGGGCTAGGGTGAGAACCCAGGAGTCCTGGCGCCACCCCCCCACCCCCCAACTCTAACCGCTCCCCTCCCAGGGCTGGGGCGAGAACCCAGACTGACACCCAGTCCTCCCCCACTCTAACCGCTCCACCTCACTGCTGCCTCGGAGCTGGGACAGAACCCAGGAGTCCAGGGTTCTCCCTTCCCCCCTCAAATTCTCTGTGAGCCTGGGGGCGGCTTTGGGGGTGCTGATCCCTTCCACAGAGCAGTGGGGCTGTGAGGGGAGGAGCCAAATCTCTCCTGCCTCCCCCTGGCCCCCAAGGGGTGCAGGCCACGGCCGTAGGAGGGGCCCCGGGTCAGGGGTCAACCCCTCCCCCAACACTCTCTCACCCATAGGCTCCGTTGCTAATAAGTTTGATGGTTTCGAAGTCCCCTTCTCCGGGCGGTTTCTTGTGTTTCAGGGCAGCTCCCCGACCCTGGAACAAATCACACGCATCACTGAGGGTAGGGGTGGGAAAGAGGGAGCCCCCACCCCCCGGATCCAGCCCCCATGTCAGCCCCCGGGCCCCACCAGCCCCCCTGCTCTAACCACTAGACCCCACTTCCTCCTAGAGCACCGAGTGCCTGGTGTTCCCATGCTGGGCTACAGCCAGCCGGGGCAGCCTCGGCCCAGCGCCCGAGCGCAGGGGGCTGGGAGTTGCGTTTGTGTGTGTAGCTGTGGGGCTGGGTGTTCCTGGTGGAGTGGGTCTATGGGGTGTGTTGTTTCTGGGTCTGTGTATCTGTGTGTGCGTGTGTGTTCCTTCTGGGGTTGTGTATCTGTGTGTGTGTGTTATTTCCAAGTTGTGTCCCTGTAGGGGTGTGTGATTGGGGGGGGGGGGGGATGGCTCTGTGGGGAGTGTGGTGTTTCAGATGTTGTGTGTCTGTGAGGGAGGTGGCTCCGCAGGGAGTGTGTGTTTGTGTGTGTCTGGGGTGGGTTGTATTGTTCCTGGGGTTGTGTGTGTCTGCGGAAAGTGTGCGTCTCTGCATGGGAGGATGTTGTTTCTCAAGCTGTGTCCTTCTGGGGTGTGTGACTGTCTGCAGCGTTTGTGTGTTGTTTGTTTCTAGGGCTGTGGTATGTGTGTCCGTGGGGAGTGTGTTTCTGGAGTTGTGTGTCTCAGCAGGGGTGTTGTTTTGGGGGTCGTTTCTCTGGAGCTGTGTGATGGCGGTGAGTGTGTGTGTCTCACAGGTTGTGTGGGTTGATTCTGGGGTTGTGTCCCTCTAGGCTTGTGTGACTGTGCTGCATGCTGGTCTGTGTGTGTCTGGGGTGGACTGTGTTGTTTTGAGGGTTGGTTCTCGGAGGGGGTGTGACAGGGAGGTGTGTGTGTGTCTTTTGGGTGAGTTGTGTATGTTGTTTCTGGGGTTGTGTCCCTCTAGGTGTGTGCGATTGTGTTGCACACCAGTCTGTGTGTGTTTCTCTGTAAACCTGTACGGGAGTGTGCGGGTGTCTGGGCGTTGTGTGGCTGTGTGAGCGTGCGGTTGTGTTGCCTCTGTTGTGCGTCTGGATCTCTGGGTGGGCAAATGCATTTGAGTGTGAACAAAATGCAGGGCCCTACCCCAAGCCCTGTGCCATACTGCCACCCAGTGGGACCCAGCGGGATTGCGCCCCTCGGGCCAGGGCTCTCCCAGGGCACTGGGGCGGTTCTGACACACACAAGGGCTGTTCCAATCCCCTCCACTAGGGGGAAGTGGAATGGCGAGTCCCCCACATTATTATGGCCCCATCAGTACAGATCCAGAGCTGTGGGGCACCAGCCCCAGCCCTCACCCGCTACCCACCCCCCATGGCTCGGAGCCCTGATGGCCGCGTGCTGTCTGCATACCTGGGGGTGGGCACTTACCTCCGTGAACTCGTCTGTCTCGGGCGTGTTGGATCCACCGCTGTCGTGTTCCTCCAGATGCACCATGTCTGGGGGGAAACATGGACTGAGGAGAGGGGTCACGGGAGCCCCCAGGGAAGGAAGGAAGGGCGACGGGGGCAGCCACACACACACGGACACACACACGGACACACGGACACCCATGGACATATGCACAGGGATAGACACGGACAGTCAGTCCCAGACAAGGCAGGCGCGTACACATGTGTGCATGCTAACATGAATGTAGTCACGTGTAGGCCCACACACAGATACACGCATGCAGTCATACAGGCACGCACACGCGGCTGCAAACACACATGCAGTCACACATATGCATATAGACATATGCACAGAGTTGCAAATACATACGTTTTTAGACACCCATGTGAATGCTAACACACATGCAGTCATAGAAATGCAAGCACAGACATGTGCCTGCTAATGCACAGAGTCACACACCCACATGCAATCACACACACACACACGTGTATGCTAACACACATGAATGATAACATGCAGTCACACACCAATGTGCAATTACACACACATGTGCATGCTAACACACATACAGTCACACAGCCACGTGCAATCACACACACACACACACACGTGTATGCTAACACACATGAATGATAACATGCAATCACACACCAATGTGCAATTACACACACATGTGCATGCTAACACACATGCAGTCACACAGCCACGTGCAATCAGACATGTGCATGCTAACACATGTGCAGTCACACAACCATGTGCAATATTACACACATGAATGCTAACACGTGCAGTCACACCCCCAATGTGCAACAACACACACGTGCATGCTAACACACACACACACACATGCAATAACACACACATGAATGCTAACACACGCAGTCACACCCTCACCTGCAATCCCGCACACGTGCATGCTAAGACGCACGCAAACACCCACATGCCATCACACACACTTGTGCAATGCCAACATGCATGCAGTCACAGCCGCCCATGCTCGCTAGCACAGGCCTGGCCGCAGAGGGCACCGGTCCCCGTGCCCCTCTCCCCTGCCAGGGTTACCTGTGAAGGGGTCGCGGGTGAGGCCCAGCTGGCTGATGATGTAGCGAGGGATGTCCGTCTTCATCAGGTGTCCCTCCTTGGCGTGATCCTCAGCCGCCTCCAGCAGGTGATAAAACTCCTCGGGGTTAAATTCCTGCAAGACGCCGGCAGGGCCACCCAGCCCCATCACTAACGGGCAGGCGGGGGGGGGCACCCCCCCATATAGAGACCCTGCGGGCTGGGGAGACACCCCAGGGCTCCCCTTGTGTCCGAGAGCAGGCACTGGGGAGGGGTGCCCCAACTACAGATCTGCACGCAGGGCGGGGCTCTGTCTACCCGCCCGTTCCTGCTGGCACACCAGGGACTGCCAGCAGGGGGCACAGCGGGTGTGGTGCCAGTGTTTGCATCAGCCTGCATGGGCGTATCAGGGCCGGGTGTGTAAGTGAGTGTGCATCAGGCATTTCTGTGCGTGTGTGTATCAGGTGTTTGTGCCTTTGTGTGTTTCAGGGGTGTGTGGGGGTGTGGGGGTGTCAGGTCAGGCCTTGCAGGCATTTGTGCACATTTGTGTTGAGGGGTGTGTGTGTGTTGGTGTGTCTCTATGTCCGTTTCAGGTACTTGTGCGTGTCTGTTTCAGGGGTGTGTGGGAGGGTGTATTTATGTTTCAGGGATTTGGACGTGTGTTGGGGTGTGTGTCTGTTTCAGGTGTGTGGGAGTGGGTGTCAAGTGTATGGGGGTGTATTTGTGTTTCAGGTGTGTGTGTGTGTTGGGGTGTGTAGCATGACAAGGTGGGTGAGGAAATAGCCTGTATCAGACCAACTTCTCCTGGTGACAGAGACAAGCTTTTGAGCTACACAGAGCTCTTCTTGTGTGTGTCGGATGTTGGGGGGGGGGGGTTGTGTTTCAGGTGTCTTTGTCGGTGGATGTATTTTGGGTGCCTGTAAGGGGACTCACTCTCTCTCTCTCTCTCTCTCACACACACACACACACACACACAGGGCTGTGTCCTTTGTCACCGTCTCAGAAGCTGCCAGACCCTCCCCCTGGGTCTCCCCACCCCACGTCCCTGGGCGAAGCGGGGGTCACACACTGATTGGTGAGTTAGACGTCTGGGGCTCTCGGGGTGCAGGGCAGAGGGGCTACCTACATGCCCACCCCTATTCCCAGCATCACAACCCCATAGCGGGGGCGGGGGGGCGGAGATCCCAGCTGGAGGATGCGTCTGTCTGTCTCTGTTGCCATGACGGCCCTCTAGCAACTGGGCAGCGATGGCTGTTGCCACAGCAATAGGCCGCATCAGCAACCTGCCTTGGCCAATGCCACACCGCCCCCTCCTGCCAGCTTGCTCGCCATTGGGCCAAAGCAGCAGCCCAATCACTGGCCAGCACAGCTGTTGTCAGGGCGACCGGCTGGGTGCCATCGGATTGGCTGGCATGGGTGGTCCAAGCTGCCAGGTTTGGGGATGGCTCTAGGGGGAACATAGAGAGGTAGGGGCAGGCTGGGGGGCAGGCACAGGGGGGAGGGGGGCAGGCACAGAATGGAGTCAGAGGGGTGGGTAGAGCAGGGGTGGGGCTAGGAACCAGGACTCCTGGGTTCTCTCCCCGGCTCTGGCAGGGGAGCGGGGGCTAGTGGTTAGAGCAGGGGGGCTGGGAGCCAGGACTCCTGGGTTCTATCCTCAGCTCTGGGGAGGGGAGCAGGGGCTAGTGATTAGAGCAGGGGGGCTGGGAGCCAGGACTCCTGGGTTCTCTCCCTGGCTCTGGGAGGGGAGCAGGGGTTAGTGGTTAGAGCAGGGGGGGCTGGGAGCCAGGACTCCTGGGTTCTCTCCCCGTCTCTGGCAGGGGAGCGGGGGCTAGTGGTTAGAGCTGGGACTTGGCATAGGGTTTAGGGTTGGAGCAGGGATCCTAGCAGGGCTGGGTGCTGGGTGGCCCAGAGGAGAGCCCCGGCCCCTAGCGTGGGGCACAGCAGAGTGGGGGGCAGCTGCCCGCCCCGTGCTCCCGCCCGCCCTCACCAGGCACTCCAGGAGCCGTGCCGGGCGGGAGATGATGATCAGCAGCTTCTTCACCAGCTGGGTCACGAAGGCGACTTCCAGGCTCTCCGAGCGCTCGTAGGCCTGGGGGGGGGACGGAGATGAGAGGCAGCCCATGCCGGCCCTATGTCCTGGGCCTGCCCCACTGCCCCGCCCTCATCACCCCCCCACGCCACTCGCATCACCCCCAGGGCCCTCATCATGTCCCCCATCATCCCACTTCCCAGCACCCTCCTGCTCCCGTCCCATCCCTCTGACCCCCCGTCACCCACCCCGCTCCCATCACTGCCCCATAACCCCCCACCCTGCTCCTGTCACAGCCCCACTGCCCCATAACCCCCCACCCCGCTCCCATCACCCCCATCACTGCCCCATAACCGTCCACCCTGCTCCCGTCACAGCCCCACTGCCCCATCACCCCCCACCCTGCTCCTGTCACAGCCGCACTGCCCCATAACCCACCACCC
>QXTE01000230.1:1269993-1280578 GCA_003942145.1 Platysternon megacephalum
GGAATCGGAGATAGACAGACACACACTATATAACACACACACACACAACCTCTCCAGCAACACACACCCCATACAACACACATGCACCCCATGCAATCCCCCCAAACAGACACGCACACAGATACACCCTAGTAACACACACACACGTGCACTCTCCGGGCTGTGACACACACACGTCACAGGTACCACACACACAAACAGACGCAGCCCCGGCTGCCCCTGCGGTGGGTGTAGGGAGACAGGGGGCTTCTGGGTGCAGTGGGGCCTTTGCCATCTGCTGCTGGCATTAATTTCAGAGCTGTGATCGCTGAGAGGACACGTCTCTGTGCGGGTGTGGGTGTGTATTTGTGTGTGTGGTACCTGGATCGTGTGTGGGTGTTACTAGAGTGTATCTGTGTGTGTTTCTGTTTGGGTGGGGTACATGGTGGGCGTGCCTGTGTTTATGATGTGTGGGTGTTACACAGTACGTGTTCTGTGGTGGGTGTTACCGTGTGTGTTACTGCAGTGTGTGTGTATAGGCCCCTCTCCCCCAAAACGTAGAGAGTGTTTATCTGTAGTGTACGTGTGTGTTGTGCGGTTGTCCATATTTTGTATGAGTGTATATTTGTGTATATAGGGTATATATATGTGGCTGGGTGCATGGTTGTATATATGGGATGTGTGTATATATATGGGGCTATATGTGTGGGTGGGGTGGGTAGCTACATGGGGTTGTGTCTGTGACTGAGTTTGTACGAGGGGGGTGGTTTTGCATGGCCTGGTTGTCTGGGTACATGCATGGTGTGGTTGTGTGTGAGGTGCATATGGGGCTCCGTGTCACCCGGTGTGTAGGGTGTGGTTGTGCACACAGCATGTGTGGACGATTGCACACGTGGGGGGTCTGTGGGGGTCTCTTGCTGCAGACCTCACCCACCCCACCCCCACCCCCCCCCCCCCCGCCCGCCCCCAAAACACAGGAGGGGAGGAAAGACCAGAAGCAGCCTGACAGGCCTGGAGGCCAGAGCCGGGCAAAGCACCAAGGTGACCCAGGAGGGGCAGATTAACCCCCGCCCCACGGCCGCGTCACCATGGGTCGTAGCTGCCCTCTGCCCCAGCCAGCCAGCGTGGGAATCGCCTGGATCGGTCCCGTGCGCAGTCTGTAGCAGGACACCGGCCGTCGCAGGCCATGAGCCTGCAAGGCTGCTGCAGGGAGCTCGGGGGGGGGGGACCACCCCAATCCCGGGACACACAAACACCGCAGCGGAAGGGGCTCACCTGCTGCTTTTCCGCGGCAACGGCAGGTCCTTCTGCAAAACAAGACAGGGGACGGGAAGTTAGCCCCTGGGAGGGGGATGAGGGGCAGAAGGGATTTTGTCCCCTGGATCATCTTCAGAAGGTGACGGCGCCCTGGGGCTGATCTCTTTTCTACGGCCCCCTTTCGGCTGAAGAGCCCGGAGTGTTTTGATCTGTGCAGCACAAGGCACAATGGGGTCCTGGCCCATCCCCGCGGTTGCTAGGTGCCACCACAATACAAATAATTAATAGTAATTCCTACACATGGGGATCTCTCGCCTGGCACTAACAGGCAGCCACCTCTGGGGTGGGGCCCGGCGGCTGTTTATACCGGGATCCCTCACCCAGCATTGAGATGCAGCCACCTCTGGGTGGGGCCCGGCGGCTGTTTATACCGGGATCCCTCACCCAGCATTGAGATGCAGCCACCTCTGGGGTGAGGCACAGGGGTTGTTTATACAGGGACCCTTGGCCTGGTCCTGAGATGCGGCTGCCTCTGGGGTGGGGCGAGGGGGCTGTTTATACAAAGAAAACCCTGTGTCCTCCTGTACCAGCAAGGGGCAGGGTAGGATACAAGCAAGAGTGAACCCAGTTAGAACCAATCCAGGACCTGGGTATCAAAACCCCGCCTCTCGCGAACAAGCCACGCGACTGACGATGCTCTTGGAGGCGGGGCCTGGGGGTTACAGCTCATCTCAAAGGCCACAGCCACACAGCGCCCCCTAGCCTGGCGCTGGGGGCCAGCACTGCCCCGCCGGGGAGAGCGCCCCCTACTGAGTCCCCCCAGCCAGCTCCCTGCAGCACAGCGCCCCCTAGTGCTGCACTGGGCAGACTGCGAGGGAAAGTGCCACCCGCTGACCCCCACATCCCGCTCCCTGCAGCGCCCCCTCCCCTAGCACCACCCTGAGCTCAGGACAGAGGGGAAAGCGCCCCCTGCTGAGCCTCGCGCCCTGCGCCCTTGGGCTCCGCTTGGCCAGCAGCTGCTGCAGCGGGCAGGGGGGCATCTGGCCACGAAGGGCCCTGATTGCGTTAGCAGGCCGCAGCCATCCTCCCCGTCTGTCTGAGTCCCCCCCTGGCTCCAGCCGGGGCTGTCTGTCCGGGGAGCCCAGCAGCCGGCATGCCAGGGGCTCAGCAGGAGACACATTCTGGGATGCTCCCATCCTGGACGGAATCCGGGAATCTGCTCCCCGCTCCCCCTGCCCCCGGCTCCCAATGCAAATTCCGCATGCCCCCCTCCCCAAACCCCCTAAGGCCCAGATCCTCAAAGCTTCGTCCGCACCTCGCTCCCCTGGCAGCGCCTTGGAGGGTCCGGGCCCAAGCGTCTCAAACTCGGATCCAGCAGGAAAAAATTAATCAAATCTCTCAAAGAGCCTCAATTGCTAGTGTGATCAGAGGCCGACGGACACCTCGCTCAACAGACATGCAGGGGGCTGAGGCGGCCAACGGCACCGGACGCCGAGCCCCTCCCCACCCTAACCACTACACCCCACTCCCCTCCCCGAGCTGGGGGTAGAACCCAGGCGTCCTGGCTCCCAGCCCTCTGCTCTAACCACTACACCCCACTCCCTTCCCAGAGCTGGGGGTAGAACCCAGGCGTCCTGGCTGCTAGACCCCCTGCCCTAACCACTAGCCCCCACTCCCCTCCCAGAGCTGGGGGTAGAACCCAGGAGTCCTAGCTCCCAGCCCCCCACACTCTAACCACTAGGCCCTACTCCCCTCCCCGAGCCAAGACTTGAAAGAACAGCTCTCTCCCCCTTTCTCTGTAACACCCTCCCCACAACCATTCACCCCATTCCAGTGGCGAGCGCTGTCATTGGTGCGGCTCTGGGAAGGGCAGGGCGGGGGCGTCTCTGCCGGGTGGGGGGCCAGGGGCCCCAAAGGGAATCTCAGCAAGAGACACTCGGGGCGGGGCAGAGGGGATGAACCCACTCCAGGCCCTTTTCCTGTACTCTGCCCCCCAGGGAGATGGGAAATAGCTCTGTGTGCGTGTGTCTGTGCACGTGTGTGTTTGCATATGTGTGTGTGTGTGTATGCATGTATCTGTGCATGTGTGCATGTGCGTGTGTGTGCACACGTGTGTATGTGTATCTGTTCATGTGTGTGTTTAGGTGTTGGTGTGCATGTGTGGGGGTGGATGCCTTCGTGAGTGTAATAATGTGTGTGAGTGTGAAAATGAGGGTGGGTTGTGCATTTGCCCATGTGTGTGAAAGTGTGAAGATGTGTAAACACAAGAGGGTGTGAGTGGCACAGGTGTGCAAGAGTGTGTGTGTGGCTGAGAGGGCATGAGAAGAGGAAGCGGTTGTGTTAGTGCAAATCTCCCCGGGGGGGGACAGGAGAGAATATGCCGGTATGATGGGGGGGGGGGGGGGGTACAGTGTGCACATGTGAGAACGTGCAAGGTGGGAAATCTGTGTCACAACCCCATGTGGGTCTGTCTGTGGGGCACACTCCCTGGTGTGTGTGTGCACGTGTGTCCTGCGTACAATTCCACATATACCTTCTTCTCTCACGCTTGGTGGGTCATATTTCCGATGGGGTGTGTGCAGCGTTTCCCTTTGTGTGTAACATTTCCCTGGGTGTGTAGCACAGCCGAGTGTGTGTGTGTGCGACCGCTGCTGGTGTGCAGCTGTGTGTGCCTGGAACAATTCCGTGGCCGGGTGTGTGAGATATTTCAGTGTATCTGTGTGTAGAACAATTCTCTGTGTGTGTGTGTAACATTTCTCTGTGTTTGTGCGTAGAACAAATCGCTCTGGTGTACAACACCTCCACACCCCCAGACACGTGTGCACCGCTCCCCCACCCCGGGGTGCTCCCTCCCACCAGCCCACTCCAGCTGCCCCACCCAAGTCTCTGCCCCCCCGCCCCGCTGATCCCCAGGGGCCAGGAGCCCATTTCAGGGGCGCATCAGCCGCAGCACCCCGAGGTGGCACCGCAGGGGTTAATTCGCCCCCTGGGGTCCAGGCCTCCGGAGGATGCTCAGCCCCCAGCAGGATCGGGCCCCGGCGCTGCCACCCGGAGCCTCCAGTCGCATTGCAGCACCCGTGAGCTCCCCTCCCCCGCTGTGTGCGGAGCGCACAGGCCTTAAAGGGACACCCCCCCCCCCCCAGGGATGGGGGTGGGGGCATGGCTGAGACCTGGTCATTATCCGAAATATGGGGCCCCCGCCCTAAATCCAGCCTCCCACAGCGCCCACTGCTGGGAGAGGCCAGGACTGGAGTAGCCAGGAGACACCCCCCCCCCCCCCCCCCCGGGCCCCCCCCCCCCCCCCCCCCGCGCNTGCCCCGCTCCCCACAGCGCCCCCTGCTGGGAGCCCCAGGACTTCCTAGGGATGGGGGCAGATTTCTCCCTCCCCCGCCACTCCAGAGCAGGGAGGGGCCGGGCTGGGCTTTCCTCCAGCACCAGCAGCTGCTGTGCCCACAAGTTCCCCAAACCGCCCCCTCTGCCGGGAACTCGCCCCCCCCCCCCGCCACCTGATCCCTCCCCCAGGGCGGGAGACACGGGGGGGGGGGGTAGGGCTGCACTGGCAGCTGATTCCCCACCCTCCAGGAATGGGATAATACCCCCCCCAAATGTCCCTGCCCAGCACCCCAAACCTCTCGCACTGCACCCCCAGACACCCCGAGTACCGCTCAGCCCCCCGACATCTCACATCACCCCCCACACCCTCTCAAATGCCCCACAGCCCCCAATGTCCTGCACAGCCCCCCCACCCCCAAATGCCCCACAGCCCCCCACATCCTGCACAGCCCCCTATGCCCCCTCAAATGCCCCACAACCCCCCACACCCTCTCAAATGCCCCCCAGCCCCCCACGTCCTGCACAGCCCCCCCACACCCCCAAATGCCCCCCAGCCCCCCACAACCCTCTCAAATGCCCCACAGCCCCCCATGCCCTGCACAGTCCCCACACCCCTCAAATGCCCCACAACCCCCTCCCACAGCCACACCTGCCCTCCTCCCCAGAATGCCTGGCACAGCCCCCCAGCTCCCAAACACAAAACACAGCACCTGCAAATGCCCCCACGGCCCCCCCCCCCAGACACCCTGCACAATGACCCACGGGGCCCCACGGCACATGTGGGAGCCACAGAAGTCACAGCCCCTGCATGCAACCGGCTTGTGCCACCAACAGCCAGCAGCCTTGGGGCTCCCAGTCCCCAAAGCCACTACTTATGGGGCCGCCGTTCCCCCCACCAGCCACCAGCAATGGGGCTCACACCTCCTGACGTCCCAATGGACCCACACACCCCCCTTCCCAGGCACTCTGTGTCCTGCCACCCCCACTCCAACTTCTCAGGCATGTAACTGATCCCCCGGCTCTGCCTCTGGCCAGTGGGGGAGGCTTGGGCCCACCCCACCCCGTGCCTCAGTTTCCCCATCTACTAAATGGGAATAACGACACAGCTGTCCTTTGTAGAGCACGTTGGGACCCATGCTGCTAAGAGGTAAGTGTTATTACTCAGGCTCTATATACATACGCATACCCAGGGATTGCTCATTCAGTGCTGAGAGGTAGTTGCCTCTGGGGTGGAGCATGGGGGCTGTTTATATAGGGATCCCCCACCCAGCACCAAAACCCAGCCACCTCTGGGGTAAGGTTGAGGTTTGGTTAGACAGTGATCCCTTGCCCAGTACTGAGATGCAGCCACTTCTGGGGTGGGGCACAGGGGTTGTTTATGCTGGGATCCATCGTCCGGTGCTGAGAAGCAGCCACCTCTGGGGTGGGGCACAGGGGTTGTTTATGCTGGGATCCATCGTCCGGTGCTGAGAAGCAGACACTTTTGGGGCGGGGTGCAGGGGCTGTTTATACAGGGATCCCTCACCCGGTGGAGAAATGCAGCCGCCTCTGGAGGCGAGGTGTGGCAGTTTTTTTCACGGCCTCACAAGACAGGCGTTCAGCAGGGGAAATGTATTAAAACCCTTCACACCACTGGGGGAATCGTGACGAGGATTTGCCTTGTTCCAGTCTGGCCAGGACCCTGGAGCTGACACCTCCCTGCTCTCTTACCAAACAATGCCAAGGGATCTACATCACCAAAACCACNTCTGGGGTGGAGCATGGGGGCTGTTTATATAGGGATCCCCCACCCAGCACCAAAACCCAGCCACCTCTGGGGTAAGGTTGAGGTTTGGTTAGACAGTGATCCCTTGCCCAGTACTGAGATGCAGCCACTTCTGGGGTGGGGCACAGGGGTTGTTTATGCTGGGATCCATCGTCCGGTGCTGAGAAGCAGCCACCTCTGGGGTGGGGCACAGGGGTTGTTTATGCTGGGATCCATCGTCCGGTGCTGAGAAGCAGACACTTTTGGGGCGGGGTGCAGGGGCTGTTTATACAGGGATCCCTCACCCGGTGGAGAAATGCAGCCGCCTCTGGAGGCGAGGTGTGGCAGTTTTTTTCACGGCCTCACAAGACAGGCGTTCAGCAGGGGAAATGTATTAAAACCCTTCACACCACTGGGGGAATCGTGACGAGGATTTGCCTTGTTCCAGTCTGGCCAGGACCCTGGAGCTGACACCTCCCTGCTCTCTTACCAAAAAATGCCAAGGGATCTACATCACCAAAACCACAGTGTGTGTGTGTGTGTGTGCGTGTGTGTGCGTGCGTGCGTGTGTGTGTGTGTGTGTCCGTCCCATCCACAAAACAAACAGGGCCAGGCCCAGCTTAGGCAGTGACCCCTCAGGCTCCCCCCAAAGCACAGACCCATGGCTGCAAGCCTGGACCTACTTGCCCTATGGGGCAGGGCAGCCAACAGGCGCAGGACCCCTCCTCCCCCGCAGCTTGGCCCTGCTCCGAAAAGGTGACGGAAGCACCGACCTAAAGAGCCCTGTCACGCCAGATTAACAGCCGCACATTTCCGGTGCCGCTCATCCCCGGCCCCCACCCCGGCCCCAGCCGAAGGCAGCCAGCCGTCGAAATGGAAAAGTGCCAGCGATGCATCTGGGATCTCTCCCGGCACCAGGAGCTCTGCCACCAGAGATGGAACCTGGGTGCAGCACTGAGAATCCTTTTCCCTGGGGGCTCCCCCGTCTGGCTGCATCCCCCTGTTGTTCTTTGTCTCCGCAGGGCAGGGCCCAACCCAACGTGGTTCTGGTCCACGACTGGGCGCCTCGGCGCTACCATAATACACCTAATAATCATAAAAACCATATGGATCCAAATGTCCAACATCCCACGTTTGGTCAGCCCAGCTCGGAGACTCTGGAGGCCGATCAAGATGATTTGGTGCTCAAGGCAAAGGGCTGGGACTCCTGGGTTCAGTTCCCGGGCCTGCCTTAGGCAAGGCCCTTTGCCGCGCCGTGCCTCGGTTTCCCCAGATTGTTAGGCCAAGCACGGCAGGGCCCCGATCTCAAAAGGCAGAGCCCCTTTTAACTGCTCGCCCCCTGTTCAAGTATTGTTGGACTGGAAGGAGGCCCAGAGGAAGGCAAAGTGAACTCATAGTGGGGAGGGCGGGGGGCGGCGGGAATGGGTTATGAAGGGAGATTTTAAAAAAAAAAATCCAGCATGATCCCGCAGGAGCGAAATGATCCCCATTCACAGTAACGACAATCGTAGGAGGGCTGGTCACCATCCTGCTGCAGGGCTTAAAGCAATCCGAGGTCAGGAGGGGAGGTCATGGGGGCAGATTACCCAGCTTGCTGCAGGGGTCTCACACCTTCCTCTGATCCTACCCAGCAGTCCCATGTTTCATTTGTCACTGGCTTGCCCCGCGCTTCGCACCCTGAGGCCCTAACCTGCTGGCCTGGGGTTCCTGGGCTCTACTGTGACACCAATCCATCAGAAGCAGCGTCACTACTCCTCTCCAGGGCTGGCTCTGTTTTGGGGGGAACCTGACACCCCAAACCGGGGGCCGCTTTTGGAAATTTCTGGGCCTGAATCCGCCAGGGAAGAAATGGCGGAAGCCTCCGCGCGTGGGCGGGGTGGGGATGGGGGGTGTTTGTTTTATTTTCCTCCTCGCATGGCTGCACAAGCGGCAGTGAGTCCCACAGGTTGGTTTCAGCCCAGAGGCATTCTGGGGATTGTAGTCCTGGAGGAGGAGGGAAGAGGATGTCTCAGGCCCCCTGCCAGTCACCTCCGGGGCTCAGCTCAGTGCTGTTGGCGCTGTGGGTTCTGATCTCAAGAGGGATCGGCACTGTCCACTTGGGGGGGGAGGGGGCAGGGTGGTGGTTCTGGGGGCTGCGAGGATTCCAGAAGCAGGCCCCCCACGGGGGGCAGGGGGGTGTTGTCAGCTGTGTCTCACTCCCGCCCTGTCTCTAGGCCCAGTTCTCATTTACACTCTTCTAGGCCGCTCCGGCAGCCCAAAGGAGTCTGAAAGTGGAGGGGGGGAATGCCCCCCAAGGATCATCCCCGAGCAGGGGGGGCATCTCCAGCTGGCAGCCCTGCAGTCCAGCTGACACTGCTCTGGCTTTTCTCTGCCTCCCAGCAGCAGGGGGGAGACATTACAGCAGCCCCGAGGCTGCTCTGGATTGCACATGGGGATGGGACATGGCCCAGGACTGTGGGGAATGCAAAGAGGGAGCCTAAAGTGGGGCAGGGCGGGGGGCTGTTTGAACAGTTCTAGACAGGAAGTGAAGAATACCAGCTCTGAGTGCAACTGCTCAAGCCTCACCCCCCCCCCCCGACTGCGGAGGATCTTTACTGGGCCAGATTGGGCCAGTGGTTCTGATCCCCGCTGTGTGTCACAGCCCAGGGCGGGATCCACAGGTACTGAAATGAAATAAACATGTTTACAACCTTGGTGGAGCTGCCGACAGGCAGGTCCCGAGGGCCCTGCGAGCCCCGCGGGGGGAGGGAGGTTTCCATCACAGGTGCTAGCAGGGTGGGTAGGATCCTGACGTCGCACATTGGGCCTGGGGGCCGGGGGACGGGCCTGTGGCCCCTCCCCTGTGCCCCCCACATATATAATAACAGATGGGGGGTGCTTGGCCCCACCCAGCTCAATGCACTTTACAGACATCACAACTCTTCCCCACCCCCGGGCGTCGGGGTCATTATTCCCACTGTCCAGAGGGGGAAACTGAGGCACGGAGGAGGGGAAAGGGTTACACGGGGAGTCAGTGGCAGAGCTGGGAATAGAACTCAGGAGTCCTGACTCCCCACCCTCCCCCACCCCACCCCCTAGCTCTAACCACTAGGCCCCATTCCCCTCTCAGTGGCCAGATGGAGACCATTTGCCGCATGTTGCCATCTGGCCATCCTATGCCAACCCCCCTCCCCCATTCCCACCTGACCTGGCATCAGAACCCACCAGGCAAACACCAGCCGCAGAATGGACCCCCCCCGCCCACCCCCCAGTGCCCCATTCGCACCCCCCCCCGCCCTGCAGCCCCCGCCCACTGCTCCACAGCCCCTGTGCACCCTAGAAACCACCCGGGGGGGCGGTTCATGGCCATGGATGGGGGAGGGTCTCTCAAAGTGGGGGACGCCTGGAAAACGGGATGGAGGGAGCCCGGCAGCGCCACAGGAGGGGATGCATCGGTGGGGTGCCCCCCAAACAGCCCCCCCACCCCAAGGACGCCCACCAAACGTGATCCCGGGGCTCAATGTCCCCATCTTAGCCGAGTGGGGGGGCAGGGAGGGGCTCTGTGGGGGGGGCCCAGACAGAGCCATACGCCTGTGCTGCAGGTGCATTAGCAGCGGGGGGAGGGGGTGGCACCCTGGCTCCGGCAGGGCTCCTCCCCCGTCCGTGAGCCAGCAGGGGAGGGGGACCAGACACCCCCCCCCCCATGCCAGGCGCGGGGTCTCAGCCCCAACCCCCCACCCCAGCCCCCCTTACCTGGAGCCGTCGCCTGCGGATAATCCCCGAGTCGTCCATCTCCCCCCGTCAGCGGGCCCCGGGCGCCCCCGAGCCAGCGATGGAGCCGAGGGAGGGGTGGTGGCTGCGGGGGGGGGCTGGTTGCGGCGGGCGGGGGGGGGGGGCGAGCGAGGATCCTTCACTCGCGTCTCCTGCCACAAAACTTGGCAGCCACCAGGCCCCCGGCAGCGGCGGCGCCCGGCCCAGCTGCCCAGCGCGGGGGGGCGGCTCAGGTGTGTGCGCCCCCCCCCCGCCTGGGGGTCTCAGCCCCCCCGAGACGCCCCGCAGACCCCCGCGGGGATCAGCCGCGGTGCGCGCCCGGCTCCATCCTCGCCCGCCGCCGCCTGCTCCCGTCCGCCCGGCCCCGGCGAGCTCCCGCCGCCCCGCTTCAGCTGGGGGGTCCCGGGGCCCTGGGGCCTCCCGTCCCCCCCATGCTGCCCCCGCCCGCCCGGCTCCCGGGGATGCGGCCGCCTCTGCGCGTCGCCGGCTCCGCTCCCGCGCGGGGGGGGGGGGGGGGGGCCC
>QXTE01000230.1:1282993-1306004 GCA_003942145.1 Platysternon megacephalum
GGGCTAAGGGGCTGGGGGTCCCCAGCCTTGGGCAGTTGGGGGCTGGGATAAGGGTCCCCAGCATTGGGCAGTGGGGGGCTGGGATAAGGGGCTGGGGGTCCCCAGCCTTGGGCAGTGGGGGGCGGGGATATGGGGCTGGGGGTCGACAGCGTGGTGTGTGGCGGTGGGGAATGGGGGCTCTGGCGATGCCCAGAGGGGGCAGTTTCTGTGGGGAAGGGGGGCACAACCCCCCCTGCCCTTCTCCATTCCCCCTCCCCCCCCAAACCTCCTCTGCGGCCTAGACAAATCCAGGCTCCAGAGCTAATGGAGCCGCGTCCGCGGCCACGTCAGGGAAATGAGCGGGGCTGAAATATTCATGGGGCCGATGGATTATTAAAGGCCGGAGCGGTGGGGTGGGGGCTGCTCCAGGGGAGGCCGTGGCGCATGGCCGGGGAGGGGGCTGCTCAGCGGGGGGCTGGCTCCGATCTGCCCCATGCTCTGAAGTCACTAAGCCAGGGGTCGGCAACCTTTCAGGAGTGCTGGGCCGAGTCTTCATTTATTCACTCTAATGTAAGGTTCCGCGGGCCAGTCAGACATTTCAACGTTTTTAGAAGGTCTCTTTCTAGAAGTCTATAATATAGAACTAAACTCTTGTTGTATGTAAAGTAAAGAAGGTTTTTCAAATGTTTAAGAAGCTTCATTTAAAAGTAAATTAAAATCCAGAGCCCCCCGGACCGGTGGCCAGGACCCGGGCAGTGTGAGTGCCACTGAAACTCAGCTCCCGTGGCGCCTTCGGCACCCGTGCCATGGGTGGCCTACCCCTGCCCACTGCAGACGGGGCTGTTGCTTGAGGATGGGGCTCAGCAGGGCGCGCTCTCCCCTGGCGGGCAGGGCTGGCCCCAGTGCAGGGCTAGGGGGCGCTGGGCTGCAGGGGGCAGGGCAGGGGGTCAGCAGGGGGCGCTCTCCCCTGGCAGGCAGGGCTGGCCCCAGGGGGCGCTGTGCTGAAGGGAGCAGGGCGGGGCTCAGCAGGGGGCGCTCTGCCCTGGCAGGCAGGGCTGGCCCCAGGGGGCGCTAGGGGGCGCTGTGCTGCAGGGAGCAGGGCGGGGGCTCAGCAGGGGGCGCTCTCCCCTGGCAGGCAGGGCTGGCCCCAGGGGGCCACTAGGGGGCGCTGTGCTGCAGGGAGCAGGGCAGGGGGTCAGCAGGGGGCGCTCTCCCCTGGCAGGCAGGGCTGGCCCCAGGGCAGGGCTAGGGGGCGCTGGGCTGAAGGACGTTGCTGCATTTCCGGTGAGATATAAGCGGAGGCCCTGGCCCGTAATGATCCCCTGGTAGTTTTCGTAAGCCAGGGAGATTTGCAAAGGTGGCTGCCAGGGGGTTGGAGACCATGGGACGCTCATCGCCAAGCAGGTCCATGAACGGGGTGTCGCTGGTCTCCGGGGTGATTGGAGCAGGCGGCTGTCGCGGTGATGGGTGGCGTCTGGTCTCCAGGGCAGTTCGTGGCCTCGGCCAGCGCCCGTCCCGGTCCTGCGCCAGCCTCAGCAGGGACAGCCAGGCAGCCTCGGGTCGATGGGCTGGGCCAGCGCCGTAAATGCACTTGATGGGTGGCCAGGGCGATCGGCGGCCTAATGGGGCGGTTAAAGGAAATCGATAGCTAGGGCTGGGCCCAGCAGACACAGCAGGGCGTGTGTGTGTGTGTGTGTGTGTGTGTGTGTGTGTGCGCGCCAGGCTGGGATGGGGAGGGCAGCTGTGGGTGTGTTTGTGCACAGGGAGGGCCTGTGTGTGTGTGTGTGTGCCAGTCTGGGATGGGGAGGGCAGCTGTGTGTGTGTGCGTGTGTGTGCGCCAGGCTGGGATGGGGAGGGCAGCTGTGGGTGTGTTTGTGCACAGGGAGGGCCTCTGTGTGTGTGTGTGTGTGTGTGCCAGTCTGGGATGGGGAGGGCAGCTCTGTGTGTGTGTATGTGTGTGTGTGCGTGCCAGGCTGGGATGGGGAGGGCAGCTCTGTGTGTGTGTGTGTGTGTGGGTGTGGGTGTGTGCGCACGCCAGGCTGGGATAGGAGGGCAGGTGTGTGTGTGTGTGTGTGTGTGTCCTGCAGGGGCAGGTGTCTGGCTGGTGGTGGGGAGTGTGTGCGTGGATCCGTGTCTCTGTGTGTGTGTGGGGGTGGGTGTAATAATAATAATAATATAATATATGGAGATATACCTATCTCATAGAGCTGGAAGGGACCCTGAAGGGTCATCGAGTCCAGCACCCTGCCTTCACTAGCAGGACCAATTTTGCCCCAGATCCCTAAGTGGCCCCCTCCAAGATTGAACTCACAACCCTGGGTTTAGCAGGCCAATGCTCAAACCACTGTGGGTGTGTGCGCATGCCAGGCTGGGATGGGGAGGTGTGTGTGTGTGTGTGTGTGTGTGTGTGTGTGTGTGTGTGTGTGTGTGTGTGTGTGTGTGTGTGTGTGTGTGTGTGTGTGTGTGTGTTGCCTGCATGGGCAGGTGTCTGGCTGGTGGTGGGGAGTGTGTGCGTGGATCCGTGTCTCTGTGTGTGGGTGTGAGTGTGTGTGTGTGTGTGTGTGTGCGCGCGCCAGGCTGGGATAGGGAGGGCAGGTGTGGGTGTGGGTGTGGGTGGCCTGCAGGGGCAGGTGTCTGGCTGGTGGTGGGGAGTGTGTGCGTGGATCCGTGTCTGTGTGTGCGCTGGTGTGTGATGAGTGAGTGGCTGGGGGCGCTAACGGACGGTGTGAGGGAGCCACAGAGAGAGATGGGGTCACTGGTGCTGAAGGCCCAATCTCAGAGGCTGGGAGGCCATGGGGCTGCCCCCCGGAGCCACGTGGGTCCTTGGGGCCCGGCCCAGGAACGGGGTCACTCCCAGGAGACTGGTTACCGGATGGGGCAGAGACCAGCCTGGCATGGGGGTCTGGGTGATGCGTGTTCCCGCCGGCAGTGCCAGGGTGAGCTCGGGAGCAGGGCGCCCCCCGCGGGCTGGGTGCAGGAGCAGAGCCCAGATCTCTCCATGGGGTGACGGGGGGGGGGCTGGGGCAGGCAGAGGAGGGAGAGGCGTGTAACACACACACACACACACACACACACACACACACCCCCTCTCCCTCACACACACACACACACACACACTCACACACACACACAGCTGCAGCCAGTCACAGCCGCGGGACGCGCCGTGCTCTGGACCCTGCGCTGTCCATGGTGCTGGAGCTGAAGCCTGGGGCTGGGAGCTCTCCAGGGGCCGGACTCCTGGGTTCTCTCGCCTCCCCCGGGCTGCCGGGGTGGAAACACCCCCACACACACACACCGCGCTGTGTTCCTGGGCCCGGGGGTCCGACCAGCGGAGCCGCTCAGAGCCCGAACCGCCCCCACCCCCGCTGGGCCCAGCGCCGGCTCCAGGGTTTTTGCTGCCCCAGGCAGCAAAAAAAAAAAAAAAAAANGGACTCCTGGGTTCTCTCGCCTCCCCCGGGCTGCCGGGGTGGAAACACCCCCCCGCCCCCCCACCGCGCTGTGTTCCTGGGCCCGGGGTCCGACCAGCGGAGTCGCTCAGAGCCCGAACCGCCCCCACCCCCGCTGGGCCCCTTCCAGACAAAGCACTTGAAGAATCATCGCTGGGGAAAGGTGAAATATTGGTGGGCCCCACAGGAGCGCCGCGTGGCTCTGTCGCTCTCTAGTGGCCAGTCCCTGTACTACAGCCTGGGGGACCCGGGGCTCTTTGACACTCCTGCTTCAAACGGGCTTGTGTTCAGTCCCCACGGCTAGCGCAAGGGGCGGGGGGCGGGGAGGGAGGCAGGACTCCTGGGTTCTATTTCTCGCTCGGGGAGGGGAGAGGGTCTAGTGGCTTGAAGCAGGGGCGGGGCTGGGCCTCCACTTGCGCCCTGGGCCGCCCACGGGAGAAGGCCCTGGGGCCTGCGCTCGCCTTGGGCCCACGCCCAGGGTGCTGGCCCCAGCCAGATGGCAGAAGCTGTTCTAATTCCCCTTCTCGCCGCGGCCCCTAACCCCTACCTGCTAATCCCAGCCGGCGCTTAGGGGAGGCCACTTCCCTGCCGGAAGCGCTGAGCTCAAAGCAGTGAGGACACCTGTCCGGATTAAGCCAGGCAGCGCCCCGGTCCCCAGGGCACGGGCCAACCCTGGGGCATGGAGGACAGAAGGAGCAATTCCCCCCACCCCCACCCGATGCCAGACAGCCATCGGCAAAGCCCTGGTAATACCATGCACTTTGCTACCCCTGCCCAGCTATGGACCCCATTGGGGGGAAACTGAGGCACGGAGCAAGGGCATGAGACGCAGCCTCACTGTGACTCAGGCCTTAAAGAGAACCTGGGAAACCTGGTTTTGTGTTCCTCTGCCCGCACCACTAGACCCCACTCCCTTCCCAGAGCTCAGCACAGAACCCAGGAGTCCTGACCCCTAGCCCCCCCGCTCTAGCCACTAGACTCCCCTCCCTTATCCGATCTGATAATTGAACCCAGGAGACCTGTCTCCTAGTCCCATGTGTTCTTGGGCCCCACTCTCACCCCCAACACTAGAGCCATTTAACCGACCCACAACGTGGGGGGATGCAGCTCCAGCCCATTGTCCCCTGAAGTGCAGGCCGGGATTGTTCCGCCATGGCCCGTGTAGGACACAACACGTGCCCCATGGGCACCCCGCAGCCTGGCACCCACCAGCGCACGCAGCCCTCTAGGTGGCAGCAGCGATCCACAGCCAGGGCCCCCCGCTGCCCGGCAGCTCCCAGAAAGGCCACTGGGGTCAAGGCTGGCTCAGCCTCTGGCACCAGGTTTTCGGAGGCGAGCCCCACACAGGGCTTTCGCCACGCCCCTGCCACAGCTGGGAGCAGGACCCAGGAGTCCTGACTCCCATCCCAGCACCCCCACCCTGCTCTAACCACTAGACCCCACGCGCCTCCCAGAGCCAGGAGTCCCCATGCAGTGGGGCGAAGGTTAGTGCATTGAACCAAACGGCTCTTTCCAAACCATTGTGGCCCAATGGCTCTGACCAGGGCAGGTTACACAGCTCGGGCCGCAAGGTCCCACCCTGGGGCTGTCCGTCTGTCTGTCCTGATCCCTGCTGACTCGCCCCCCCTGGAGACACATCTCCCCCATGGCTGGAAGGCAGCTCCATGCAGCGCCCCAGTGATCCCCAGGGGACCCAAAAAGACAAGGGGGGAGTAGATCACCATTAAAAGGGCAGAAGGAACTCAGAGATCACCCCATGTGGTGTGGGGGGGGGAAGGAAGATGGGGTCTCAGTCCCTACCTCCCTGGGTGCGTTGGTAGAGGGCATTCCCCTCCTGTCTGTGCCAGGGATGGCCTGGGTGGCCCATGCCCCAGGCACACGGGGAAGGAGATTGTGGCAGGGAGAAAGCCCTGTGTGCCTATCTCCAGGATGCCTTCCTAACCCCCCCTGCCCCCCCCCCCCGCCGCTGGTTCAGCTGGACACAGGCTGCCATTTCACTCCCTGGATTAAATTGTTGTGCTACACGGCTGTTAAATAGCTCCCGTGCCCCACTCCAGAAGCAGCTGCATCTCAGCACTGGCTGAGAGACCCCGATATAAGCAGCCCTCATGCCCTAATCCAGAGGTGGCTGCATCTCAGCACCAGGTGAGATCCCTGTATAAACAGCCCCCGCACCCACCCCAGAGGTGGCTGCATCTCAGCACCAGGCGAATAAGCTGCCTCCTGCCCGACCACCAGGGGGAGCACAAGACGTTGGTTTTAAGTGTCTCCCACAGCAAGTCACTTGGCGTTACCAATGCAAGACCCACGTTCCCAGCTTCAAACGCAGATCCCGGCCCCTCCCTCACACGCTGGGTCCCGTCCCCACCGGGGGGGAGTTTTTTTGCCCTGGGTAAAAACCTGATGGAAGCTTCCCCGCTTTGCCTTGTTGATTAACATCAACTGACCACGTCCCTCCCTGGGCCCAGCCCAGAGCAGGCCCCAGAGGATCGGATGTGGGAGGAAGGAGGGGGAGAGACAGAGCCCCCCCCCCGCCCCCTCCCACACACACACCAGTGTGACGCGGGCGACTCCGGATTCACCCCAGCGCCGCTCCGGCTGGCGAGTGGCTGCGGCAGGGTGGGCGGGGAGGGATTTGCTTTGCAGCAGCCGGAGCAGGAGGAGGCGAACGGAGGCAGCGGGGTGGGAGATCGCCCCCCGCCCCCCCGGTCACCCAGACAAGACCCCCGCAGCCGGGGCAGGTAAGCACAAGGGGCGGGGGTGGCGATTTCCCTCCTGGTTAATTACAGCAGGCGGGGGGGGGGGAGCGGGGGGGTGTCTGGTGGCCCAGTTCCACCCTCCGGCAGCCACTAGGGAAAAGGGGGTGCGGGGGGTCCCCCATCCCCTGGCGGTAACACATCCACCCGGAGGAGCCTGACGCCCCCGACCCTGCGGGCTCGGTTCTGCCCCAGAGAGTCGCCCGTGGACGCGGGGGGCTGGGAAGTGGAGATGGGGGGGCTCCACCCCCCCATAGAAATCCCAACGGCTGCTGTGGGGGGTGGGGGGGTTATCACATCCGAACATGGGGCTGGAAGGGGGGCTCCTGGGTCACGGAGTTCAGCCCCCTGCTAGCGCAGGCCGCCCCTATAACTTGGGGGGGGCACGGCTTGGAGGGGGGGGAGAGAATCAGCGACACGGAGAACGACCCAGACCTTGTCCCTCCCGTGGGGCGCTAGTTTTAAATCACCCGAAGAACTATTCATCCCGCCCCCCCCACTCCCTCCGCCCCCACTNGGCTCCCTCCCCACCCGGGTCAAAGCCAGACGAGTCCAGAGCAGGAGAAGGAAAACCTCGCCCCTGGCAGAAGAGCGGCCGGGTAAATCAAAGCCGCGGAGAATTTGGGGTGAGTGTGGGGGGCAGGGGTCCTGCCCCACCGAGGGGGGGGCGGCTATTTGATTTTATTGGGGAGAGAAGAGCGTGATTTCAGGGTCATGGAAATCGTGACTTTTTTTGGGAGGGGGGGAGTTAAGGGGCTGGCTGGGGTGCCAGGACTCCTGGGTTCAGAGCCCTGTTCTGCCACAGGCTGCCCCTGGGAGCTCGGACCGGTCGCTTGAATTTATCTCTGCCTCAGTTTCCCTCCTCTATAAACTCCCCCCCACCCCCACTCAGCTCCCCGGTAGTGCAGCGGTTCTCAGCCAGGGGGGACATCAGCTCCGCTCGAGATTTGCCTAGTTTTACAACAGGCCCCATGAAAAGCACTTCCCAGGTCAGACAGACAGTGACTGGTTCCTACTGCTCTAGAGACAGTCCAGGGACATGGAAGTAGGAGATTTCCATCCCAGTGGATTTCTCTTATCAAAGGAGACATTCCGCCATTGCTCAGCACTAGTGTGGCTGTGACACTGGTATTTGTGTCTGATTTTGTAAGCAAGTGGTTTTGAAGGGAGGTGAAACCTGGGGGTGCTCCGGCTCCTGAAAGGGGTCCGGGGGTCTGGCTCGGTTGAGAGCCGCTGGCGTAGGGCAGTTTGAGGGCTGTAGAAAGGCATTTTACACATGGGGAAGGGGGGGCACAGAGTAGGGAAATGACTCCCCAAAAGTCACGCAGCACAGCTAGGAAGGGAACCCAGGCGTCCTGACTTCCAGTTCCCCCTGCTCTAACCCTCCAGATCCCACTTTCCCTCCCAGAGCTGGAAACAGAACCCAGGAGTCCTGCCTGCCAGCCCCACCCCCTTCAAATGAAACCAAGATCCGTGCAAAGCGCTTGGTTCACATTTGCACCGTGGGGACTGGGGGGCTGAACAGGGGCTGGTGTTACAGTGGGTCGCAAACTGAATGTGGGTCAACAGCCGGATGCAGCTCCAGTTGCAAAGGTGGCGAGCGCCCTCCTGGGCTTAGCAAGACAGGGGAGGTCACGGCCCAGCTCTGCTCGGCCCTGGTGAGTCCTGGGCCCACTTCTGGGCGCCGGATTCTAGGAGTCCTGATGGTTGGTCCTTTGCTCTAACCACTAGACCCTCCTCCCCTCACAGAGCTGGGGATAGAACCCAGGCGTCCGTTCTGCAGCTGGGGCCTAGCAAAAGGCTGCTCTAGATTGGGCGGTTTGATCTATGGTCCTTGGGGCCGAGTGAGGCCGAGAGAGCAGCTGTGTGAGCATGATGCTGCCTGGGTCAGGGGGCTTCTCTGGGTGGGGCCCAGATGAGCCCCGGCTTAGCTGGGATCGCTGCCCCAGCTCAGACCCTCGGACCATCCGGCCTCTTACCCTATCTCCTGCAGGGCCCAAGTCCAGCTGCTTCAGAGGAAGGTGCCAGAAATGCCCTAGTAGATGATCCTGGAGTAACCTGCCCTTGGGGGATGGTCCCACCAGCCGCAGGTGGAGAAATTGTCTGCACATAGTCACATGCAACTCACCTGGCCCCCACTGGCTCCTGGCAGGACCTGGGGGGTGGGGGAGACAGGAAGGAGGGAGGCTGCTGGCTCTCATACTCCTCCTGTGCTCTCCTGGCCCCCAGACCTGGTCTGGTACTGAGATGCAGCCACCTCTGGGGTGGGGCTGACTGGAAAAAAGGGGAGGGGCCACAAAATTCCCATGGACCAAATTGTAAAGGTTTTGATTTTCGTTTATTTCTTTCCACGGTATCATCTGCTTTTCGAACAGCGTTTTCCCCCCTCATAATCCCAAATGGGCACGTAACAGGCGGGGTGGCCCCGTGGGAACTGACAAAGAGCAAGGGAGTTGAGTCCAGGGGCAGGGTACGTTTCAGAAGGTTGGGGGCTGCTTTGAGGGTTGCTGGCTATTCCCCCTCCCTGAGCGGGAAATACAACCCAGGAGTCCTGACTCTCAGCCCCGCCCCCCCTTGCTCTAACCACTAGACACCACTCCCCACCCAGAACTGGGACTAGCAGTCAGGAGTCCTGGCTCCTGGGGTCAATCATTTGATTGCCTCATGCCTCAGTTTCCCCATCTGACCATGGAGATAACGATCCTTCCTTGGTCTAGTTAGACTGAGACCAGCTTGGGGCAGGGACTGCCTCAGAGGTGTCTGTGCAGCGCTCGGCACAATGGGGCCCTGATCTCAGTTGGGGTGTCGGGGGGGGGGGTGTCTCCAGGTGCTACCGTAGTGCTGCTAATATTGCACACACCACAATGGGACCCTGACCTTGGTTGCTGTGTCATACCCAGCCTATTGGAGAGGCTGAAATTGTATCCATTTATTTATTTATTTTTTAAAGCAGCTTCAGTTAAACCAAAACAAAAAATACCGCCCGAGGTGTGTGTGTCAGTAATTCCCATTAGCCGGCAGTTCCGGGGGTCAAGACAGGGGCAGAAAGAGACGCTGACTCCAGGATATTGTGCAGTATCGCTCGGAGCCTCGTTCTCTTCCTTAAAGCCCCAGCTCCTGGGGTCACGGGATGGGACGGGACGGACTCTGCTCTTGTTTGTTTTCCTCAAAAGCCAGAATCCAGCCCTCATGCTGCCAACGAAAAGCAGGAAAAGGTGACTCCCTAAAGACTCAAACACACACCCAGGTCAATAAAACGACTCCCCGTTTTTTCTAAATTTCTCGTGATTTTTTTTTGGGGGGGGGGGACTCATTGCTGGGGCTGGTAACACGGCACCCCTCCCCCACCCTCGCAAGCATTTGTCCTTCTGGGAAGGAAAACCAGGCCTTTCCGATGTGACTCAGAGCCAGGACTCCTGGGTTCTTTCCCCAGCTCTGGGAGGAAGGGAGCGGGGTCTAGTGGTTAGAGCGAGGGGAGCCTGGGAGCCAGGCCTCCTGGGTTCCATTCTCTGCTCTGGGAGGGGAGTGGGGTCTAGTGGTTAGAGTAGGGGGGAGACTGGAAGCCAGGCTGGGTTTGGCCCCTAGCTGCCCTTGGGGAGAGCAGGGAGTTGGGTTTCTCCTAGGCAAGCAGCGCTGGGGGAAATCTGA
The DNA here is from genome assembly GCA_003942145.1 of Platysternon megacephalum. Taxonomy (NCBI): domain Eukaryota; kingdom Metazoa; phylum Chordata; order Testudines; family Platysternidae; genus Platysternon; species Platysternon megacephalum. Next base: position 1,292,823 of record QXTE01000230.1, read on the forward strand.
TCTTCCAGCGGGCAGGATGCTGCCAGAACCAGGTCCCCCCCCACCTGCCGTGTCTAATTTCGGCCTAATTCGCTGGGGAAGGCGAGATCTGGCTCCGTAAGCAGGAGTCACCTTGGGCCCCGGGGGCAGAAGCTGCCAAGTCCAACTTACAGCCAGGCCTTTAATTCAAATCCAATTAGGGGGAACGGATCAGATGGGCTGAGCCCCCCAAGGCACCTTCCCCAGCATGTGAGCCGCCCAGCTCCCCGCAGGGAACGAGGGCCTTGCATTACCCACAGGAACGAGCCCCTCTACCAAGGAAGGGTCCGAGGCTAGAACCCAGGAGTCCTGGCTCGCCGCTCCCCTGCTGATACAGTCCCTGCTGGAAGTCAAGTCTACCCTGGAAAGATGCGGTTCACCCAACGTTGGGGGGAATTGTAGCGGAGGTAGAGCCAGGGCAGCCAGTCCCGAGTGAGAGCTTGGATGTGAGGACTGAGGCTGGTTGGATCCTTTCCTGGCCTCGGGGAAGGTCTGTGGTTACTGGGGAAATTCTGGGTCAGTCACTGTGATGCTCCAGGGCACCGACACTGCAGGGGTCAGGAAGGACACGGTGCAGCTTCCCAGCCAGCCCAGTGCCAGAGGGGCAAAGCGGTTGGGGGTCAACAACCGACCGTCCCTTATGAGTGTTGACAGCCCCCAATCTCCAGGCCTGCGGGAGCTGAATAATGACCAACGGAGCCGTGCCAGCGGGGACTTGGGCTGTCAGAGAGAGACCCAGCTGGTGGGGGAGGTAGAGAGAGACAGCACCGTACACTGCCTCCCCCATCCCCGGACTCAGCATCACCCTGCCCTTCCCCACGCCAAGCTGGCCCCAGAGTGGGGGCCTCCCAACCCCCAAAGCCAGTCTTACTGTCCCCCCCATGCTCCCCAGCCCATCTCCAGCCCCAGGGCAGACGACTGGGGGAGCCCCCAACCTTTCCCTTCTGACCAACCCCCCCCCTTTGGTTCTGTTCCCAGGTGCCATGAGTGGCGGGGGCAGCGTGTGGGCGCTGGCCATTGGCTGGGTGCTGGCTGTGCTGTGCGGAGGCGCCGGGGGCCTGGACAACCGCTGCTTGGCTGGAGGGAAGCACAAGGTGGCCCCTAGCCCCGAGGGGCAGCTGGGCGTTTGCCAGCTCTATGCCGCCAGTGAGTGATGGGCATGGGGTGGCCCGGGACGGGGTGGGGCGTGCAGCGGGGGGGCCACAAAATCGGAGGTTTGGGGAGGATGAAACTAGGTCAGAGCAGGTGGTTTCAAGGGGTTTCTCCAGTCTCAGCCCCCCTGCTCTACCCACTAGACCCCACTCCCCTCCCAGAGCTGGGGATAGAACCCAGGAGTCCTGGCTCCCAGGCCCCCCTGCTCTAACCCACTAGACCCCTGTGAGCAGAGGCTTTGCCCCTGTGTTGCTGGGGATCCCTGTGCTCTGGAGAACGAGAAGGGCACAGCACCCCTCACACGCCAGGCTCTGCCCCGGGCCAGGTCAGTGGAGGGGGTCGGGCCCTGGGTGGTGCTGATGGACGGCCGGGTTCTCTTCCCAGACGCCTGCTGCTCCCCCAAGGTGGCCCAGGAGATCTCCAGCGCCCCACTCACCAAGCTCAACGACATCTACTGGAATCGCTGCGGGAGCCTCAGCCCCAGGTGAGACAGCCTGACCCCTCCCTCTGCCGGCCTCGGCTGTGAGCTTCCCCGCAGCAGTGCCCTGTCAGCACCCAGCAAACCCCGGCTGTGGGCGTCCCCGCAGCAGGGCCCTGCCAGCCCCCAGCAACCCCCGGCTGTCAGCTCCCCCGCAGCCGTGCCCTGCCAGCCCCCAGCCACCCCCGGCTGTGAGCTTCCCAGCCGCAGTGCCCTGCCAGCACCGAGCAAACCCCGGCTGTGAGCTTCCCGGCAGCAGTGCCCTGCCAGCCCCCGGCGTCCCCCGGCCGAGAGCTTCCCCGCAGCAGTGCCCCGCTAGCACCCAGCTACCCCTGGCCGTGAGCTTCCCCGCAGCAGCGCCCTGCCAGCACCCAGCTAACCCCGGCTGTGAGCTTCCCCACAGCAGTGCCCTGCTAGCACACAGCTACCCCCGGCCGCGCGCTTCCCCGCTCCCGTGCCCTGCCAGCACCCAGCTAACCCCGGCTGTGAGCTTCTCCGCAGCAGTGCCCCGCTAGCACCCAGCTACCCCCGGCCGAGAGCGTCCCCGCAGCCGGGCCCCGCCCGCCCCCAGCCGGCCCCGGCTGTGAGCTTCCCGGCAGCAGTGCCCTGCCAGCAGCCAGCAAACCCCGGCTGTGGGCGTCCCCGCAGCAGGGCCCTGCCCGCACCCAGCCGGCCCCGGCTGTGAGCTTCCCGGCAGCCGTGCCGTGCCAGCACCCAGCAAACCGCGGCTGTGAGCTCCCCCGGAGCAGTGCCCTGCCAGCAAACAGCTACCCCTGGCTGTGCGCTTCCCCGCAGGAGGGGCATGCGAGCAAGCAGCTACCCCCGGCTGTGAGCTTCCCAGCCGCAGTGCCCTGCCAGCACCCGGCACACCCCGGCTGTGAGCTTCCCAGCCGCAGTGCCCTGCCAGCCCCCGGCGTCCCCCGGCCGAGAGCTTCCCCGCAGCAGTGACCTGCCAGCACCCAGCTACCCCCTGCCATGTGCTTCCCCGCAGCCGGGCCCCGCCCGCCCCCAGCCGGCCCCGGCTGTGAGCTTCCCCACAGCAGTGCCCTGCTAGCACCCGGCTACCCCCGGCCGGGACCTACCCCGCAGCCGTGCCCTGCCAGCACACAGCTACCCCTGGCTGTGAGCTTGCCCGCAGCACTGCCCTCCTAGCACCCAGCTACCCCTGGCTGTGAGCTTTCCCGCAGCAGTGCCCTGCTAGCACACAGCTACCCCCGGCTGTGAACTTCCCCGCAGCAGTGCCCCGCCAGCACCCAGCTACCCCCTGCCATGTGCTTCCCCGCAGCCGGGCCCCGCCCGCCCCCAGCCGGCCCCGGCTGTGAGCTTCCCCGCTCCCGTGCCCTGCCAGCACCCACCTACCCCTGGCTGTGAGCGTCCCCGGAGCAGTCCCCCGCTAGCACCCAGCTGCCCCCGGCTGTGAGCTTCCCAGCCGCAGTGCCCTGCCAGCACCCACCTACCCCTGGCTGTGAGCGTCCCCGGAGCAGTCCCCCGCTAGCACCCAGCTGCCCCCGGCTGTGAGCTTCCCGGCAGCCGTGCCGTGCCAGCACCCAGCAAACCCCGGCTGCGAGCTTCCCCGCAGCAGTGCCCTCCCAGCCCCCAGCAGACACCGGCTGTGAGCTTCCCCGGAGCAGTGACCTGCCAGCACCCAGCAAACCGCGGCTGTGAGCTTCCCCGCAGCAGTGCCCTGTTGGTGGATGGTGTCACACTCTCAATTTGAAATTCTAGCCCAGAAGCCGAGGGCCTAAGTTATATCCCAACCTAAACAGATGGGACCACCAGCGGCAGAGCGCCCCCTAGTGCCGCTTTGGGGTCAGCACTGAGAGGGAGCACTGCCGGCTGAGGCCCCGCCCCACAGCGCCCCCTAGTGCCGCCCTGGGGCATTGGGGCCAGCGCTGCCTGCTGGGGGATGGCGCCCCCTGCTAAGCCCCGCCCCACTCCCTGCAGCATCCTGCCAGTGCAGGGCTCAAGGCGCAGCTCCCCCCTCTAATCCCCGCTCTCCATCCCCAGGTGCGAGCACTACCTGCAGCGGGTTGAATGCTTCTACCGCTGCTCCCCCAGCGCCGCCCGCTGGCCCCACCCCCAGCGCCCCACAGCCGTCCTGGGGGTGCCCCTCTGCCTGAGCTTCTGTGGGGTGTGGTAAGTCAATGCGCCTCCCCCCCCCTTCCTGACCGGGTGAGAGCAGCGGGCTGGGAGCCAGGACTCCTGGGTTCTATCTCGGCTCTGGGAGGAAAGTGGGGTCCAGTGGTCAGAGGGGAGGGGGGAGCCAGGACTCCTGGGTTCTATCCCTGGCTCTGGGAGGGGAGTGGGGTTCAGTGGTTAGAGGGGAGGGGGGAGCCAGGACTCCTGGGTTCTATCTCCGGCTCTGGGAGGGGAGNAGGACTCCTGGGTTCTATCCCTGGCTCTGGGAGGGGAGTGTGGTCCAGTGGTTAGAGGGGAGGGGGGAGCCAGGACTCCTGGGTTCTATCCCTGGCTCTGGGAGGGGAGTGGGGTCCAGTGGTTGGGGGGGAGCCAGGACTCCTGGGTTCTATCCCTGGCTTTGGGAGGGGAGTGAGGTCCAGTGGTTAGAGGGGAGGGGGGAGCCAGGACTCCTGGGTTCTATCCCTGGTTCTTGGAGGGAAGCAGGGTCTAGTGGTTAGAGGGGGGGGGCCACGCTGGGAGCCAGGCTATTCCTAGGGAGGGTGCGAGTTCACCTGTGACTCCAGGCAGCAATGGCCAAGGGGAAAAGAGAATCCAGTCCCCATGACAAACTCCAGGATGGGCCGGTCTGAAGGTCTCTCCCACCTGTGGGGAACCACCCCTTTAATGCAGCATGATGGACTGGTGGAACTCCCTGCTGCAGGGAGCCGGAGTACAGCAGCAAAGCTGGGCTGGATGGACCCAGGGGTCTGATATGGGGCAATACGGGGATAGATTGGCCCTGTAACACCCCAGCTTAACAGCCCCCTAGTCTGTCTCAATCCCAGCCTGTCCCCCCTTCTCACCCCTCCCCCAGGTATGAAGCCTGCAAGGATGACCTGACTTGTGCCCGCAACTGGGTGAGTGACTGGCAGTGGGGTCCCCAGGGGAACAACTGCAGCCGGGACTGTGTGCCCTACAGTCAGGTGAGGGGGCTCTGCTGCCGGGGGGAGGCCTCCCTACAGGGAGGGGGGGGAAGTGGTGGACTCGGGCTCCGGCTGAGTGGCCCTGCTCAGGCCGCTGCGTTGGCACCAACAGGGACGGGCGGATTCTGAGGGCAGCTAATCCCCATGTGCCCACAGCCCGGGCAGCAGGTCAGGGGGCTGGGGGGGAGGGAGGGAGCTGCCAGCAGCTTGCACCACCCCAGCCATCGCCAGATCTCCCCGCGCTCAGCCCAACAGGCCGCTGCCTTGGCCCACGTGCGGCTCCCGGACACTGAGCCAGCTAGTGCCTGCTGCGGGCAGCAGAGCCGCAAACGCTGGCAGGGGCCCCTGCCTGGCAGCCCCCGCCACCATGGGGTGCCCATCCGGCCCAGAGCCCGTACCTGGGGACGGAGCGTGAGCTTCCCTCCCTCTCTGTGCTCCGAGACTGGCAGAGGGATTTGGTCTGAGACTCAACATCTCCTCCCCATATCCCAGTCATCTCCCCGTACCCCAGGGCTGGATAGGAGCCGGCCCCCCCCTAGAGGGGAAAGGCCCCAGGTCTCACCCCCTAACCTCTCCCCTCGCTCTGCCCCCCAGATGTACCGGGACGGCAGGGAGCTCTGCGAGAACATCTGGGGCGACTCCTTCGTGGCCGCCCGGCAGCCCTGCCCGTGCCTGAGCCTGAGCGGCTCTGACGCCGACCCGCTGCCTGAGGACGGGGACAGCTCGGAGGAGCCGGACTCCACCAAAGCCGGCAGCCCCCAGGGGCCCTGCCCGGCCAGCGGCCTCCTCCGGCGCGGCCTGCGCAAGCGCTCCGTCTTCATGGAGGACGTGGAGGGGAGCGGGAGCGGGTTCTAAACCTCCCCCCAGCTCCCCCCCTCCCGCACCGGGGAACGCTTGTAACCTATGCAAACCCCCCACCCCTGTGATCGTCCCCCCACGCACACCGTGACTGCTTCCCTGGCCCCTCCTGCACCCCAGCCAGCCACCTACCGGAGGGGGGGACCCCCACAGCCCTCCTCCCCCCACAGCCATAGGGCCTAGTTCAAAGGGGTGTTAGCTTCCCCCTCCCCTAGCACCCAGCTTCCCAGGCAGGGGGTCCCTGCCCCACTCACATAGGCCTGCAGGGATGCAACTGTATCGTCCTCTTGCTATACTGCAGAGGGGGAAACTGAGGCACAGAGAGGTGACGCCTGAGAGCAGCTTAGTGTAGTAGCTCGGCTCTAAATCCCCCCCTGCTCTAACCACTAGTTTACCTGACTCGCCGGGGATGGAACCCAGGAGTCCTGCCTCCCACCTCCCCCACCCCAGCACACCAGGCCCCACTCCGTTCCCACAGCCTGGGACAGAACCCAGGAATCCCTGCTCTAACCACTAGCCAATACTGCCCCCGCGAGAGCCCCACCCCACTGGAGGCACTGCAGGCCAGGACCCGGAGTGGCTGCTGGCCAAAGGCTCGGGGCAAGGGAGGATGCTGCACCAGCTGAGCCCACGCAGCCCTGGCCCCCCACGCTGGTGCCAGGTTGGCCCCCCCGACGGGGACTGACCCCTTGCCACAGAGGAGGAGCTGATGATAAGCCAGGTCCATCTGCTTCATGCTGGGCCGACTCCTACACTGCCCTACGAGGGTCAGGCAGCAGGGGGGGACACAGCGCACCGACACCATCGGGTCAGCGGGGGGGGACAGAGCGCACCGACACCATGGTGGCAGCGGGGGGGGGGGGACAGAGCGCACCGACACCAGCGGGCCAGCGGGGGGGGGACAGAGCGCACCGACACCATCGGGCCAGCGGGGGGGGACAGAGCGCACCGACACCATCGGGCCAGCGGGGGGGGGGACAGAGCGCACCGACACCATCGGGGCAGCGGGGGGGGACAGAGCACACCGACACCATCGGGGCAGCGGGGGGGACAGAGCGCACCGACACCATCGGGGGGTGCTCTCCCCACGAGTCACTGCTGACCCCGATGCCGGGCTCGGGGACACATTGTCGATTCCACCCAGCCCAAGCAACCCCTCACGAGCTAGTGTAGACAGAACCCACCAGGTCTTAGCAGCGTCTAGCGGGCGGGAATTGAGCTGTGCAGGGCCCCCCCAGGACAGCGCTAGGGGACGCCGGGCTGCGGGGGGGGGACGCTCTCCCCACGCAGTCTGTGCTGACCTCCGGGCCCCAGCCTGGCAGTAGGGGCGCCGTGCAGCACAGGAGACAGATCGACGGGGCAAACAATGGACTCTGATTCCACAGTGCAAGAGCCCCGGCACTCAAAGCAAGGATCTGCCCCCCCGGCGGGGGGGAGAAGGGGATTCAGAGGCGTAGGGGGAAGATCGTGCCAGTGTTTCAAGCCAGCACCCCTCAAAGCAGCCCCCAACCTTCTGAAACGTACCCTGCCCCTGGGCTCAACCCCCTTGCTGCGAGCGTCAGTTCCCACGGGGCCACCCCGCCCATTACGTGCCCATTTAGGATGACGAGGGGAAAAACACTGTTAGAAAAGCAGATGATACCGTGGAAAGAAATAAACGAAAATCAAAACCTTTAAAATTTGGTCCATGGGATTTTTTTTGGCCCCTCCCCTTTTCCCCCCAGTCAGCCCCACCCCAGAGGTGGCTGCATCTCAGCACCGGACAAGGAGTCCCTGTATAATCAGCTCCCACCCCAGAGGTGGCTGCAGGGCTCAGGGACACAGCAGGACAAGCCCCGGGGGGGGCGGACCTGTTACAAACCTCAGAGACTTTTCAAAATGTTTTATTAACTAAAACAAAGTGGGGCAAATTGGGGGGGGGGGGAGGGGGAGAGAAATCCACAGCAAGGAGGCACCAGCAAGACGGGGGCATCTGCTTCCTAAAAGCCCCTTTTACAGCTGGGCTCCTCCCGGCCCCTGGAGAGGGTGGCTCAGATCAGCTGGCATCACGATTAAATACAACCCCAGACGCTGCGCGTCAAAAGTTCTCGCTCTAAGTCAAGCTGGGCTGACTTGAGGGGGCCATGGAGCTAGCTGGGGGGGGGCTATGGGGTTAGCTGGGGGGGGCTATGGGGCCAGCCCTCCGCCCCCTGGTGCCCGCTACAGCCCAGTCACTGTCCCCAGCTTGCGCTCGTGGAAGAAGCGGTGGGGCTGGCGTTTGGAAGACTCTTTGCGGGCAAAGAAGGACAGGACGGAGCGGGTGCCCTTCTGAGCGGGGTTGTCCTCACTGTCATCCCTGGGGAGGGAATAAGAAATGAACGGGGCCCTGGCAGCCACACCCGTTAGCGCTCAACTCTCTCCCCCACACACAGACAGGGTGCCAGGGCGGAGGCAGGTGCCAGGGCGGGCTGGGAGGGGAGGGATGGGCAGAGCCGGCCAGGGGTGCTGGGCTCAGTTGGTGTCTACTCTGGTCCTGTGTATACAGGGACCCCTTGCCTGGCGCCGAGAGGTGACCACCTCTGGGGTGGGGCACAGGGGCTGTTTATACAGGGATCCCTTGCCCGGCGCTGAGATGCAGCCACCTCTGGGGTGGGGCGTGGGGGCTGTGAGCCTGCACAGGAAGATAATGAAACAGCATAGGGGGGGGTGCAGAGTCCCATAACCCCCATCTCGTCTGCCATCTCTCTCCTCGGGAGGGATCCACACCCAGCTGCCAAGGTCGTGCCTGGGAAGGGGAGGCGCCAGGCACTGACCCGGGCTGCCCCTATCCCACACATGGATGTAGGACGAGCCGGTGGGTGGTGAGGGGACCCCAGAGCGGGAGGGGAGCTGCGCCCAGCACCCCCACGCATGCCAGGGGGGAGGGCAGCGGAAGGCCCCCGACAGCAGCGTGCCGTGCTGCCCTTCCCCCATGGCGAGTCAGTGCCCGCAGGGCCCAGGGGGCAGCAGGGGCATCATCGGGGGTGGCAGGGCCGTCGCTTGGCATTGGAGCCGGCTCCTCTGAGCCGCTATGGACGGTGCCCACGGGCCCGGGAGCTTGTTAGAGCCCATCGCTGTCAGGTGGGGGGCAGGGACCCAACCATGGGGGGGAGGGGTCAGTCGGAGGTCAGGCCCCCTGCAGGGATCTAACAGATTGGTACCCTCAGTCCCGTCCCGTCCCCATTCCCCCCCATCACCTACCAGCGCACGGGCACGGCCTTGCTCTCCAGGATGGTCTGGGCCGTGCTCCAGCTGAAACGCACGAACTGGGGGTACCCGAACACAGGGTCCAGGCACTGCACCAGCCACTCCTTGGTCTTGGGATCTGGGGGACGAGGGGGAGATGAGAGTCGGGGGGGAGGGGGGGAATGCACCAGCCACGGACGCTCTCCCCACCCCACCTCCCTGACTGCAAACGGGGGTACCTGACTTTCCAACCAGTCAGGACTCCTGGGTTCTATCCCTGGCTCTGGGGGGGGGGTCTAGTGGTTAGAGCAGGGGGGCTGGGAGCCAGGACTCCTGGCTTCTACCCCCAGTTCCGCCACTGCCATCCCCCATGACCTCAGCACGTCCCTTAGCTTCCGTCTCGGTCTCTGGAGCCCGATGCAGCCGAGGGGGTTAAAGGAAGGCCAAGGCCCAGGGGGCTGGGAGGGGGCTCGGAGCCTGGCAGCGCAGCCCCCACCCCTAGGCAATGCAAGAGCCAGGACGGGAGGATCCAGTGAAAGACGGGAGCAGATCCCAGGTCACATGCGCCCTCTGGTGAGGGAAAGTGAACACAACTGGCCAGAGAGACGGGGCTGGTGTAATCTAGGAAGGGGGCAGGATACCGGGCTAGATGGGCCCATGGGGCAGCATCCGTTTATCATCAGCTCCTAGATAAGCAAATAGCTCCACCTTGTGGTCAGACCTTGAGATTTCACAGGGGGCGGGGAGGGGGGTCATTTACCATTGGGGTACCCAGACCCATACTCCATCCTCACGTCCCCCAGATCCTCCGGGAACGTCCAGTTCTTCACAGCACGATCCCGCGCCACCTGCCAACACAGACAGGAGTCGGCTCAGGGTGGCGCCGCTAGGAACATCGCCCCCTAGCTGTTTCTACAGGGATCCGTCGCCTGGCGCTGAGATGCAGCCGCCTCTGGGGAGGGGCGCAATGGCTGTTGAACCGCCCCGCAGCATTTGGGACAGGAAGTGAAGATGAATCCCCCAGTGTGGCGCCGATTGAGGGAGGCCCAATGGAACGCCCTCATTAATTCGCCCAGGAGATCCCAGTAACACCCCGGTAAGTGGAGCTGGGGTGTCTCCATATTCCACAGACCCGCCCAGGTCCACTGCTCCGAGGAGGGCAGGGGGGCTGGTGACTCCAAAGCACACAGCCCATTCCCCACCGGGCCCCCTGAAGAGGGGGGACCCCAAAGCCTCACCTTGGCACAGATGCTGGCTGCGCTGACGATGGGGAAGAGGGAATCAGCCTTCGGCCTCACGGTCACCTCGAGCTCCGGAAAGCGCCGCTTCAGCTTCTCCTGGTACTTCTCCGCCGGCCCCACCGTGTCCACGAAGACCTGCCAGGATGGGGGGACCCCCCAAGAGGTGTGAGAGCGGTGGTGTCAGGTCCCCTCCCGCGCCCGCTACAACTTGTGCTGGGATCAGGGAGGAGGCGGCTGCCCTGTTGCCGTATAGAGAAACTGAGGCACGGGGAGGCTGGCGGGAAGTGGGGGGAGGAAGGGTGCATGTCAGTGCTATGCCCACAGCGGTCCCCTTTGCCAACCCTGGCTGAGCCTGTGATCGGGGCACCCTGCAGACAGAAATCTGCCCCATGGGGAAACTGAGGCGGGGAGGGGGGGAAGACTGCGGCCGGCTCACCTCTGCCACCTGCACTCCCGCGTCCAGCACGTGCTGTATCAGCCCGATGGCCGTGTCGTGGGACAGGGCATTGAGGTTGTATTTCGCCCTGGCCGGGAGAGGAGAGGGGTTAGTATTTACCAGCCAGAGACCCGGGCCCCACTGTGCCAGGCGCTGCACAGACAGAGCAACCCCCTCGAGACTCTCCAGCTGCCTCACCCACCCAGGGATCCGGTTCCTAGGGTTAATAGGACCGGGCAAGGGGGACATGGAGCCTTTCCCCTCTAGGGAGCGCTGGCTGATTCGGCCCGAGGCTGGGGGCCTGGCTGGCTCAGGGGGGAAATGGGACCCACTAGGGGTGCCGGTGACCCCGTGCGAATCGAGTTCCCCGGGGCTCTCACCGCTGCTGCATGCTGGTGGAGATGAGGTTGGGCGAGAGGATGTGCAGGGCCCAGCCGACGAAGTCCCTGGCCCCGTCCAGCGTCCCAAACAGCTGCTCCCGCTCAGCCTCCGTCAGCGTCTTCGAGTCTGGGGTGGGGAGAGGGGGGCCACTAGGGTCGGCTACCAGAGGAAGCCTCGGGCTTCTGCGAGATCGGGGGGGGACCCTCATGATCCAACATTCCCTCTATGGGGCCCTTACCCCCCTGCTGTCCCCATCCCCTGCCCCTGCTCTCCTCCCCCCACGCAGATCCATATCCCCCCCCCTCCACCCCATTGCAGCACCATCCCCCAAGCCTCAGGTCTCCAGAACCCCCCGCCCCCCAGTCACTGCTGTACCAGGAACCTGAATTCCCCCCCCACCCCTGAATTCCCCCTACTGAGTTCCCTAGGCCCCTCCCTTGGGGGGGGGGGGAATCACAGGAGGCCGGGGTGGAAATTCAGCCCCCCACCCTCACGATGCCCTTGTCCTTACCCGCCATCTTCAGAGCTCCCAGCTCCTCCTGCTTGGCCAATGGGCAGTAGCAAACACCATAGACCATGGGACCTGGGAGGGGAAACAGAGGCACAGATGGGAGGGGGGCGGGGCACAGATGGGGGGGCAGCCGAGCCCGATCCAGCCAGTGCAAGAGCCTCCTCCTCCGCAACTCCCACCCACAGCACTTGGGGGGGGGGGGGAATCAGCCCTGCCCACGCTATGGGGAGAGCGGTAACTGGGAAGGGCCCGTCTAACCCCCCTGCCAGCTATGGGGCTCCAAGCTCTTCTCCCCCAGGGCGGGTGGACCCACTTCCCCGGCAGGGAGTTGTGTGTGTGTGTGTGTGGGGAATCCTGTGAGATGCCTTGTGCTCCCCCACCCATCACCCCCTCCTCACTGTACCGGAGGCTCCCCCTTGAGGAGCACAGATAGGGAGGGCCCCTCCCCTATCGCTCAGTATGGGGGCCCCCTATCCCCACCCCTACGCAACGCTGTGGGGTTCCTGCTCTATGCAATGTGGGGGTCTCCCCGGCCCCCCCATACAATGTGGGGAGTCCCCCCGTGCAATGCTGGGGGTCCCCTTGCCCAGCCCCCCGTGCAATGCTGGGGGTCCCCCCGGCCCTTCTCCCCGTGCCCTGCTGGGGGTCCCCTCGCCTAGCCCCCCGTGCGCTGCTGGGGGTCTCCCCGCCCCTCCCCCCCGTCCACCGCGGGGGGCCCCCCTGCCCGGCCCCCCGCGCGGTGCCGGGGGTCTCCCCGCCCCTCCCCCCCGTCCACCGCTGGGGGCCCCCTTGCCCAGCCCTCCCTGCAATGCTGGGGGTCCCCCCGGCCCTTCTCCCCATGCCAGGCTGGGGGTCCCCTCGCCCCTCCCCCCGTGCAATGCGGGGGCTCCCCCTCCCCAGCCCCCCGCGCCATGCTGGGCTTCCCCCCTCCCCTTCTCCCCCTGCAATGCCGGGGGCCCCCCTGCCCAGCCCCCCGTGCGATGCCGGGGGTCTCCCCGCCCCTTCTCCCCGTGCAATGCTGGGGGTCCCCTTGCCCAGCCCTCCGTGCAATGCTGGGGGTCTCCCCGGCCCCTCCCCCCGTGCAATGCTGGCCCCCCCGTACCCAGCACGGGCCCCCTGCCGGCCTCATCGATGCCCAGGCAGCAGGGCCCGGCCCTGCACAGCTCGGGCACGGGGGAGCCCAGGCGGCAGCTCTCCGCGTTGTCCCGCTCGAACTCCCCCAGCTCCATGTTCCGCGGGCGGGCGCGCGCGAGGCCCCGAGCCCGGCCCAGGGGCGGGGCCGGCCTCGCACAGACGCCTGGGAGTTGTAGTTCTAGGGGAGGGGAAGCCCCACGCTCGAGCTCTGGGGTTGGGGGTCAGAGGTCAGGACTCCTGGGTTCTATCCCAGCTCTGGGAGGGGAGTGGGGTCTAGTGGTTAGAGCAGGAGGGGGCTGGGGGCGGGGGCAGGACTCCTGGGTTCTATCCCAGCTCTGGGAGGGGAGTGGGGTCTAGTGGTTAGAGCAGGAGGGGGCTGGGGGCGGGGGCAGGACTCCTGGGTCCATTTACACCAGATTCATTGCATCACCTTGGAATGAATCATTCATTGCCTCTTTCTAAGAGCAGCCGCTGATTGTGGGGCCCAACAGATCCTAGTAGAAACCTCTAAGGACCAGGCTCTAAAGTCCCTGGGATTGGATCGGAGCCCATGTCCCTTGGAGGGGAAAGGCCCCGTCCATGTCCCTCCCATTCCCACATCCCCCACCTGTGGTTGTGCATGGCACGGGGTAGCATTTAGGAGTGAAGCGGGGGGGGGGGGGGGGGGG
>QXTE01000230.1:1316795-1333587 GCA_003942145.1 Platysternon megacephalum
AGGGCTGGCACAGCAGAGGGGGCTGCGGGTCGGGAGTGAGGGGCACCGGCAGGGCTGGGGGGGAGCCCAGGGCTGGCACAGCAGAGGGGGCTGCGGGTCGGGAGTGAGGGGCACCGGCAGAGCTGGGGGGGGGGCAGGGCTGGCACAGCAGAGGGGGCTGCGGGTCGGGAGTGAGGGGCACCGGCAGAGCTGGGGGGGGGGCTGCGGGTGGGGGTTGGTGTTGAGGTTTGCCGTGTGGGGGAAGCTGGTGCAGCAGCTGCCTGTGTCATCCGTGACTCACGCCAGCCCTATTGATCCCCCTCGCGTTCACACAGCTGCCAGCTCGCTGCGCAGGCCCTAGGGACCAGCCGCTGCCAAGGAACCGCTTTGAAGCTGCCTCGTGCCGTCACGCAGCAGGGAGCTACCCTGAGAACACCCCACACCGGGCAATAAAGGGTTAATGTCCCCCAGGCCACCCCCACCCCAGAGCTGGAGACAGAGGGACCCCACCCCAAAGCCACCTGCCACCGCCTCTACCTTGATCCCTCTTCACACCCCTGTGTGTAGCGGGCTGGGTCAGCTGCCCCCCCCACCCCTGGGTGTATTCTGGGTGCCCCCCTTTGCTGTCACATCCTGCCAGCCCCATGTGGGTGGGGGGTTTCTAGCAGGCTGGCGGCACATGGAATTACCAGGCTTGGTAACTAGGTCCTGAACGATCCCTTATGGCCAATGGGGGCCAGCCTCTGGCCTGGCTCTGGGGGTTTGCCTGGAAGGGGGCTTGCCCAGGCGCTGAGCATCTGCTCCCCCCAAGGATGAACAGACCCCCCCCCCCCAAGTGATCAGCCAGGGCCTGGGACTCGGCCGGGCGTCGCTCGGCCACTTGGGTTCAACTCCCAGCTCTGGCATGTGGCCCTGGGTGACCTTGGTTCAGTCATTTCACCAGCCCGTGCCTCAGTTTCCCCTCTCTGTGGAACGGGGGGTGATAATCCCTTCCTGCATCTACCTTGTCTATTATCGGGGGGAGGGAGGTGCCTCTCACTCCCCTGCTGTCCCGTCGTCAACAGGGGAGCAGCAGCTGCTTTGGCGAGAGGGGGGAGAACCCCTCAGCAGACAGATGTGGGGGAAACAGGCCCCCCCATGAAGATCTCCTCATTCCTGCTAGACAGGGGCGTACACCCTCCCCCAGCACTAGTTCTTCAGGCCTGGGAGCCAGAGGCTCATCCAGCCCCTCTTTGACTCTTGCTCAGCTCTGGGCCCCAACAACTTCCTGGGGCAGTGAGTTCCACAGGCTGCTGCCACAGCACCTGGCAACGTTTTCCCTCTGATCCCGTGCAGTGTTCGGGTGGGACCCCACTCTCACCCTGGGGTGCTACCATTATACCTCTAATATCCCCCCCCCCCAAGCAGGGTGCTACCGTCATGCACCTAATATTTCCCCATCTCAAAAGGTGGGTGCTTCTAACTGCTCCCTTGACACCCCTAAAAACGCCCCCCGCCTCGCAACTTCCAGAGTTAGGAAAACCTTTTCCTCGCCTTTGATCTGAGCGGTGGGATCGGGGCTGGATCGACTCCTCCTGCCCCCCCCAGGGGGATTTCTCACAAGCCCCGGCCTGGAAATGAACGGGCTCGTTTCGAGCCAGCGGCCCCCAGCTCCGCTCCCCCGCGGCCCCTGGGAAAAACCCCTCCCCGCTGCCTGCCGCCTTGGCTGGAAACGAAGCCAGGCCAAGCCCCCTCTGCCCGGCAAGCGGCGTGGGCGGGGGTTCCCGGAACGGGGGCCCGAGCCCGGGCACGTCACTAGCCAGCCCGTGCCCATATATGGGCATCTTCCCCTGCGTCACTGGGAAAACCCTTCCCCCCGCCCGCCCCCTTCCCGTGCGCCGGAGCCGGGCGGGGGAAGCGGCGCAGCGCAGGGGGAATTTTTAACCCTGTCCTTGGGCGAAAACAGCCGCGCAGGGGCTCCAGGGCGCTGCGGTCTGACATCAGAGCTGGGGGGAGAAAAACAAGACCCCCCCCCCCTCTAAAAATCAGACCCACTAGGAAAGCGCCAGGCAGCGGGGTGCGGTTACAGGAGGGGACGAGCTAGGGAGAGATTCCGAGATGTGGAAGCCCCAGGGACCAGTGTGATCAGCCAGGCTGAGCTCTCGGCTAACAGACCCGGGAGCCAGAGTGGGAGGAAAACAGCACCGATCAGCTGAGAAACATCAAATCCACTCAGGCTGGGAGAAGTTGCCAGAAATGCCTCCTACAAGCTGGGGTGTGTGTGTGTGGGGGGGGGGGGTTAAGAGATTTTGTACAGCACCCTGAGGCCCTGGCCCATGACAGAGTCCCACAAGCTACCACCCCAAACACAAAAAGTGGTAATGAATAATCAGTGATTAGTGAACAATAAATACATATATATACACACACACACACACACACACAGATGGAGTCCTGTAGAAAGATGTGAAGGAAACGGACAGCAAAAATGTCTAGTTTAAACCTTTCCAATGTAAAAAACTCACTTAAAAATACAGAACAGATCCTGTTTTATGATTTAAAAAAAAAAAAAAAAAATTCCCACCACCACCTCCCCCCACTGAAATAATTTAAAGGCCCAAAGGGATTTGAAACAAAACCAAAACCTCAGACAAGCACTTAGAGAACATTATTTTTTTTACTTAAATAAAAGGTCAATAAAAAGTCAAAAAAAACAAATACAATCAACTTTTTTAAACACACAACAAAATAAATTCAAGGATTTTTGTTTAAAAACAAAACACAAAACCACCACAAAAAGTAAAGTAAAGAAGCCGTATTTCCTTTCATGGGATAGGCAGTTCTATGGCGTGGCAATCAACCAGTTTCTCTTATCTGTCAATGTCAAGTATCAGGTTTTTTTTTTTTTGGTTCGTTCTGTTTTAAGTTAAGGAAAGTCCTGGCCCCTTAATTCAGACACACAGTTCCCTTGCCGAAGTACCTCTTGCCGCACTATCCAGCTATGCAACAAGTTTGTTCGTTTGTTCCATTTTTAAATACATTCACACATACACATCAATGTTAGGCAATACGCACATATTCTGAATCCAGCAGAGAGCAAAATACAACCCCCTCCCGTCCAAAAAATAATAATAATACAACCATCAAACAGGAGGATGCCGAGAATCGTCTTCAAAGTTGCATGCACAGGTTGGTCCAACATGTGAGAACACTACAGAAGTCCAGATAAAGTTCATGTAAACTTTCCAACAGGGAGTCCAGTTACACACAAGTCTCTTAAATAACATTGGGGGGGGGGGGGTTCAGAAGGATTGCATTTTAACAGTCAAAAGCAACTGGCAACCATTGTTCACGTGATTCATGACTTTCTGCTTGAGTTGGGCCACCTGATCTCTCAAGACGCTAGCCGTGTTGGACAGTCCCGCGTTCTCCGTCTTCAGCGTCTTGACTTTGTCCTCCAGCCGGGCTATCCTTTCCAGCTTCCTCTTCCGGCACTTGGTAGCCGCCAGCCGGTTCCTCAGCCGCTTCCTTTCCACCTTGATCCTCTCCTGATCTTCCATGTTGATGGGAGACACAGGAGGCGACTGGACATCCGGCACGGTCTGAGGCTCTTCCTTGAAGACCTGCACCCTGGACGGGAGGGAGGTGGCCAAGGAGTGACCCCCGTAGGCGTGGGCCTGGGGCAAGTAGCTGAGGTTGGCGGTGGGGTAGCTGGAGGAGGTGGTCATGGTGCCGGGGTTGTAGCTGGTCAGGTTAGTGTAGACGGGGGGTGGCTCTTGATGGAGGGAGGCCCCGTAGACGCTGCTGGCCACCGAGGCGGCCGCGCCGATGGAGACGTTGGGCGGGGGCATGTGGTTCATCTTGTGCAAGTCGTCCAGGGCCTTCACAAAGCCGTCGGCAAAGCCCTCCTGCTCCTCCGTGGCCCCCCGGGGGTAGAAATAGGGGCCCGGGGTGGGCGTGGTGGTGATCACCCCGTTGCTGTTCTGGATGATGAGCCGCTCCAGCTCCGGCGAGGCCAGCTTGAGCGAAGAGTTGGCGCCCGCCTCGGGCAGGCCGGCGGGGGCGTAGAAGGCGCCTCCTTCCTCCGCCGCCTGGCCCCGGAGGTGCAGCTGCGCCTTGAGGCCCCGGTAGGGCTCCGAGAGGTTGACGGCCATGTTCTGCTTCAGCGCCAGCTCTGCCCGCCCGTAGCCGGAAAGAAAGGAGTCGTCATGATAGAACGGCTGCTCCATTTTGGTACACATCAGCCACGCGACCCCAGATCAGCACGCGGCGCCCCGGCCTAGAGGGGGGGCACGGGGAGGGGGGCTGCAGGTCCCGCTGGCAGAGGCAGGAAAGCTGGTTACGGTGAAGGGGGGGGGGGGGTTAAGGCAGATCCTCCGGGCTCCCCTCCCAGGGCGCCCCCGAGACCAGTCCACGGCTCGGTTTCGCTTCCAGAAACGCTCCCGCTTCCTCGCCCCCTCGCTCCTCTTCCTCCGGGCTGTGTGGGGGGGTCCCCGGCCGGGCTCCTCTCCCCGAGCGCAGCCCCCACGCGTGGCGGGCGAGCGGCCCGGCTCCCTGCTCTCTAGCCCCCTGGGAAGCGACGGGCGGCGGGTACCGTACCGGGCGGGGGCTCCGGGGCGCAGCAGGCGGCTCCGATCGGGCTCCGGGCTCCGTCCGCTTCTGAGTCAGCTGCTGGCGGCGCCGCGCGGAGCCTTTATAGCGCCCGGCGGGCGGAAACGCGCAGCCATTGGGCCGCGCCGGAGCCCCACGCGCGGGGTGGGGCCGCGGCCGCCGCCTGCCGGGCAGCCCCGTGTGTGCTGGGAAGGGCCCGCGCGGGGCCGGGCCGCGCGTCACAGGGGCGGGGCCAGAGAGACTGACAGCGAGACACACAACCGCACACAGAGACAGACACACAACAACACACCCAAAGCTACAGACACACAACCACACACAGACATAGAGACACGTCCGTAGAGACACAACAACACACCTAAACGTACGGACACACAACCACACACAGAGACAGACACACAACCACACATATTGATGGACACACAGCCCCAGACAGACACAGAGACAGACACACAACAACACACCCAAACCTACAGACACCCAAACGTACGGACACACAACCACACACAGACATAGAGACACAACAACACACCCAAACGTACGGACACACAATCACACACAGACATAGAGACACATCCATAGAGACACAACACACCCAAACATATGAACACACAACCACACACAGAGACACACAGCTAGAGAGACAGACACACACAGCAGCAGCAACACACACACACACACGCGGCCATAGAGACAGCCAAACAGCCACACAGAGACAGACACACAACCACAGAGACAGACACACAGAGACACACAGCCACACAGCAGCAGCACACAAACATACAGAGACACACAGCCGCTCACAGAGACAGACACACAGCAACACATAGACACGCAACCACACACAATAAGAGACACACACAAACATACAGACACACAGCAACACCCAACCACACAGAAACATGGCCAGACACAACCCAAGGCACACATGTAGAAACACACAGAGACGCACACACTGCTATACACAGAGATGCACACACTGCTATACACAGAGACACACCACACACACATCACCCCCCCCCCCCGTGGGCACATACATGAACTCAGTGACAAAACACACTCGTGACCACTCGCACGCCTACAGGCCTCCCTCCGCACACACTCACCCAAGACCTCCCTGCTAGCCCAGACGGCTCCCTGTGCCCCCGTGTGAATTCAGCCATGATGGGGGGGGTACAGAACCTGGACTGGGACCTGGGGATGGGCTGGGGGGCTACGGGGCAGGGCCCTTGGGGAGGGGGATCAAGGCCCTATGGGCTGGGGGGCAGCTGGAGGGCAGGTGGCTACACTGGATCCCCCCTTCACATGAACCGACCCCCCAGCTGGAGGGGGGCGGGGAGCTGATCCATCTCTCCAGCCAGGACGAGCCCATCCCCAGCTGGCAGGGCCCAGCGCACCCAGCAGGGCCGGAAGCCGCCCATGCGGACGGGGCGGGCTGCAGGTAGGGTGAGGTGGGGGCCACGCGTGCGACGGGAGAGAGCTGCCGTGCAGGCCTTAGGTCACGGGAGATCCGGCAGCAGCACGCTGGGACTCATCCTCCCGCCCCGGGCCCCTGAGGACCACAGGGGCCACTTACTCCGCGGCTGGGCCGTTGGCTGATTAAATGCTGCAGTGTCTGATCAGTAGGGACCACGCTCACCTGCAGGCCGGGGGGCAGAACTCTGCAGTGCGCAGCCTCGGAGCAGTGTGCACTGCAGTACTCTGCAGCAGGCTGAGAACACACCACAGGGCCCGAGCCGTGCCCACTCCAGTACTCTGCAGCATGCTGAGAACATACCACAGGGCCCGATCCGTGCACACTCTAGTACTCTGCAGCATGCTAAGAACATACTACAGGGCCCAAGCCGTGCACACTCTAGTACTCTGCAGCATGCTGAGAACATACTACAGCGCCCGAGCCGTGCACACTCCAGTACTCTGCAGCATGCTCAGAACATACTACAGGGCCCGCGCCGTGCACACTCTAGTACTCTGCAGCAGGCTAAGAACATACTACAGTACCAAATCCGTGCACACTCTAGTACTCTGCAGGCTGAGAACATACCACAGGGCCCGAGCCGTGCACCCTCTAGTGCTCTGCAGCATGCTAAGAACATACTACAGGGCCCGAGCCGTGCACACTCTAATACTCTGCAGCAGGCTGAGAACATACTACAGGACCTGAGCCGTGCACACTCTAGTACTCTGCAGCAGGCTGAGAACATACTACAGGGCCTGAGCCGTGCACACTCTAGTACTCTGCAGCGGGCTGAGAACATACCACAGGGCCCGATCCGTGCACACTCCAGTACTCTGCAGCATGCTCAGAACATACTACAGGGCCCGATCCGTGCACACTCTAGTACTCTGCAGCATGCAGAGAACATACCACAGGGCCCGAGCCGTGCACCCTCTAGTGCTCTGCAGCATGCTCAGAACATACCACAGGGCCCGAGCCGTGCACACTCTCGTACTCTGCAGCATGCTAAGAACATACTACAGGGCCCAAGCCGTGCACACTCTAGTACTCTGCAGCATGCAGAGAACATACCACAGGGCCCGATCCGTGCACACTCTAGTACTCTGCAGCAGGCTAAGAACATACTACAGTACCAAATCCGTGCACACTCTAGTACTCTGCAGGCTGCGAACATACCACAGGGCCCGAGCCGTGCACACTCTCGTACTCTGCAGCATGCTAAGAACATACTACAGGGCCCAAGCCGTGCACACTCTAGTACTCTGCAGCATGCAGAGAACATACCACAGGGCCCGATCCGTGCACACTCTAGTACTCTGCAGCAGGCTGAGAACATACTACAGGGCCTGAGCCGTGCACACTCTAGTACTCTGCAGGCTGAGACCATACCACAGGGCCCGAGCCGTGCACACTCTAGTACTCTGCAGCAGGCTGAGAACATACTACAGGACCTGATCCGTGCACACTCTAGTACTCTGCAGGCTGAGAACATACCACAGGGCCCGAGCCGTGCACACTCTAGTACTCTGCAGCATGCTAAGAACATACTACAGGGCCCGATCCGTGCATACTCTAGTACTCTGCAGCAGGCTGAGAACATACTACAGGGCCCGAGCCGTGCACACTCTAGTACTCTGCAGCAGGCTGAGAACATACCACAGGGCCCGAGCCGTGCACACTCTAGTACTCTGCAGCAGGCTGAGAACATACCACAGGGCCCGAGCCGTGCACACTCTAGTACTCTGCAGCAGGCTGAGAACATACTACAGGGCCCGAGCCGTGCACACTCTAGTACTCTGCAGCAGGCTGAGAACATACCACAGGGCCCGAGCCGTGCACACTCTAGTACTCTGCAGCAGGCTGAGAACATACTACAGGGCCCGAGCCGTGCACACTCTAGTACTCTGCAGCAGGCTGAGAACATACTACAGGGCCCGAGCCGTGCACACTCTAGTACTCTGCAGCAGGCTGAGAACATACTACAGGGCCCGAGCCGTGCACACTCTAGTACTCTGCAGCAGGCTGAGAACATACTACAGGGCCCGAGCCGTGCACACTCTAGTACTCTGCAGCAGGCTGAGAACATACTACAGGGCCCGAGCCGTGCACACTCTAGTACTCTGCAGCAGGCTGAGAACATACCACAGGGCCCGAGCCGTGCACACTCTAGTACTCTGCAGCAGGCTGAGAACATACTACAGGGCCCGAGCCGTGCATACTCTAGTACTCTGCAGCAGGCTGAGAACATACTACAGGGCCCGATCCGTGCACACTCTAGTACTCTGCAGCAGGCTGAGAACATACCACAGGGCCCGAGCCGTGCACACTCTAGTACTCTGCAGCAGGCTGAGAACATACTACAGGGCCCGAGCCGTGCACACTCTAGTACTCTGCAGCAGGCTGAGAACATACTACAGGGCCCGAGCCGTGCACACTCTAGTACTCTGCAGCAGGCTGAGAACATACTACAGGGCCCGAGCCGTGCACACTCTAGTACTCTGCAGCAGGCTGAGAACATACTACAGGGCCCGAGCCGTGCACACTCTAGTACTCTGCAGCAGGCTGAGAACATACTACAGGGCCCGAGCCGTGCACACTCTAGTACTCTGCAGCAGGCTGAGAACATACTACAGGGCCCGAGCCGTGCACACTCTAGTACTCTGCAGCAGGCTGAGAACATACTACAGGGCCCGAGCCGTGCACACTCTAGTACTCTGCAGCAGGCTGAGAACATACTACAGGGCCCGAGCCGTGCACACTCTAGTACTCTGCAGCAGGCTGAGAACATACTACAGGGCCCGAGCCGTGCACACTCTAGTACTCTGCAGCAGGCTGAGAACATACTACAGGGCCCGATCCGTGCACACTCTAGTACTCTGCAGCAGGCTGAGAACATACCACAGGGCCCGAGCCGTGCACACTCTAGTACTCTGCAGCATGCTGAGAACATACCACAGGGCCCGAGCCGTGCACACTCTAGTACTCTGCAGCAGGCTGAGAACATACTACAGGGCCCGAGCCGTGCACACTCTAGTACTCTGCAGCAGGCTGAGAACATACTACAGGGCCCGAGCCGTGCACACTCTAGTACTCTGCAGCAGGCTGAGAACATACTACAGGGCCCGAGCCGTGCACACTCTAGTACTCTGCAGCAGGCTGAGAACATACTACAGGGCCCGAGCCGTGCACACTCTAGTACTCTGCAGCAGGCTGAGAACATACTACAGGGCCCGAGCCGTGCACACTCTAGTACTCTGCAGCAGGCTGAGAACATACTACAGGGCCCGAGCCGTGCACACTCTAGTACTCTGCAGCAGGCTGAGAACATACTACAGGGCCCGAGCCGTGCACACTCTAGTACTCTGCAGCAGGCTGAGAACATACTACAGGGCCCGAGCCGTGCACACTCTAGTACTCTGCAGCAGGCTGAGAACATACTACAGGGCCCGAGCCGTGCACACTCTAGTACTCTGCAGCAGGCTGAGAACATACTACAGGGCCCGAGCCGTGCACACTCTAGTACTCTGCAGCAGGCTGAGAACATACCACAGGGCCCGAGCCGTGCACACTCTAGTACTCTGCAGCAGGCTGAGAACATACTACAGGGCCCGAGCCGTGCACACTCTAGTACTCTGCAGCATGCTGAGAACATACTACAGGGCCCGAGCCGTGCACACTCTAGTACTCTGCAGCATGCTGAGAACATACTACAGGGCCTGAGCCGTGCACACTCTAGTACTCTGCAGCATGCTCAGAACATACTACAGGGCCCGAGCCGTGCACACTCCAGTACTCTGCAGCAGGCTGAGAACATACTACAGGGCCCGAGCCGTGCACACTCTAGTACTCTGCAGCATGCTGAGAACATACTACAGGGCCTGAGCCGTGCACACTCTAGTACTCTGCAGCATGCTGAGAACATACTACAGGGCCCGATCCGTGCACACTCCAGTACTCTGCAGCAGGCTGAGAACATACTACAGGGCCTGAGCCGTGCACACTCTAGTACTCTGCAGCACGCTCAGAACATACTACAGGGCCCGATCCGTGCACACTCTAGTACTCTGCAGCAGGCTGAGAACATACTACAGGACCTGATCAGTATACAGGTCTGTCTCATCTTACGCTGGGGTTACGTTCCGCGGTCAGCGCCTAAAGCAAAAATCGCGTATAGTCAAAATGACATGGAGTGTAATGGCGGGCGGAATCGCCTGCACTACAGAAACTGTATTTAAATCGTTATATTTCTCTTGTTTTTTGTTTGTTTGTTTGTTTGTTTTTGCCGACCGCGTAAAGCTGAAATCGCGCATGTTAAATGCGCGAAAGATGCGACAGACCCGTATACAATACTCTCATGTGCACCAATACTACAGCACTGTACAATGATCTAATCACGCCCTCTGCCGTTTATTACGCTGCTCTACGCTATGCACTGGAGTACTCTGGAGGGCTTTACCTGCATGCCGGGGTATTGTTGATAATACACACTCCTGTCTGTTTACACAATACTACAGGATTGGCCTGTGGAAGAATAAAGTACTCGACTGTTATATTCGACAGCTCAGACACTACTGCAGGACCTGACAGGACGTAATGCTGGGGGGCAGGAGCCTGGCTTCTCATCCCGGTTTTGGGAAGAGAGTGGGGTCTAGGGGTTACAGCATGGGAGCCAGGACTCCTGGGTTCAATTCCTGTCTCTGAGGGGGGATGGGGTCTAGTGGTTAGAGCAGGGAGTGCTGGGAACCAGAACTCCTGGGTTCTATCCCCAGCTCCGGGAGGCGGGTGGTGGGGTCTAGGGGACTAGAGCACGGAGGTGGGGCTGGGAGCCAGGACTCCTGGGTTCTATCCCCAGCTCTGGGTGGTGGGGTCTAGGGGACTAGAGCACGGAGGTGGGGCTGGGAGCCAGGACTCCTGGCTTCTATTCCTGGCCCTGCCACTGACTCATGGTGTGAAGTGAGATGAGTCACTTCCCTGCTCTGTGCCTCAGCTTCCCCATGTGGGAAAGGGCCTTTGCTGCCTTCGTTTGGGAAGTGCTCCGGGCTCGCGGGTGACAGAAACAGCCCTGACACCGCCGGGTCCCCCAGGGGCTGGTAAACCTTCTCCTCAAAACCTGCTCACTCCCACGCTCCTCCCTGCTCCAAGCGGTGTATCGCAGACACTGCAATGCAGCCACCTCTGGGGTGGGGCGCGGGGGCTGTTTATACAGGGATCCCTCCTCTGGAGCTGGGATGCAGCCACCTCTGGGGTGGGGCTTGTGTAGGTTTAAGGCTAGGGAAATCTGCTCTGCAGGAGATCCACACAGTATTATGATCCTCTCTGGGCCCAGCTCTGCCAGGGGATCTACTCTGGCTTCTCCCACAAGGCTCATGTTACCGAGGATCCACTTTGGTGCTCATCATGCAGGGGATCCACTTGCCTGGGCGGTGCCCTCTCAGGACGGGCCGTGCCCAGAGGAGGCCTCGCTGCTGGGATTGTCTGGCCAGGAAATAAACAGCCCGGGCGGGTTTGGTTTGCAGCCAGCCCCAAGTGGCAGGACGGGCTGGGCCGTTATCAGGGAGCGGCGATAGCAGAGCCAGGCACGGAGCAGGGAGCAGAGTCTGAGAGACACACACACGCCCAGCTGGAGCTCTGCCAGCGCAGGGCCGGGCCGGAGCCGGGGTGAAGGAACGGGTGACACAGCCAGGGGCTCCAGTCCAAGTCTCAGGCCGGCTCCAATTCAGCCCAAATTGGTTCCCCGCTCCAGCCGGCATGTTACAGAGGGGAAACTGAGGCAGGAGAGGCCGAGCTGGGGATAGAACCCAGGAATCCTGACTCCCAGCCAGCCTCCCAGAGCCAGGGACAGAGCCCTGGATTTATTTCCTGCGTCTGGTGTCAGACATGGCCTGATTTCCGCCCCGCCTCCTCCAGTGCCCCAAATCCCCCCCCCCCCCCGGGACTCCCTCCTCTGGGCCTGTCGGGAGGGTCTGCGGGGAAGGGGCCAGGGCAGGTGGTTCGGGGTCACAGGGACTCCCTCCTCTGGGCCTGTCGGGAGGGTCTGCGGGGAAGGGGCCAGGGCAGGTGGTTCGGGGTCACAGGGCAGGAGTGATATTGAAGCCACAGGGAGGAGCTTTATGATCAGATGCTTCCTGTCTCCACTTGTCCCCGGGCAGGGCGCGGTGGCACCCTCCTGCCCCTGCCCGGGGTCCTGTACACGTCCGAAGGGAAGGGGGAGGGGCTGGGGCCCCCACCGCAGCCACCCGTATGGAAATGCACAGATACACGCGTGTGCCCGTGATCACCTTCACGCACGCACTTACACGCCCCGTGCACACGCGTGTGCACACCGACACGCACTCCCGTGTACATCCACACGCACCGGTGCACGCTTGGGGACACCCCCCCGCACCCACGGAGCCACTCCCATGTGCTGTGCCCAGCCATCCACAGCGACACTTGTGTACTCACGCACACACCCCTGCTTGCACAAGGCCACTCGCGTGCACACGCTCGCCCCGGAGCGGCTCTGCGGGTAACTCAGGCCCATATAAGGCAGCGGAAGGAGCCGGTGTCCCCCCCCCCCCCGCCCACACCTCCCCCGCACGCCCGGGCACATTGCTACCTGCCCCGGCTCCCAGACACACCCCAGCTCACGGGGTCCCCGCGCCCCTCCCCTGCCCGCCAGGCCAGGGCACGGCCCAGCGCTGGGGCCGGATGGTGGGGGAGGGCAGGGGGCGTGAGGGACAGCGTGTGGGCGGGGGACTCGGGGGTCACGGCCCCACAGGCCCCCGACTGACCCCACATTGGAACCGAGCGCCAATGAGATTAATTCCCCCTCCCCCTACTGAGTCGCCTTCCCCCCACTCAGCCGTCTCTCAACACCCCCCCCACTCCTCTCCCTCCCCCCATCAACCCTTCTCCCAAGCCCCCCGGAACACCATCCCCCCATTGAGCCCCTCCCCCCACCAACCCCCTTGCCCTCTACAGCCCCCCAGTACGTCCCCACTTCTGCCCCCCCCGCGCCCCACTAATATTCCTTCCCCCCCCCCCCGGCAGGGCAGCGGCAGGGCCTGGCGTCTGGCGGGAGCTGAGCCCAGCGGCTCTGTCTCCCCGTCCTAATGAGGGGATGAGTCGGCACCTGGCCCAGTCCCTGGGGGATCAGGGGGGGGGGGGAACGGGACTTTCCCAGCAGAGGAGCACCTGGGTGGGGAGGCCCAGACGTTCCAGCTCACGGGGCCAGGGACAGCCCTGTACAGCGGGGCTGGGATCGCAGGGGCTGCGGGTCGGGAGTGAGGGGCACCGGCAGAGCTGGGGGGGGGCAGGGCCGGGGTAGTGGGGGGCTGCGGGTTGGGAGTGAGGGGCACAGGGGCGCTGGGGGGTCAGGGAGGGGGCTGCGGGTCGGGAGGGAGGGGCACCGGCAGAGCTGGGGGACTCAGGGAGGGGGCTGCGGGTCGGGAGTGAGGGGCACAGGGGCGCTGGGGGGTCAGGGAGGGGGCTGCGGGTCGGGAGTGAGGGGTACAGGGGCGCTGGGGGGTCATGGAGGGGGCTGCGGGTCGGGAGTGAGGGGCACAGGGGCGCTGGCACAGCCCCAGGGCTGAGGGCTGTTGCTGGCTCAGCAGTGCCAGGTGTCGCTGGCGAAAGGGTTTAACGCGCTGAGTCGAGCTCTTCCCCCTGCGTCCCGCGTGGCACCAGCCCAGCCCGTTCGGGGCTCCCCTGCCCGGTGCGGCAGGCGGCAGCGCCAGGCTGGCGCCACGCTGGGCCCAGCCCGGCCAAGCAGCGTCCCGGCCTGGGCCCTCTGCATGGGCAGGTTCTCACCAGGGCTGGGCCTGGCACCCAGCGGGGCAGATCTCATGGCCTGGTGCCAGTGGGAAACCACACAGCTCCGCCGGCGCCCCTCACTCCCGCCCCGCAGCCCCCTCCCTCCCCCCCCCGCGCCCCCCCCCCCCCCCCCGCCGCCCCCCCCCCCCCCCCCGGCGCCCCCCCCTCCCCACCCCCCCCCCCCCCACCTCCCCCCGCCCCCCCTCCCCCCCCGCCCCCCTTCCGCAGACCCCACGCCACAACCCCCCCGCCGCCCCCCCCCCCCCCCCCGCGGGCCCCCCCCAGCCCCCCCCCCCCCCCCCCTCTCCGCCCCCCCCCCTGCCCCCCCCCCCCCCCCCCCACCCCCCGCCCCCCCCCCCCCGCCCGCGCCCCCCCCCCCCGGCCCCCCGCCCCCTTCCCGCCCCGCCCCGGGCTCCCCCCCCCCCCAGCTCCGCTCCCCCTGCCCCGCCCCCCCCCCCCCCGACCCCCCGCCCCCCCCCTCACCCCCCCACCCCCCCCCCCCCCGCCCCCCCTCCGCCCCCCCGCCCCCCCACCCCCCCCCCCCCGCCCCCCTCCCTCCCCACCCGCAGCCCCTTGCCCGCCCAGCCCTGGGCCCCCCCCCCCCCGCCCGCCGCCCCCCCCCCGGCCCCCCCGGCCCGCCCCGCCGCCCCTCCCCCGCCCCCCCCCCCCGCCGCCCCCCCGCCGCCGGCCCCCGGCACTCCGTTCCCGCGGGCCCCTCCCCGCCCCCCCAGCTCCGCCGGCGCCCCTCACTCCCGACCCGCAGCCCCTTGCCAGCCCAGCCCTGGGCTCCCCTCCCCCCAAGCTGTGCTTGTGCTGATGGGATCTCACAACTATCCAGGCGTCCCCTCCCCAGCAGGCATAGGACATGGGGGGAGGGGGAATGTGGCACCCACCCTGCTCCAAGTGGGGGTCCCTGCAGCCGGCCCTGGGCTAGGATGGGGGGGGGGTTACAGCTGCCCATGGCCATGGAGTTTCAGGCCCCCCCGCCCGATCCCACTCCCTGCCCCTCCACCCCTGCCCCTGGATTCTAGGGGCTTTTGGGTCATGTGTTTTTCCCTCCCGCCCGACTTCTCCTTCCCTATAAATATCCCGTGACTCAGCGCCGGGAGCCAGGATCTCAGCCTTGCGGTGGGGGTGGGGGCAGGGATGGGCTCCGGGCTGGTAGCGACCCTGGGGGGCCCAGGGACAGGGCTTTGCTTTGGGCGAATGTCATTTCAAGGAGGGGTTCCGGGTGCCAATGAGGGGAGTTGGGTTTGTTATAACTGGGGGAAACTGAGGCAGGGAGCTGGGACAAGACAACAGAGTGAGTCGGGGCGGGGCTGGGGAGAGAATCCAGGAGTCCTGGCTCCCAGCCCCCCCCCACCAACCCACCCCAGGCTGTAACCGCTAGACACCACTCCCCTCCCAGTGCTGGGGATAGAACCCAGGTGTCCTGGGACACCATAAAGGGGCTGGCTGGGGAGCCCTGCTGGATTCGACCCAGCGCCGCTCCCATCTGGCCAAACCCCCAATGCCCCTGGGGGAGCCCTGGCCGTGGGGAGCCTGCAGTCAGAGCCCCTCCCCCATGGGGTTCATGACCACCCCCCCGTCTGTGCTGGACCAATGGGCTCGGGAGTCCGGGCGAGGGGCCTTCGAGGCATCAGGGTTCATGGGGTGTCTCCCCCCACCATGAGGCACGGGGGGCAAAGCCCAGACAGATGTTTCCAGCCTGGGTGGCAGGGCAGGACGTGCTCCTGGACTGGGGGGGGGGAGGAGCTGAGAATTGGGGGACCCATCCCGTGTGCCCCCCACCCCACCCCAGAGCTGGCCAGAAGCGCCTCTGCCTTCCTCCCTGAGGTCTTTACTCCTCCCATCCCCACCCCCCTCAGCTCTGCCCCCTTTACACAGACATGACTACGTTCAGTCGCCCAGCCAGGGGGCTGGTCCCTTCCGCCTCATCCTGGGGCTAGGGAAACTGAGGCACTGAGCGGGGGATGGACATGAATGAAGTCACACAGGGAGTCAGAGCTGGGGATAGAACCCAGGAGTCCTGGCTCTTCCCCTCTCCCCCCCCCCCACTTTAACCACTAGCCTGCACCCCCCTCACATACGGCAGCCTGTGGGGTGGCCCCTGTGTAAAAGGAGTTACTGGGGCCAGAGGCTGACTGGAGTGTGCTGCTGGGGGGGACAGAGACTCATTCGTCTCTGGCAAGGGAGTGGGGTCTATTGGTTAGAGTGGGAAGGGGGGCTGGGAGCCAGGACTCCTGGGTTCTCTCCCCAGCCCTGCATGGGAAGTGTGGTCTAGTGGTAGGGGGGAGGGGCAGGGACCGGAGTCAGGACTCCTGGGTTCTCTCCCCAGCCCTGGGAGGGAGATGGAGTCTTGTGGTTGGAGGTGGGGGGTGGGGAGTGGGGTTTAGTGGTTAGAGCGGGCTGGGGGGGAGGGGGGAAGCGTCAGGACTCCGGGGTTCTCTCCCTGACTCTGGAGGCTCAGCCAGCCGCCCTGCCACGCTGCCCCCTTGCTGTCGCCCCCGCCCCCTTCCCTGCCAGCCCGTGCCCAGGAAGTGCCGGGGGTGGGTGACGGAGTCATTTCCCGGGAAGCGCCCAGGCTGGCGAGCGGGGGCAGAGGCAGCTGGTTCAGAGCCAGCGGGCGGGGGAGGGGGTTGGTCTCCCCGGCTGCCCCGGCCCAGCTTCCCGCCCCCCCCCCCCGATGAGGAACAACCCCCCCTTGCACCGGGGTCAAATAGTGACTGGAACCAAGAGGAAGTTGGGGGAGGGGGGGAGTCACCTCATGGCTCAAACTCAAGGTCAGGGCCCCTCATCTCCCAGCTCTGCCGGTGCCCCTCACTCCCGACCCGCAGCCCCCGCTAGCCCAGCCCTGGGCTCCCCCCCAGCTCTGCCGGTGCCCCTCACTCCCGACCCGCAGCCCCCGCTAGCCCAGCCCTGGGCTCCCCCCAGCTCTGCCGGTGCCCCTCACTCCCGACCCGCAGCCCC
>QXTE01000230.1:1352226-1363027 GCA_003942145.1 Platysternon megacephalum
GGCGAGGTGACTGGGCTGGGGGGGGGAGGAGCAGGCAATGGGGGGCTGCCCCTGGTTATGGCTGTGCCCTCTCCATCAGTCGGGTGGGGGGCTAACCCTGGGCAGTTCCACCCCCCATCCCTCCCTTTTCGCCTGCCCTGGGCGCTGTGGGTTTGTTCTGGCTCCCTCCATGTGCTGCGTCTCCTCCAGCCCCCTGCTCTCTGCCATGGGCAATGCCCCCCCTGCACAAGCCCCCTCTTGTGCACACGTTATACCCCTGTTTCCCCCCCCCCCAATCCACCCTGCCCCTCTGAGTGTCACAGCCAAGTTCCAGTCCTGTGGGGTGCACCCCCCCCATGTAGGGTGAGAGGGGAGTCTGTATGCTCAACCCTGCCCCCCGAATCCCCCCCAGACCCACACATCCCATTCCTCCCTTAGAGCCCTACTGTACCGTGCCCACAGCCCGAGCGGCTGATACTGCAGGCCCCGTTACAGTGCTCCAGACCCATCAGTTTTCCCCCATGCCCCCTCTGCCCCCAGCACCCTGGGGCACTGCCTGCTGATGTTCACAGCCTTGTGTGCACCTCGCTGGAGCAGGAGCTGCGAAGGGAGAGCTGACCCAAGCAGGGACACACAACACCCCCACCCCTCCACCGTGTGACTCCGGGCCACAGGCTCGCCCCCAGGACAACGAGGAGTTTTCTGGAGCACAGGACAGCGACTGGCTCGTCCGGGGATCGCTACCCGGGGAGCGCAGCGGGTTAGGAAGCTGCTGTTGGGGCAGATCCAGGACGGGAGGGGTTGTGGGGTGAACAGGCCAAGAGGTCTGGCTGAAAACAGCCCAAGGCCCCAACAACTGATCCCTCCTGTCCCACCCCCCAGCTCAGTGGGCGGAACGGGGAACTCAGCACAGGGCTGCAGGAAGAAGACAATGACTCGGACCATGGACTCTGGCGCTGTGAGCTTCCCCCCTGCAGCGGTGCCCTGGCTAATACCTCGGGTGGCAAGACAAGCAGGGGTGACTTGTACCAGAGAGAGATTGGGGGACAAGGCGGCCCAGCCTGACCATGATTAAGCCGTTCCTGGGTCTCTGCCCAGCCCTGCCAGGGAGGATTATGGAGCTGGGAGATCAGGCCGGGGTCAAGTACTATGTTTTGGGAAAACCCAGCCAGATCTGCTCAGGGGGCTGGGGTGCTGGGAGGTCAGGGCTGATCTTGCTGCCGGGGAGATCCGGCCACGGGGACTCTGCCGCCTGGGGCTTGTGTGTTCTGCGCTTCTCCCCCACCTGGGAGTCACGGATCCATGGGTCAGGGCAGGTCCCTTGGCACACCCCTGTCAGTGGGCCCGGCCCCCAAGGGGTCCCACACTTCAAGGCGTGCCACGGGGCCTCCCCGGCTCCGAGACGGAGCCTCTGGGCTGCAGCCCTCCTGCTTCGCCCCCTTGTCTGCCTCCTGCAGACCCAGGCTGAGTTCACACGTTCCAGTCGTCTTACCCGGTCCTCCCCTGAGCTGGGGCGGCTCCAGCCAGACCTTTCCCAACCCACTGGTACCATCCCGGGCAGTTACGCAGCAGCAATGCCGCCGGCTCTGCCCTGGGAGCAGCCTTTTAATGCCCCTTTCCCCCCCAGCACTCCCTGGGCGAGCCACTCCCTGCCCTGCACCTCGGTCATAAAACCACCCGTCGATGGTTAGCTCCTCGGGGTGGGGGGTCTGCTCCTGGCGGTGTGCTAGGAGCTGTACACATCACACCCTGATCTCGGCTGGGCCTTAGGCACCGCCGTAATAATCCCGTTAACTAATGACCGCGCTGCAGTAGCAGGGCAGTTAATTGGCCTGGGGCTGGGGGGAGTCTTGCTGTAGTGCTGGGTTGGGGAATGGGGTATAGCGCCGTCTAGAGGGCAGGGGACTGGCTGGCTCAGGGGGTGGGGAATGGGGTATGGGGCCGCTGCCCTCTAGGGGGCACTGGCTCTGATCCGGCCCCAGGGCAAGGGGGCTGGCTGGCTCAGGGGGTCCAGAATGGGACACGGGGCCGTCCCCCTCTGGGGCATTGATTCTGAGCTGTTGGGGGTGGGGAGACGACAGAAAATCGCTCCAGCTGATGACCGGTCAGTGGCCCCTCTTTGAAACGAGTTGCTGGGTCTCAGCCTGTCTCCAGGTGAGACAGGAACCCATGCTGGGACCCCCCCAGCGTGGGGGCAGGAGCTGCATAGGTCACCATTGTGAGGCCGTGGGGGCACCAGAGATCTATAACTGACCCTGGGCTGGAGGAGCGGGAGTGGGGGGGTCCTCTGGGGATGGGCCAAGGTGTGGGGGCAGGGGCGAGGGGGAGCCATTCATAGTACTCTGGCCTGCAAGGGACTGTTAGATTATCTAGTCTGGCCCCCTGGAGATCACAGGAGCCCCGATGCTGCCTGGTTAAGTCTGTAGCCAGCCAGCCGGGGAGGGGCTGTTGCTGCTTGGGGGGTGGGTGGGGGGTTCTACCCCTTTCCGAAGTGGCGGGGAATGAAGGGGCCCTGCCCCCGTTTGCCCCATGGCTCTGTAGCCCGATCTGCCCTCAGGGAAGCATCTGGAACAGGTGGCTAGAAACTGAAGCCGGGTCCTAGGGGTCTCTCTAGGGGGCTGCGGGTAGGTTTACGGGGGCGCATGCAGAGGGAGGCAGGCGCTGGCTGGATCGAGCGTCCTGTCGCCGCCCTGCTGTGAAATCCTACTTGGCTGCTGGGGTAGCGGCTAGTTCCTTCTTGGTTTGGGGTGCCGGCTTTCTGGGGGGCAGGGGGTGGATGGAGGGGAGGATTTCAGCGCCTGGGTTAGTGGGGGGGGTGGCTGGTCCCATCCCTCGGCCCAGCGTGATCCGGGGGAGGCTGTAACTCTGGGCTTTCAGCCCCGGCAGGAACCTCCTTGCCTGTCCTGTGCAGCGTGCCGGAGAGGGTGGGTCTGTGCCCCCGCGGCCGGGAAGGCCGGTTCTGGAGGGTAGGATGTGGGCACGACCGGCCCGCAGGGAGGGTGAGCGACTAGGATCTGGCTTCGTCTCTGGGTGACACCTGAGCCGGGCTATGGGGCTTTTCCCCTCTAGGGGGCACTGGCTCCGAACTGGCCCGAGGGTGGGGGTGCTGGCTGGCTGCCCTGGGGGTGGGGGAGTTCCTTGTGCCTCCCTCCAGCTTCTGCTCGGGTTGGACGTCCTGAACCGTCAGCCCCATAGACTGCGCCTGCTCTGGAGTGTTCCCTGGTGGGTGGGACTGCGTTGGGCGTGAGGGAGGGATGGCGACATGCTCCTGCCTTGGCTAACAGCTGGCTCCGGCAGTATGAATCCAGAGGTCCCAGGTTCAATCCTCCGTGCCGGCCGCTGGCCCGGCGTGCCCTGCTGGGTCTCTGGGCGGCTTTTCCTGTCCCCCCGCAAATCTCGTTCATTCCCTGCCTCGCTGAGCCGCCTCTGTGTCCCCCTCCCCAGCTGCAGACCTTCGGCGTCCCGTCTCCGTGCCATACCTACCAGGATCTGACCAGCGGGGTCCCCATTGCCCAGGTCCTGCACAGGATGTAAGTACCGGCCTGCAGCCCCCAGAGACGGGAGGCGTCTAAAGCTAGAGTGGGTGGCAGGGCTGACGGGGAGGGGGGGCTCGACTGGGGCTCATCCCTCTCTGACCAGATCCGGAGGCCACTGGGCTTGGCTCTCTGGTGCTTTGGGCTCCCGGGGCGGGGGGGAGGGAGGGGGCCTGTAGGGAAGACAGTGGAGCTGACGAGACGCCTGCCCCCACCTCCGCCCCCACCTCCTGCCCCTTGTCCCAGCAAGATTCCAGATCCCTGCCTCCGGCCCGCCCTGGGCGTGGGTGGCCAGCAGGGAAACCGGATCCTGCCCCGAGATGGCAGCTGCTTCCAGTCGGGCCAGGAATTCCCCCCAATTCCACCCTGCCCTGTCCCTTCCTCCCTTTCAGAGACTCCTCTTGGTTCAACGAGGCCTGGCTGCTGCGGATCAAAGACGACACCAGCGACAACTGGAGGCTCAAGGTAACGGGGGGGAGAGTTTTAAACCATCTCTTCACCACCCCCACCCCCACACCCAATTGCGAAGGCCCTGGCGTCCTCTCAGGTAGGGCTGGGTGTGGACAGTCCCAGTCTGTTCCCATTTCCCCCGGGACTGTAGGATCTGGGGGGCAGGAGGTTGCCATGGGGTGGGGGAGCTGAAGCCCTGCCCCACTCTGCAACTTCCCGATGGCTGGTCCCATCCTCTTTGGGGGCTTGGCTGCCCCCCACCCTGCTTACGAGCCAGCCATGGTGCTGCCTCATGTGCCCTCCCCAGGCCAAGCGCCCACCCTGCAGCTCCCCTGCCGAGCGCCGGTCTGGTCTGGCAGCCGCCTGAGCTGGGTGGTGGGTTCTCAGCCCAGCCGGGGGGTGGGGGGGGTCCTGTCTGGATCCGGTGCGGGCGGCAATAAAACCCTGCAACGCTCTCTCCTCCAGGTGAGCAACCTGAAAAAGATCCTGCAGAGCGTGCTGGAGTACTGCCAAGATGTGAGTGTCCCCCTCTCCGGAGAGGGAAGGGGGGTGGCGGCTATTAGGTGTCCTACGGTAGCACCTAGAGGGTCCCAGCTGAGATCAGCCCCCTGCCCTGCAGAGCTCATGGTCTAGAGTCCCACAGGACGGGAGGGGAAACTGAGGCACACAGGGAAAGCAACTTGCCCAAGGTCCATGGCAGAGCCGGGACTAGCAGCCAGGTGTCCTGATTCCTAGACCACACTGCCCTTTCTGAGGGGGTGCGGGGGAGATGGCCCCATTCCAATGACCCCTGGATGGTGCCCTCACTCTCCCTGTATGTCACCCCAATCGGCCTGGCCCGGGGGGGCTCTGGTAGGTCAGCCTGGAAGCCCCAGTCCGGTGGGTCTGTGCACCGACCCCCTTGGGCGCCAGCTCGAGCAGGTAGGGAGGAGGGGCAGGGGGTGTCTCTGGGCCCCCCGCTGCCTCCCCAGAACCCTCCATCTCTCCCCCAGGTCTTGGGTCACCAGATCTCAGAGCGCCACCTGCCCGACGTCAACCTGATCGGGGAGTTCTCAGACGCCTCGGAGCTGGGCAAGCTGCTGCAGCTGGTGCTGGGGTGTGCCATCAGCTGTGAGAAGAAGCAAGGTGTGAGGCGGGGGGGCAGGGGGGCTTGGCTCGGGGTGGGGGAGAGGCAGGTGGTTACTCCCTGCCCGGCGGGGGGGGGGGGGTCTCTCATCTGCTCTGTTGCATGTGATTTTTGGAAGGTGCCATTCTGGGGTCCCCAAAAAGTGTGGCTAGTGCAGGGGAGGGGATCGAATCCCAGCTCCTCCTCCTCCCCCCCCCCCCCCCCCCAAAAAATCCTTCCCCCCCCCCCCGCAGCACAGGGATCCCTCTGTGGAATTACCCTGGGGGCTGCTGCTCTGTGCCTGCTGCCCTCAGTCCCGCGGCGCCTGGCACAGAGGCCTCTGATGTGGGCGTCTGTGCCATGTGGGTTGGGTGCCCATGCTGCATGGGTGGGGGGCTGGCATCCGTACCCCCGGGATGGGGGTTGGCCCCCATGCTGTGTGGGGGAAAGGGGGTTCATGCTGGAGGGAGGGGCAGGTGGAAGAGGGGCAGGGACTCAGCTGCTGCCCTCCCTCCATCCCAGAGCACATCCAGCAGATCATGACCTTGGAGGAGTCCGTCCAGCACGTGGTTATGGCAGCCATTCAGGAGGTGAGCTGGGGCCGGCTGGGTTGTGGGGGGCGGGGGGGGGGTGGCACAGTGGGCTCTCTGGGGCCGGCTGGGTTCTGGGGGGCGGGGCCCTCTCTGGGGCTGGCACTCATGGGAATGAGACTGATTCCATTGGTGCTCCTCACTCCCGACCCGCAGCCCCTTGCTCTCTCTCACCCCCCCCCCCCCCCCCCCCCCCCCCCCCCCCCCCCCCCCCCCCCCCNCTGGCTCTTGCTGGCCCGTCTGCTGCCTGCCAGCTGCTTCCTGAACATCCGTAACCTTTTCTCTCCTGCAGCTGATGACCAAGGACCCATTGGACACGTTGGCCTCCGAGACGTACGGCAACTTCGATAGCCAGGTACCGTGCCTCAGTTTCCCCACCTGTAAAAAGAAGGGCGAATTCTGGGGCTGTGGCCGTGACTTGCCGGGGGGGTGGAGCGTCTCTGGCTCCAGGGCTCCTGATCCCCCGCAGGGTGGGAAAGGTGCCGTGCTGGGATCCGTCTGTGTGACCCCCCCGTCTCTGACGTCGCCCCCTCTGTCCTGCAGTCCCGGAAGTACTATTTCCTCAGCGAGGACGTGGAGGAGCCGGACGACATGCGGCAGCGCTGCCAGGAACTGGAGCAACAGGTGGGCTCCTCGCCGGCTTGGCTCTGGGCTAGGGGGGTGACTAGCCGGCTTCCAAAGGACCCCAGGCAACGCAGCTGTGTCTCGGCCCAGCCCGCAGCTGCTCTCTTGGCTCCAGAGCCTCGAGTCTCCAGCTCAAGCTGTAGGGGCAGCAGCTGTCGTGTGGGTCCGAGGAACCCGCCCACCCCCCGATGGTCCCGTCTGCGCTCTCTGGGTGTCTCCTCTCCGGCTGGCTTGTGGTTGCGGTGTGTCTGCTCCGGGGCTGCGTGGTGTGTGGGCCTCTGCATCTCTTCCCCCCCCCCCCAGGGGTGTAGCTGTGCTGCTGGGTATGTTTGGGGCGAGGTGGGGTGGGTTATCAGACTGGGCTGGAGCAGGTCTGGCGTGGTGTACATGGGATTCAGTCAGGACCCCTGCGTTCTCTGTACAGCTGGGGCCCTGTTGTGTTTGGTGCTGTACGTGCATTGAGCAGCTGTCCCTGCTCAATCTACATAGCCGAGCAAAGGGTGGGGGGAACGGAAGGACTGTTCTCCCTGCTTCAGAGGGGGGAAACTGAGGCAGAGATGAAGTGACTCCAATAGGGAGGCGGGAGCAGAGCCAGGAATCGAACCCAGGCCTTCTGGTGGGGTGCCCTCAGCACAGATTGCCCGGCTGGGTCCTGTTGTTTGGCTCTGCCGCTGAGTGGCCGTACAACCTTGGCCATCTCCCTGCCCCTCGGGGGTCCAACATGGCTACCACAGAGCCAGGGTAGCAAGTGGCCGGAGAGACCCGGTATTAGCAGCAATTCGGCAATCAGGCTATTGCTTACCTCCATCCCCTAATGTGAGAACGGATCCGCAGTGATGTGAAGGCAGCAAACTGAACTGCGGGGGAAGGAAACCGAGCTCTGTGCTGTGTATGCCTCCTGCAGCAAGGAGTTCCCCAGGTAGCTGAACCTCTGTAGCCATCCTAGTGATTCCTCAGCTGTGTGTGCGCACGGAGGGGGCGGGAAGAGTCTGACTCCAGAATGAAAAGGGCTCCTGGGTGGCTCTAAAGCCCCTGACACTGACCAGGTGGAGACGCGATACCAGGATAGATGGGGGAATCCTCGCTCCCCGGTTGCAGGGGGTCGGGGTGGGTTTCCGCTTCAGATGCCCATGTAGCAAGAGCCCCCCTCCCTTGCGGTGCGAAGCACAGTGGTCCCCCAACCGCCCACTCTCCATAAACCGCCCCCTTTGCTCCCGTAAGGTGCTAACGTATCCCCGGAGACGCGGTTCCCCTGCGGGAAGGTGAGTTCGCCGTTCGCCCCCACCCCTCTCTCTCCCCCTGCGATAACAGAGCTACTGACAAAGCTGTGCAGCCCGTCGCGTTCGTTTCCTCTGCATGAGCATGTGTCCCCTGGAACCGATGAATGCCAGCTGCTTGACACGGCCCTGGCACGGCTCACTCACCTACTCACGTTCTTCCAGAGCTCCTGATCAGATCGCTGTACTCCAGCCTGTCTCCCCCTCTCCGCAAAGCCTGGGGGACTCCCTGGGGGGGTCGACGTCTCTACAAGCGTATTGCTGAATTATGGGGGTTCCACGGAAGGGGACTAGAATTATCTGAGGCCTGGGAAAACTCTCTGTAGAAAGAGCGGGATGCTCCTCAGTGATGAGCTGCAGTAAGAGGGGGCCGTGATAAATCGAATCTAAAATGATTGGGGTAGAGTAGGGAGGTGGAGAGCGTCTGTTCTCCCTTCTCTGGCAGCACCAGAGTGGTGGGATGCTCA
Source organism: Platysternon megacephalum (assembly GCA_003942145.1). NCBI lineage: Eukaryota > Metazoa > Chordata > Testudines > Platysternidae > Platysternon > Platysternon megacephalum. The sequence goes on from QXTE01000230.1 coordinate 1,360,252, forward strand.
GATTTGAATTGATGGCCTTCCAGTTGCGCAGATCAACAGAAAGATGCTCTTTCCCAGTCGTTGGCCTGTGGAACTCACTGCCCCATGACGGCGTTGAGGCCAAGAGCTATTTGGAAGAGGGGACTGGATGCTTGCGTGTCTAACCAGGGTAGCCAGAGTTAGAGCAGGTGGTGCCACTGCTCCCTAGCGGTAGAGGACATCCAGTATCTGGGGTTCACCTACTCAAGGCGTGTGCCAGGCAGCCTGCCGTGTCCTCTGCCCTGGCCTTGACCCCCGGAGAGCGGTGACCCTGCCCTAAAAGGGCGGGAGTGCCTTGATTTTTGTATCCCCATCCATTCTTTTCCCAAAGGGGTACAGCCCACCCCGCCACCTCTGCTTAGACGCCTTGAGTCAAAGACCGAACTCAGATGCCAGGCTTAGGGGAGCTCTGACCCCCTTGGGCGAGCCGGTAACGGGGAACCTTATCCCCCCCTGGAGTCTACTCATGTGGGCGCACGGAGTTCACCAATTCTGCATTGCAAAGGCCCAGTCTGAGCACAGGGCTGGGACCCAGGACTCCTGGGTTCCCTCCCCAGTTCTGACTGGTCTCGGAGGAGCCCTTTCTGGAGCCCTGTTCACGCTAGTGCACAGAGCATGGGGTGGACGGAAGCAGCTGGTTCTGGGACACACTGAGTCCAAAGGTTAGTGTGCTGAGGGGGGCCGAGGGGTATCTCCTGGTCCCTGCCTGTCCCCACCGCCCGGGGGTTCTGACTCCCTCTCCCGGCCCGCAGATCTCCATGCTGGTGGAAGAGAAGAGCACCCTGACCCTGGAGAACAAGACCCTGAAGGAGCAGAAGAACCGGCTGGAGTCAGATACCGGCAGCAAGAAACTGCTGCTGCTGCAGGCTCAGATCACGCAGCTGCAGGAGGAGACCTTCAGGTGGGGGTGTGGGGTAGTGGTGTCAAGGGGCTAGCGTGGGAGCCAGGACTCCTGGGTTCGGTTCTCGGCTCTGGGAGGGGAGTGGGGCCTAGGGGTTAGAGCTGGGAGCCAGGGCTCCTGGGTTCGGTTCCCGGCTCGGGGAGGGGAGTGGGGGCTAGGGGTTAGAGCTGGGGGCCAGGGCTCCTGGGTTTGGTTCCTGGCTCTGGGAGGGGAGTGGGGGCTAGGGGTTAGAGCTGGGAGCCAGGGCTCCTGGGGTCGGTTCTCGGCTCTGGGAGGGGGGTGGGGCCGAGGGGTTAGAGCTGGGGGCCGGGGCTCCTGGGTTCGGTTCCTGGCTCTGGGAGGGGAGTGGGGGCTAGGGGTTAGAGCTGGGAGCCAGGGCTGCTGGGTTCGGTTCCCGGCTCGGGGAGGGGGGTGGGGGCTAGGGGTTTGCGCTGGGAGCCAGGGCTCCTGGGTTCGGTTCTCGGCTCTGGGCGGGGAGTGGGGCCTAGGGGTTAGAGCTGGGGGCCAGGGCTCCTGGGTTCGGTTCTCGGCTCTGGGAGGGGAGTGGGGCCTAGGGGTTAGAGCTGGGGAGCTAGGTTTGGTGTCTCAGCTGGGGCTGCCCACCCCGTGCAGGCTGGAGAGCGGGAAGGAGGACTTCCGCACGCGCTGTGAGGAGCTGGAGAGGGAGGTGCAGGAGCTGCAGCATCGGAACGAGGAGCTGAGCAGCCTGGCCGAGGAGGCCCAGGCCCTAAAGGACGAGATGGACGTGCTGAGGTGAGAGTCCTGGGTCTGATGGGATTCCCACCCCCACACCTGCCCAGCAGATGGGTAACCACAGCACCCTAAGACTCGAGATTGGGGGGTAACCCTCATGCCCCAGGGCAAGGGTCAGGCAGGAAGTCTCCCCCTGTGGGATTCCGACGCAATCACACTGGTTAAGAGCATGTTGTTCTCTCCTCTTTTCCTACTCCCTGTGTGTGCACAGAGCACTCCACATTGAAGATAAGAGCCTACTACTGCTAGCTACTGGAGGAACCCCTCTAGCTCCGGTGGGAGCAGCTGGGTTTCTGGTGCCAGGGAGTCTTGGTTGGATTCCCCGCTCGCCAGATGGGGCTAGAGGCGCGGCTGGCCCACTGAGCAAGGCAGGGCTCCGTGCCCTCCGGTTGGGTTTGCTGGCCTTGGGCTCAGCAGCTGTCAAACCACCCCACGCTCTGGGTGTCCCTACGTCTCCGGGACCGGGGACGGAGCACCTGAGAATCGCTCTGCTCTCTTCGTTCCCTCTAAAGCGTCTGGCGCCGGCCGTTGTCGGGAGACAGGCTACCGGGCTGGTCTGACCCAGTATGGCCGTTCTCCCTGGAGTGGAGAACGTGCCGGGGTCCTCACAGGACTCCTGGCTCTGGTGGGGGGTCCAGTGGATTACAGCGGGGGGCTGAGCTGGGAGCCAGGGCTCAGCGTATTCTTCCCCCGGCCCACTCCCAATAAGCCAGTGATCTGCGTGCCGGGCTGACGGCCGCGCCCCTCCCGCCCCCGGCAGGCACTCCTCGGACAAGGTGGGCAAGCTGGAGGCCGCGGTGGACGCCTACAAGAAGAAGCTGGAGGACCTGGGCGACCTGCGGCGGCAGGTCCGGCTGCTGGAGGAGCGGAACACGGTCTACATGCAGCGCACCTGCGAGCTGGAGGGGGAGCTGCGCAACGCCAACGCCGGCCGCTCCCAGCTGGAGACCCACAAGAGACAGGTGGGCGGCGGAGCTGGGGCTGCCCGGGCGGAGTGGGGGGGAGCTGGCGACTCCAGCAGAGGTTCTCCCCTTCCCCATTTCTCTGCGGGGTGCCAGGGGGTTTCCCTGCTCTGCTGGCGTCCCATCCGGGGGGGGGGGGGGG
>QXTE01000230.1:1363033-1380077 GCA_003942145.1 Platysternon megacephalum
CCCAGGAGCAGCGGCCGCGTCGACCCCCGTCCCTGTCGCCCCACAGGTGCGGGAGCTACACAGCAAACACTCGGAGGAGGCCTTGAAGGCCGAGAAGTGGCAGTTTGAGTTCAGGAACCTCAAGGAGAAATTCGAGGCGCTGGTGAAGGAGAAGGAGGTGAGGCGGGGTGTGGGGGGGGTATTTAGTGGTTAAAGGGGGAGGCGGGGGGGAGGGGGGGAGTTGGAATTCCCGGGTATCCCCAGCTCCGGGAGGGGAGTGGCACATAGTGGTTAGAGCCGACCACCCGGGCATGGGGAGCCCCAGGTTTGGGAGCGAGGCGATCCTGCTCTCCGCCTGGGTGAAGGGTTCTGCTGACCCCCGGCTGCTCCCCCCCCCGCAGCGCCTGATGGAGGAGCGGCACTCCCTCCGCGAGGCCAACGAGGAGCTGAGATGCGCCCAAGTGCAGCAGACGTGCCTGAGCCAAGCAGGTGGGTGCAGCCGCGTTGGAATAGGAACCGTCTGGGGCTGTGCGGGGGGGACTTGGGGGCGGGATTAGCAGCTGCATCTCCTGCTGCGATTGCCCCCTCCTGCCTGGCCTGAAGCAGGGAGAGGACAGACTTCAGGGCTGAAACGTAACGACGGTTGGCGCCAACACCTTAACGAGATGTCGGTTGGCGCCTCTCGGAGCTGGTTCAGGCTCTCTGCAGACTCAGGCAGCCATCTCTGCACTGGGGCATCTTCAGGCTTCCCTTGAAGCCGTAAGTGCTGGGAAACGCTCAAGAAGTTGCCTCTGTTTGGAGGGGGGGGGGGGCTCCTCAAACTTTTGGGGATCTGACTCATGCCACCCAGGGTCTGACTTTTCCGAGGTGCTGAGCGCCCACAACCGCGTGGTGCTTAAAAAGCTGTAAAACCTCTTGCTCTAACTGCAGCTCAAACCAAACCCGCTGTCCCAGGGACTCGCTGTAATTCAGAGGCCTTACAAACAGGCCCAGAGCTACCAGCTGATCTAGCCTCAGGCAATTAGCTGAGATCAGGAATAAAGCCAAGGACAGTCAAGGCCTTGATTAGAAGCTGCGTTTCCCCGTGACTCAGCTCCACACCCTAGGCCAGGAATCTGCACCGCCAACAAGCGGAGAACGTGGTGTTTTCCCTTCCTCCTTGACTACAAGCTGCGTTGTCCTCCACAAACTCACAGCAACTTCCACTCGGCAGCTTATCAGCTGCTGGAAGGCGAGTGGTAACCAGCAGGGCACATCCACCTCGATTCGCTCCTTAGCACGGCCTGTTCCCGCTGGGAACGTCCTGTTTCCTCGGCTGGGTGTGAGGGCCTGGGGAATGGAATTCAATCCGGCTCCTTGTTGGAAGCGTCTGTTGTGGGGCCGGTCAACATTTTTTGGTCACTTTTTTTTTTTTTTTTTTTTTGGTGGAGAAGTGGAGTTTGGGCGACATGCACCTGCTTTCCGTGGGAAAATTGTGTATTTCAGTCAAAAGAGGTGGATTGGCTGTGCCACCACCATGGTGCCTTGTGGGAGTTGAAGTTTGGTTTCCTCAGGTCCTCGTTCTCCTCTATGGGCCGAGCTCCTTGGTGGAACTACATCTCCCATGATGCACCCACCTGCCCTCTCCGTGAGGCGAGATCAAGGTGCGTCATGGGAGAGTGGGCCAGGTGTGGAACCTGGCCCAGAGAGAAGAATGAGGACCTGTAGGTATAGTTCTGTTTCCTTATTTTCCTCCATGGGCTGGGCTCCCCAGGCAGCCTACTTCTCCCATGATGCACCACAGTCTCACCTCATGGGAGCAGGTGGGGGACATGCAGTCCCATCAGGGAGCCTGGCCTGAATGGTAGAACAAGGCACCTGAACTACAACTCCCATGAGGCACTGCAGTGGCACTTCTCAATCTGAAATATTTTGGCCAAAACCCCTGAAATCTTTAATCTATTTTAGTTGAAACTCTTCCCCCCCCCCCCCCCCCATTTTCTGACCAACTCTAATTCATTGGTTATTTTTTAACGGATGCAGAATCTGTGGAACTCATTGCCACAAGATATTGAATCCAAGAACTTGGGTAGTGTGGGGAAGAGTGCACCCATACAGGCTATTACACAGACTGTATCCTATTCCTAAGCGAGCCCCTCCCCTCCCCCCCATGCTACCACACATAAACTAACTTGGGGGAGGGGGGACACCAGGAAAGAGACCCCGCCCCACATAAGCAAGCTCTCCGCTGGGGGAGTTCCTTTCCTCTCTCTTTCCTCCCTGGCCCCTGCTGCAGATAATGGCCAGCCATGTCCTGGGCTCAACTTTCTCCCACTGAACGGGGGGCGTTGTTCCAGCTCCGTCGATGGCGTGAACGCCGTCAGAAATCTCTGCCTATGCCACGAGCCCAGAGCAGGAGGCTGCCGGTTGTGACTCGAGCCTGGGATCTCCGCGTTCCTAGTCCCGCCGGGGGCAGAGGAGAATTCCCCCCCACCCCCGTGCTCGGGGCTAATAGAGATCTGCCAAGTCAGGGCTGGTCCCTGCTCCTCCATACAACCCCCCCACACACCCCCTTCCTCTTGCAGATGCCTTGCTGGACGGAGCCTCTTCTCCCATGGACAACCTGGCCGCTGAGATCTTGCCGACTGAACTCAAGTAGGCTCCCGCCCTGCAGCCGTGGGGCTAGAGGGGTGTGGCGTGTGGTGGCACCTCTAGGCCACCGTACCCGGGGGGGGGAGGGGATGGGGGGGGTTCCTGTCAAGCCCTCGGTGTGTTGCGTTTGCAGAATCTCACTAGTCCCCTTTGGGGGGAGGGTCCCTGCTGCTGACCTCCAAGCGCATGAGCTGTTCCCAGGAGCGCAGGGGTTAAATTCCTCGGGGCGGTGACTCTTTGGGCTGTGGGGGGGCAAATGGACTGGAGGGGGGCAACGCCCGCCTGGCCCAGGGGCATGATCCCTGCCACGGAGCTGCACGGCCGGGCTGCCTGGTGCCCGCAGCAGGGAGGGTAGCCCCCGTGGCATGGTGGGGGGCACGGGTCGGCTCTTAGCACTGCTGCACCTCCCACCTTAGCCAGGGGTCTCCCAGCCTGCCCCAGGGCCGTGAAGAGCCACGCGCGTCCCGTCGTCCCCCCCCCCCGGCCCATCTGCCCCCCCCCCCATGTTGCGCCTCTGCCCGGGCTGGCTGAATTAGCTCCTGCAGCCTCCCTGTCTGGTGCTGCAGAGGCCTGTGAGTAGCCAAAGGGTGGCTTGTAGATGCCCCAATGACAAGCTGCAGCCCCTGGGGGACTACAGGTTCCAGCATGCAATGCTGCATCTCAAGCCAAGCCGGTGATTGGTTCTTGGGTTGAGACCCAGCGTTGGATGCTGGGACTTGTGGTCCCCCAGGGGCTGCACCTGCACCCCAGGCTGTGGCGGGGCATTGGCTGGAAGGCTGCCTCCCTTGGCTAGCTGGCTGGGGGGGTCCCTAGGCCGTCTGACCTCCCCCCTCTCCCCGACCCCAGGGAGACCATCGTGCGCCTGCAGCACGAGAACAAGATGCTGTGCGTGCAGGAGTCGACGTGCCGGGAGCAGCTGGCCGAGCTGCAGGGGCAGCTGGAGGAATCCAACCGCACCAAGAACCGGCTGGAGACCCAGCAGAGGTAACGGGCCGGGGGGCTGCTGATCTAAGGAGGCTGAGACCTCCCCTAAACTTCTCACCTGAGAGGCCCCGGCTGCCCCCAGCCAGCTAACGGGGGTGGGAGCCTCAGCCCATGGAGGGTCCCGGTCGTGCCATCCACTATCCCCTCTCAGCAAGCCTCCCCTCCCTCTCCAGGTTGCACCAGCAGCAGATCTCGGAGCTGAAGGCCCAGGTGGAGGAGCTCCAGAAGGCCCTGCAGGAGCAGGGCACCAAGGCGGAGGATGTGAGTCTGGCTAAGGACGGGCTGTACATGGCTTTCCCCGACCTCTGCCCCGTCGCCCTGCGGCCCTGAGCTGCCTCCTGGGAGCAGATTCTGGACTGGCAGAGGGTGCCAGGCCATGCACCCTCGGGCCCTGCTCCCTCTCCCGTAACTGATCGGTTTTTGTCCCCCTTGATTCATCCCTTTCCCATGCCGAAGCCACAGGAGCAGCTAACGGCTCGTTCTGCTCAGCCTGGGGTATGCGGGCATGGCACGGGCATGGCACGGGCACCGTGGCAGGGCCCCTGGGGCTGCACCCCTCCCCACGTGGGCGCCCAGCCGAATGTGAGAACTTGGAATAAGGTCTCCTGCGTTTCTTCCACCCTGGCTAGAGGCTGCCGGGTGGCCGAGTCCACCTGCAGTAGCTTGCCACCCGATGCATTGGCTTTGGGGGGTGGGGGAAGGGGTGCCCTTGGGTTTGAGCGGCTGGGCGTGGTCTGCCCCACAGCACTGTTGTGGGGGGCTGGAGATCTGTGCATGATGGGGGAGGAGGCGGCTGGAATGGGATCCAGCCTCCACCGATTTCTCGTTCTTGGGAAGGGAGCCCACTGTACTCGGGATCCCCTGTGGGGGGGGGGGGAGCCCACTCGCTGCTCTCCTCCGGCCGCCGCCTCCCCAGGCGCTGCTGCCTGTGTGTGTGAAATCATGTGCCCCCCGCACCCCAACTCTGTGCCGTGATCACGCTAACACCTCTCTCTCTCCCCCACCCCTCTCTGTCTCACTGGCTGATTGTCCCCCCTACCCCTCCAGGCCATTGTAAGTACCAACCGGCCCCTCGTTCAAATCCACCTTGCTTCTCCGCGCTCCTTTCCTATGGCTTGGGGGAGGGGATGGCGAGTTTGGGGGCCCGACCCACGACACCTGATCTCCGGGGTGGATGCCCAGCCCTTCCTGAGAGTGGGGGACTGGGTGGCTTAAAAGGGGTCTTGAGTTGGGGGACCCCCAAAAATACTGCTAGTTGCTGTCGGAAATCTTGGCTGTTACTCGTCGCCTGTTAATGCTGCTTAATTCGCTTCCTGGCTTATTAACCTCCCTTGGGAGATATTCGTATATTGCACCGAGCTTAGGGGAACCAGACAGCAAGTGTGAAAAATTGGGACAGGGGGTGGGGGGTAATAGGAGCCTATATAAGAAAAAGACCCAAAAATCGGGACTGTCCCTATAAAATCGGAACATCTGGTCACCCTAACCGAGCTGTATATCAAAAGAGAAACTGCAGAATATCCTGTGCCTCCAGCCCGTTCGGCTACCCAGCAGCCTCCGCAGGGTGCCGTATTACAAGCCCTGGATTTAGACACAGGCTGGGCAGAACTCTCTCTCCTCCTTTTTTATTAATTTCAATTTTTTTTTAATCCATTTAACTTTTCCCAGTTGCGGGAAACGAGGCGAGGGGGTCGGACAGATTGCGGACGTTGTGATTCGCAAAGCGAAAGCTCGAGAACACAACTTGTCCACAGATCCCCAGGAAATCTCCAATCCCGGTCTGACAAGCTCTCAAACCACGTGCCTGTCAGTACATCGCTGATTATCTCTGGCGAGATTTCCTCGTTGGGGGCGGGGTGTATGGTGAATTTGATGTTGACCGGCACAAAATCGACTCCTTCCGGGCCTAGCTATAAATGGAGACACTTGTTCTAAACAGCAGCCCAGAAAATCGCAGCTTGTGTCTTTTCTAGACGGAGCTAAGCCCATGATTTGAACGGCTGGTTCCTAGCTGCGTCACAGCTGCCCCCCTGGTTACGTCTGGCTGCCAGCTGCTGCAAACTGGCTTTAAGATGCTCTTTCCACGGTTAGCATCTAAACCCCCGGTTTTTTTGCGCTGGCTCAATCAACGTAAAATCGCTTCTGCTCTGTCAGGCCCGGGGTGGGGACAGCGTCGAGTGACTAGCTAGAGGTAGGAGAGCTTGATCCTGGCTTGTGATGGTTGCTATACGTGGCCCTGGCTTCCCCTGCAGCGTGGAGCGTCAGAGGCTGATCCCAGTCACTCCAGGAGCCCCTTGGGCGTCCGCAGCGCCGGGACGCTGGGGTTCAGAGCAGGAAGGGCCGGATTTCCCCCCTGGCTGGCGTCGGCTGGCCCACGTCCACTGGTGCTGATGGAGCCACACCCGTCTCTGGTCCGGGAGAGCTGAGCAGGGGTGGGAGAGGGCCCAGCTGGTGACCCCGAGACGCTGGAGGCGCCGTCTCTCCGGCTCAGCCCCCCCATCCCCACCCCGAAGCTCTCCGGAGCAGGGAGGGGCCGTGAACGCTGGGGCCCGGTGGCCGTGGCAGCCCTCTCGGAAGTTGCGCGGTCTGGGCTCTCGATCTTCACCCTCCCCTCCTCTTCCTCCCTAGTCTTGCCTGCTGAAGAGGAAGCTGGATGAGCACCTGTAAGTTGTGTTGTTCTGTGTGTACCTGGGGGGTGGGGTGGGGGCGGGGCTATGGTGCCCTCAGGGTGTCAGGATTGTGAGCTGTCCACAAGGGGGCGCTGGGGCGGGTGTCCCTGGGGGGCGGGGGGGTGGATCTAGCAGGGGGCCTAACCCTTCACTAGCAGGGGCCAGGTATCCGGGCTGAGAGGCGGATCTGGGGGGAGGGGGGCGCTGGGCACCTGACAGCCCCTGTCTCCTCCCCACCCCAGGGAGAAGCTGCACCAGGCCCACTCGGAGCTGCAGAAGAAGCGGGAGGACATCGAGGACTTGGAGCCCAAAGTCGACAGCACGAGTATGGGGGCTGGGGGGGAGGGGCGGACGCACAGGGAGGGGGAGGCTCCGGTACAAACTGGGGGGGGGTGGAGAGGGGGATCCAGTCGGGCTGGCCCCTCGGACGCTCCCCCGCCCCCCCCTCCCCCGGCGCCGTGTCTGCAGCCTGTCCCCTAGCGGGTGAGACTCCTGGGAGCCGGGTGCTCCGGGGGTGGCTCCGTGCCTCTGTTTCCCCACATGGGCGTGGGGGTGGAAGGATGCGCATGTGGGCCCCCTCCTGACACGCCCCTCCCCCCCCAGCCGCCAGGAAGATCAACGAGCTGCAGCAGTGTCTGAAGAAGAAGGACGAGGACATGAGGGCCATGGAGGAGCGCTACAAGCGCTACATGGACAAGGCCTGCACGGTGAGCCCTGGGCTGGGGCGGGGCTAGTGGGGTGGGGTGGAGCCCTGGGCTGGGGCGGGGCTAGTGGGGTGGGGCGGAGCCCCGGGCTGGGACGGGGCTAACGGGCTGGGGTTGTGGCAGCTCCATCCCTTGGGATGCTCCCGAGTGGCCCAAGCCATGGCCGGGCTTCAGGGCTGGGCCCGTTCACCCCACAGCCGCTGGGGCCAGGCTCCCTGTACCTCCCCACAAGGGGTGTTTCCCTGGGGGGGCCCTTCTGGGCAGCACTGACAGCCACAGCAGGTGTCCTGCCCCGGGGGGGAGGGGGTCTCCCCTGGGATGGGGGCAGGGGGGTGGCCCCGGTAACACCCCTGACTGTATCCCCTCCGTTCCAGGTCATTAAGACGCTGCACCCCAAGCAGCAGCCGTCCAAGACACCCCCCGAGATCCGGGCCTTAAAGAACCAGCTGCAGGAGAAGGAGGTGAAGATCCATCACCTGGAGGTGAGGCCCGGCCACCAGGGTGGGGGAGTAACTAGCCTGGGGGCCTTCTCCCCCCTGCCCCCTCCGCCAGAGCCCTTCCGCTGTGGGGTTACTCGCCTTCCTTCCTGGGCTGGGGGAGGATAGAACTGCCTCCGCTACCCTCACGACGCGTGTAGCTCTGTATCGCGATGATGGCTGGAATCCAGTCTCATGCTTCAGGGCTTCCGCAGTCATCTGCAGGGGTCAGGAAGGAAATTCCCCCCCCCCGCCAGACACATCTGTGTTGTGGCGGGCGGGGGTGGGGTGGGGGGGTTGCCTTCCTCTGAAGCATCAGGGTTTGGCCACAGTTGGAGACCGGTCAGAAGGGTCCAGAAAATCCAGTGCCTAGGTTCCTGGCTGGTGGGTCTGGCTCTTCTGGGAAACCAGATCTTCCCCCTATGTCGGATCGGCAGGGAGCTTGGTGCGTTGGGGGGGCGGGGGGGGTCACCCTCTCTGCAGCGCGGGGCACCTGCGGGGGTCATCTGGGCGTGTCTAATCCGTTCCCTGGCGGCACCTGCCCATGGCGCCCCCCCCCCCCCATTCCGGCTGCTGAGGCTGGGATACTTTGGTCTAATCCCAGTTGCTGGGCCAGCCAGGAGGTCAGACTGGCCCCAGGCCGCTGCCCTGGAAGGACCCTCTGGAGCCCGGATGGGGCAGCGTGGGGCTCCGTTGGCGCGAGAGACAGCCAGCAAGTCGGGGGGGGGGGGGCGGCACTGCCCGGCACACTAGCAGCTGGGCTGAGCCCGCCTGGCCGGAGGGAGGGACCCAGTCCCAGGCAGGGGGATACCTGTGGCCATGGCCAGGCGCCTTGAACCAGCTGCTGGATTGTCCAGGCAGCCTGTGTTGGGGACTAGAAGGGGAAGCCAAGGGACACCCCCACACCCATCGCAGCTTCCCCCAGGCCTGGCCCTGAGCCAGGTGGGGAGGAGCGCCCCATATGCCCAGCCTGAGCTCCAGGGTCCAGCCTGGCTCTGCCTCCCACACTAACCCCCCCTCCCTATTTCTCCCCCCCTCTGCCCCCCGTCAGACCAACTTGGAGAAAACGAGATCCCAGCGGGAGCAGGAAGAGAAGCTGATCATCAGCGCCTGGTACAACACGGTGAGCGCAGGGGGCGTGCCAGGCTGCTGGGGCGGGGGGGGCTGGTGCCAGCTTAATCCCACAGCACCTTGGCTGGGCCAGACCCGCTGAGGTGAGCGCTGGCGCAGGGTCGGTGCCCGGCAACCCATGACTCCTGCTGGTGGGGGCTGAGCTCCCAGCCAGGCCTCTGTGCCAGGCAGTGCTCAGGGGCTGTCCCAGTGCCCCCCACGCTGACCTCCCCCCTCCCGTTGCAGGGCATGGCGCTCCACCAGCAAGCCACGGAGCAGCGATCGGCCGCCTCCAGCAGCGCCCAGTCCTTCCTGGCCCAGCAGCGCCAGGCCACCAACGCCCGCAGGGGGCATCTCGGGCGGACCCAGCCCCTGCTGGCCAAGTACGGAGACAAGCCCCCCCAGCTGCACTGACCGGAGCCCCTCCCACTCCTACCCCCCTCCAGGGCTGCGTGGGGTGGGGGGGGTCTTGGAACCGGAGCATCTTGCCCATTGCTGCCCTGTGGCATCCACCCCCCGCGGTGCCGTCTGTCTCTCACAGTGGAGGGGGAATGCAGGCAGCAAGGGGCTAACCTTGCCTCTGCCCTCCCCCAGAGATGGGCTAGAACGGCCTGTGCTGCCGGGGGGAGTGGCTCTGCCCGTGATCTCGGGGGGCTGGAGATGGACCCAGCTGCGAGCCCCCTTGCTTTGCACTAGAATGGGGGGAGTGAACAGGGAGGATCAGCCAGGACCCTCCCGCCCCCCCCCGCGCTCCCTGGGCTGGTCCCTTTGGGCACTGGCGTGGGAGCTGTTCCCCAGCCCGGCAGTGGTCATCCCTTCTCTCCCCCCCCCCCCCCCCCGGGCCCCCCCCCCCCCCCCCCCCCCCCCCCTCCCCCCCCCCCCCCCCCCCTCGGAAACACCCCCCTGAATTTTAACCCCTTCTTGGCCACTCTCCCGAGCGCAGCAACGCGAGCCCCTCTGCTGCGGCACCCGGCAGTCAGTGGCCGTGGCGGCTGGAGGGGGCACTGGCTCGTGTCCGGGGCGTACGCGGTGAGACAGCCGAACACCAGGGCATTGAACGCCAGGGTGGTCTCTGCCAGCACCACAGCTCCGGCGCTCAGGGTGGGTCCCATCGCCTGTGGGCGTCGGGGGCTGGGCAGGTTCTGCTGCTTGATGCCACCCAGCCAGTGCCCGTGGGTGAGGGGAGATGGCTCACAGCCTCTGGGCTGGGGCCTGCCCCCTTCATAATTCCCTGCCGGAGCCTCTGACTTGCTGTTGACCAAAATCTTACCCGATTAGCAGCTGTGCCAGCCACCCCCCTCCCGGCATCTTCACGCACCATGACTTCCCCGCTTCCTGGTCAGTTCCTAGCTGCTGTGGCATCAGGTGCCACCTGTTCCCAGGCTTCACCTTGGGGATCCGGGATCCCTGTTGCCCGGGTTCTGCTCCGTTCCCTGCCCTCCAACAGAACCCGCCAGCCGGGGCCTGGGCAAGGAGCCGCTTCCAACCTCTCCTTCAACACGAAACGCCTCTCCCGGCCGCTGGGAGCCAGGCAGGTCCCAGTCGGTCACTACAGCCTGTGGCAAAATCCCCCCCCCCCCTTGTTCTCCGGTGCTGGGGGGGTTTCTGTGTCCGTTCTCCGAGGCTGGGTCTAGCGGCGTCTTTTGGTTTTAAAGTGATCTGCTGCCCTGTTACCTCTGCTCTGGGTGGGTTGAAGTGGATTGAGTTTTATTTTCAAATGTGTGTGTGTGTGGGGGGGGGAGGTTCCAGATTGCACTGAACTCCCCCCCCCCCTTTTTTTTTTCTTTTTCTTCTTTTCATTTTAGAATGTGATTTTAGTCAAACGCTGCTGGGGTTTTAAGACGCAAACTGTATATTTTGTAAAACTGTGACGGGGGGAGGGGTTCTGTGGGTCTTTTATTTTTCTACTCTAGGGCAGCCTGCAATGGCGCACGGGGGCACCTTGGCTCCTGTCCGGAGTCTTTACACTACCAATAAAGATGCTAGAATCGTTCCCGCTCATCCGTCTCCTGAGACACAATAAGCTCCTGGCTGCTCTGACCCCTAGTGTCTCTATGGATTATTAGGTGTATTACGGTAGCTGCATGGATTTTTCTGGCTGCTATAACTAGGTGTATTATGGTAGCACCTAGGGTCTGGGAGCCCATCTCCATGGATTATTATTAGGTGTATTACGGTAGTGCGGAGGCATCCGTCTTGGATGAGGACCCCTTTTTTGAGAGAGGCTGTGTATTAGGTGTATTAAGGTAGCGCCTAGGGTCTGAGAGCAGTTCTCCACGGATTATTACGTGTACTACGGTAGAGCCCACGACCCCATAGTGCTAGGTGCTACCGTAATCTACCTAATAACTAGTGTCTGGCGCGTAGGAGCCCCAGTCATGGGGCAGGGCCCATGGTGTGTGGCGCTGTACAGGGGCGGCCCATGGTGTGTGGCGCTGTACAGGGGCGGCCGAAGCATGTTTCCCGGCCCGGTTGGGGGCTGGGCTGAGACCGCCCCAAACTCATCCCTGGGACAGGCTCTTGGCTGCTGTTAGCTCGGCCTGGCTTGGAACAGGGCATCAACCTGAGCTCCTCTCCCTGCCCCCAGCCCAGCTGGTCACAGGGGCAGCGGTGCGGCAGGCGGGTGGGGCTCAGCAGAGGGCAATCGCCCCCCCCCCCGGTCAGTGCTGCCCCCAGTGTGGCACTGGGGGGGAGGGTGTGCTGTGCCCAGGGAGCATTAACCCTCCAGTCGCCCCTCCCCAGGGAGCCCTGCCTCAGGCAATGCCCACTGGCGCCCGTCTCGCCCATCCCAGCGCAGGATCAGCACGCGGCTGGGGCAGAGCCCGAGCTCTTCTCCGGCGCCGTTCAGCTGCAGAGCGCCCTGGTCCCCAGACAAGGTCGGTATTGTTAGCCCCACTTCGCAGATGGGGAAACTGAGGTGCCCAGCAGGCCCAGGGCAGAGCTGGGAATTGTTGCTCCCCGTGGCCTCCAGTTTCCAGCCTGCAGAAGAGAATAGCAGCCCCCTCCCGCCCATTGGGGTGGGCACTACCCCTGGGCCTTAACAAGTACAGCTCCAGGCTGGAGGGATCCCCCTAGCACCCTGCAGCAGCGAGGGCCAGATCTCCCAGGGCCAAGAGGAGACAAACGTCCCCTCGGGGGGGAGCTGGCACATAGTGCCGGAGGCTGCTGGTGCCTGCCAGGCTGGCCCCACGTGCTGGTGGAGAACAGCCGGGCTGGAGGCAGCAGCTGCCAGGCTCTGAGCAGAGCCCCCGGCAGAGCCCCAGCTGCCCACTTCTCTCCTGCGAGGTGAGAGGCTGTGGGTGCCGCTGGAGGCAGAGGGAGTTGCCTGGAGCAGGGCCTCCACTTCTCCCCCCCGCCCCGGCTACCCCCCTCCCACCATCGCAGGGACTCCCCCACGCCAGGCGTTCTCTGCCCCTATTTGCTCCTTCCACCTCGTGGCATAGATCCCCCCCCCCTCCCCTTCCCTGGGATTGTCCCACAGGCTCTGCCCTTCTCCTCCCCCCCCCCCCCCCCCCCCCCCCCCNGGTATCCACGGTCAGGCGGGGGGGACAGGACCCCTGGGCCTGGATAAACAGCAGTTGCGCTGGCTGGTTTTTAAGCCAATTTCAACTGGAGCTAAACAATGGCGCGGGTGGGCGGGCGGCCGGGCGGGCGTTGGTTCAGTTGAAAACCTGGTCGTGTGTTAAGGGGCCTGGAGGTTTTTGCCCCGGTTTGGCTGAAGGTGGGTCAGGCTGAAGCTAAAGGGCGGCGATAAACCCAGGACTCCATTCCCTGCTGGGCCGGTGAGGCCCCCGAGCCAGCTCTGTCCCGGTCTCAGTCCAGCCCCCCCACCTCCCCCTGAACTCGGGGGCTTTGAAAGCAGGCCCGGAACGGCTGGGCCTCGCTTTCCCCCTCCCTCAAAGGAGGTGACACCCCCACCGTGCCGCTCTTAATCACAGCAACTGGCCCCCCTCGAGCCCAGCCCCCCAGCTGCCTTAGGGCGACAGCAGGGGGAGGTCCCATCACTGCTGGCTCGGCTCCAGCTCTGCCCGGCTTTCCAGCCCCGGAGGGGGGGCGTGAAGCAGCTACACCCCCTCGAGGTGTTTGTGGGTTGAGACCAGAAGGGGAGATCGGGACCAGCTCCAGCCACCAGCCCACAAACTCCAACCCCCCTCCCCGATGAAGCACAAATTCTGGCTGAGCGGGTCCAGGGGCCAGTCTGGGCTTAGAAACTGCCCCACTGGGCAATCCCTCAGCCCCGGCTCTAGTTCTTGGCCAGTCCAGCTGCTGGCTCTCAGCCTCAGGTGGCAAGCTCAGGGCCCATGGGGGCCAGCAGAAATCTCCAGCACAGCACCTAGCTCTCAGCTGAGCTCAGGGCCTGTCTGGCTGCTAGCCAGGGGCTCACGCAGGCCCTGCAGCGGCTCTCCGGAGGGGGAAGTTTGCCGCTCCCAGGGCGGCCAGGGCAGTACTGCCAGCTGGGAGTGTTTTTCAAGCCCTGAGCACCGTGGTGGGGAGCCCACCTGGGAGAGCTGCTGCTTATTACACAGCTGCAGCCACCTCTGGGGTGGGACACAGCCGCTTATTATACGCAGGGTCCTCGCCCAGCACTGAGATGCAACTCATAGACTTTAAGGTCAGAAGGGACCATTATGATCATCTACTCTGACCTCCCGCATGANTAATATCCCATCATTGACCCTTGGTTCTAATTACCAGTGATGGCACATTATTGACCTATTGACTAAGATCACGTTATCCCATCAAACCTCCCCTCCATAAACTTATCAAGCTTAATCTTAAAGCCAGAGAGGTCTGAACTTGCCCCCCACCCATGGGCCCCACAGGGGCCAAATACCAGCTCCCCGCTGCCACCCCCCATGGCATGAAAGTGAACAGTGGGGCGACCCCCGCGGAGCTGGAGCAGGGCTGTAGTTCATGATTATCACCTTTCCCTCATCCACCCCCAGGGGCAGGTCCCCCCCCTGGTCCCGCCACGGGCCGACATCACTTCTCCAGCAGGGTCCTCGCCCGGGCTCCTTCCCCCACTGAGTGAGCTGAGCCAGAGGCACCGGGCTGGTAAGAGGGGCCACCTGCCCCGGTGCAGCCAGCGGAGGAGACGGAGACAGGAACACCTCGGTCAAGGGGCCCTGGCCCGTGTTTCCTGCCCTGCCCCGCCCCCCTCACCAGCCCATTTTATTTTAACCGCAACCTAAGTTTCCAGCAGAGCACACGAGAGCTGCATGATAGCCGGTCCGTGTGGCAGAGGGGGAAACTGAGGCACAGAGCTGCTGCCTGCAGCCAGAAACCCCCACCCCACCCTCTGCCCAAGACCCCACTCAAGAGCAGCTTAATTACAATTATATTTAAACAGGCAGGAACCAGACTGTGAAAGAAAAGGGATTGAGCCATTTTCCCCCAGCCCCAGAGGGGTGAGGCTTCCCCCCCCTCCCCCCCACCACGTCCAGTCCCGGCTGGCGAGCGAGGGTAGAGGCCGGGGCAGCCCAGGGCTAATGAAACGATGCCTCGAAGACGGGGGCATTTGCAGCAGGGTCCTGCTCTGTCGCGGATGTGAGTTGAGGGGACCGGAGCTGGGCCCAGCATGGGTCAGCCAGCAGGGGGCGCTGCACCAGCAGGGCCCAGCATGTAGCTGGTGAGACAGGGAGCAGAGGGGTCCGGGTGGGGGGTGTTGATGGGCCCCCGATTAACACCCCCCCCCCTTTGAACAGTTCATCTGGCGGCACCAGATCTGGGCTCAGCTGCCTTTGGCCCAGAACCAGGCGTCTCTGCCGTCACATCTAGGGGTCGCCCCCCACCCGGCACTGGGGTTTGGTCCCCGCTTCCCCCGGCCGCAGGGCGTCCCCGAGTCTCGGCCCGGCCCGGCTCACGCCGTGGTCTCCTCCTCGATGCGCTGCTGCTGCCAGGGGTGGTAGCCGGCACTGGGGGGGCCGCTCCGGGCGGGGGGCTCCTGGGCGGCTCCAGGCTGCAGGAGGCAGGACGTGTCCACAAGGGGCCCCACGTCCTGTGGCAAAGGGAAGCCGCCGGCCACCAGGGCGGCGCTGTCGGGGTGAAGCAAGGAGACCTGGGACCGCCGGGCAAGGGCCGACTCCTCGGCCAAGGCCTCCTCGTGGCTGCCCGGGGCCCGGGGCCCGGCTTCCTCGCCCCCCTCCCAGCCCCGCTGCTCCAGGGCGAAGGGGACCTCGCTGAGGGGCAGGCGGCGGGCGGGGGGCCCACAGCTGCAGTCCGTGCTCTGCGTGTCCTGGCACAGGCAGCTGTAGGAGGTGGAGGCCTCGGAGACGCAGCTGTTCTTGCGGCGCAGCAGGGAGAGGCGCCGGCCGAAGCTGCCCGGGGCGGGCCCCGTGGCCAGCAGCCGGTTCAGGAGGTGCAGGGGGACGTGCCGGCTCGGCTCCAGCCCCTCCTCGATCTCCTCCAGCGGCTGGAACTGCATGTCCTCCTTGGGCAGCCTGCACCAGAGAGACCAGGCATTGGAATGCAGCCACCTCTGGGGTGGGGCACGGCCCCTCGTTATACACGGGTCCCTCACCCGGCGCTGAGCTGCAGCCACCTCTGGGGTGGGGTACGGCCCCTCGTTATACACGGGTCCCTCACCCGGCGCTGAGCTGCAGCCACCTCTGGGGTGGGGCACGGCTACTTAGACATACGCTGAGCTGCAGCCACCTCTGGGGTGGGGCACGGCCCCTCGTTATACACGGGTCCCTCACCCGGCGCTGAGCTGCAGCCACCTCTGGGGTGGGGCACGGCCCCTCGTTATACACGGGTCCCTCACCCGGCGCTGAGCTGCAGCCACCTCTGGGGTGGGGCACGGCCCCTCGTTATACACGGGTCCCTCACCCGGCGCTGAGCTGCAGCCACCTCTGGGGTGGGGCACGGCCCCTCGTTATACACGGGTCCCTCACCCGGCGCTGAGCTGCAGCCACCTCTGGGGTGGGGCACGGCCCCTCGTTATACACGGGTCCCTCACCCGGCGCTGAGCTGCAGCCACCTCTGGGGTGGGGCACGGCCCCTCGTTATACACGGGTCCCTCACCCGGCGCTGAGCTGCAGCCACCTCTGGGGTGGGGCACGGCCCCTCGTTATACACGGGTCCCTCACCCGGCGCTGAGCTGCAGCCACCTCTGGGGTGGGGCACGGCCCCTCGTTATACACGGGTCCCTCACCCGGCGCTGAGCTGCAGCCACCTCTGGGGTGGGGCACGGCCCCTCGTTATACACGGGTCCCTCACCCGGCGCTGAGCTGCAGCCACCTCTGGGGTGGGGCACGGCCCCTCGTTATACACGGGTCCCTCACCCGGCGCTGAGCTGCAGCCACCTCTGGGGTGGGGCACGGCCCCTCGTTATACACGGGTCCCTCACCCGGCGCTGAGCTGCAGCCACCTCTGGGGTGGGGCACGGCCCCTCGTTATACACGGGTCCCTCACCCGGCGCTGAGCTGCAGCCACCTCTGGGGTGGGGCACGGCCCCTCGTTATACAGGGGTCCCTCACCCGGCGCTGAGCTGCAGCCACCTCTGGGGTGGGGCACGGCTACTTAGACATACGCTGAGCTGCAGCCATCTCTGGGGTGGGGCACGGCCCCTCGTTATACACGGGTCCCTCACCCGGCGCTGAGCTGCAGCCACCTCTGGGGTGGGAGGCTCCGAACTATGCAGGTTCCAGGAAGGGGCGTCGTTCCCATCCCATCCCCCTTGGGTGAGACCTCAGCAGAGAGGCCCAAGTGCCCCTGGGATCCCTGTGGTCCAACCAAGGGAGCCTCCAGCACCCCCCGGGCCGGGCTTACGTCATGTCGAAGGTGGAGCCCTGGAAGGACGGCTGGTGCAGCAGGAAGACGGTGGCCGCCGTGTAGGGGGCGCGGGGGTTGGAGGCGTCCCAGTAACGGTCCTTCTCCAGCAGGGGCAGGTCGTCGTACATCTCGTCCACCGCCAGCATGGAGACCTGGGGGGCAGGGCAGGGGTCAGGACTCCGGGGGTCTAGCCCTGGCTCTGCCCCACACTGACTGGGGGAGGGTCCCTGCTGGGTGTTCGTCAGGACCCCACAGTCTGTGGGGCTGGCAGGGGGGTGGGGGGAGGTACCTGGAAGTTGCGGTCGATCAGCAGGTTGGTTTCGAAGTCGTCGTCGTCCTCCCCAAAGGGATTGATCAGCTGCTCGGCCACCTGCGGGGAGCACGGCTCAGCTGGGGGTGTGTGGGGCAGACCCTCCCCCAGCACCTGCCCCACAACATCCCTCCCCCAGCGCCCTGACCCCCAACACCCCTGGCAGGCCTGCCCCTCCCCCAGTGCCCTGACCCCCAACACCCCTGGCAGGCCTGCCCCTCCCCCAGTGCCCTGACCCCCAACACCCCTGGCAGGCCTGCCCCTCCCCCAGCACCCTGCCCCCCAACATCCCTCCCCCAGCACCCTGCCCCCCAACACCCCTCTGCCAGTGCCCTGCCCCCCAACACCCCTGGCCGGCCCGCCCCCCCCCCCCCGCCCCCCCCCCCCCCCCCCCCCGCCCCGCCCGCC
>QXTE01000230.1:1381874-1421056 GCA_003942145.1 Platysternon megacephalum
CCCCATCCCCAAAACCCTGGCGTCCGGGCTCCCCCAGCCTTGCCCCTCCCCTCCCCTCTCCTCCCCATCCCAGCGCCAGGCCCAGAACCCCGGCGTCCGGGCTCCCCCAGCCTCCACTCCATGGGGTCGGTGCTCACCTGCGTGTAGACCAGGGGGACGCTGATCCAGTCGTAGTGGAACAACATGCTGCAGTTCGCACGGAAGTGATTCAGCTCCTGGAAGGTGTGTGTGTAGGGGGCAATTTCAGAACCAGGGAGGGGGCAGATCCCTGCTGGGCGGGGGGGGGGCAGCTTGACAGCCCCCCAGGGACGGACTCAGGGCATCCCCAGGAAATGCCCCCTGCCCAGCACAGAGCCCCCACCACTGCCAAGGTGTCTCCCCCCACTGGGGTCCCCTCTAGAGCTGGGGGGGGGGCTCAGTCTCCCCCATCAGCCCCCAGTTCGTGCTGATAGGACGCAGCCAGCTGGGAACTGAGCAGAGACCCAGCAAACTCATCACCTGGCAGATGAGGCTCTGGATTTGCCAGTCACTACCAGGGGCTGGATTCAAATCAGGTGGGACAAGAGGTAGAACCCAGGCATCCGGGCCTCCCACACCCCCACCCCGAGCCGGACACAGAACCCAGGCGTCCCCAGTCAAACCCCCCCCGGTTTCCACCCACCTCCATCAGCATCTTGAGGGCGCAGTTGTCCCGGACGCGCCCCTCCTTGCGAGCCTGGGCCGCCAGGTTGGTGAACCAGACGCAGGGGATCCAGTACTTGTTGTAGGACGAGCTCAGGTTCTCGTATTTCTTCCGCTCCTCCCGGGTCATGAAGCCTGCGGGCGAGGGGAGGGGGTCACCCAGCCGCCCCCCCAGCCCAGGCCGGGGACCAAACCTGCGGCCTCTGCGTCCCGCAGCCCCCTCCGGCCCCCACACGTCGCCCCGTGGCCTGGCCACCAGGGGGAGCAGGAGAGGGACATGGGGTTCGCCCCCAGTGTGGGGGCAGGGCATTGTTACCACCTGCCCCTCCCCCTCTTTAGACACCCCTTTCATCAGCCTCCCTGGACCGTCCCCCCACCCTTTCTACACTGGGACCCCTCACCTGGCGCTGAGCTGCAGCCACCTCTGGGGTGGGGCGCAGTGGCTGCTTATCCAGGGACCCCCGGCCCAGCGCTGAGCTGCAGCCACCTCTGGGGTGGGGCGCAGGGGCTGCTTATCCAGGGACCCCTGACCCAGCGCTGAGCTGCAGCCACCTCTGGGGTGGGGCGCAGGGGCTGTTTATCCAGGGACCCCTGGCCCGGCAACAAGATGCAGCTGCTTTTGGCACGGAGGCTGTTGAACAGCTGCACAGCCGTGCCAAGGTTTTGATCAGGCCGTGAAGTGAGCTCTGGACACAGCTGAAGCAGCGGGAGGGAGTTAGGGAGGTGGAAAGGAATTCCCGGTGCTGGACGCCGGCCAGGCCGCCGGGGTTCAACCCCCCCCCCCCCAAACTCAAATGCGAAGTGACAGCGGAGTTTTACTGGCCGCGAGGGCCTTCGTCTCCCAGCGGATTGCAGCTCGGATCGGGATAGGAGAGCGCCCCTTGCTGTCCCCGCCCCACTCCCTGCAGCACAGCGCCCCCTAGCCCCCTGCTGTCCCCGCCCCACTCCCTGCAGCACAGCGCCCCCTAGCCCCCTGCTGCCCCGGCCCCACTCCCTGCAGCACAGCGCCCCCTAGCCCTGCACCGGGGTCAGCCCTGACTGGGCGGGCAGAGCGCCCTCTGCTGCCCCCGCCCCACTCCCTGCAGCCCAGCGCCCCCTAGCCCCCTGCTGCCCCCGCCCCACTCCCTGCAGCCCAGCGCCCCCCGGCACCTACCTGCCTCCACCACGTGGTCGATGGTGGGGAAGCGCTTGAAGACGGCGGTGCTGACGGAGCGCAGGATGAGCACGGCCGAGAGGCTGCTGTAGCGCATCAGGGTGCGGCGGTAGAGCCGGCCTCGCTCGTCCCCGCCGTGCACGGAGCCGGAGATGGCGCACATCAGGCGGTCGGGCATGGGCATGCAGCTGTACTGGCTCCACCACCGGTTCACCACCAGCGTGACGTAGAAGCCTGCGGGCAAAGGGACAAACACAGATTTCCAGAAAGCCTTTGACAAGGTCCCTCACCAAAGGCTCTTACATAAATTAAGCTGTCATGGGCTAAAAGGGAAGGTCCTTTCATGGATTGAGAACTGGTTAAAAGACAGGGAACAAAGGGTAGGAATAAATGGTATATTTTCAGAATGGAGAGAGGTAACTAGTGGTGTTCCTCAAGGGTCAGTCCTCGGACCAATCCTATTCAACTGATTCATAAATGATCTGGAGAAAGGGGTAAACAGTGAGGTGGCAAAGTTTGCAGATGATACTAAACTGCTCGAGATAGTTAAGACCAAAGCAGACTGTGAAGAACTTCAAAAAGATCTCACAAAACGAAGTGATTGGGCAACAAAATGGCAAATGAAATTTAATGTGGATAAATGTAAAGTAATGCACATTGGAAAAAATAACCCCAACTATACATACAATATGATGGGGGCTAATTTAGCTACAACAAATCAGGAAAAAGATCTTGGAGTCATCGTGGATAGTTCTCTGAAGATGTCCACGCAGTGTGCAGAGGCGGTCAAAAAAGCAAACAGGATGTTAGGAATCATTAAAAAGGGGATAGAGAATAAGACGGAGAATATATTATTGCCCTTATATAAATCGATGGTACGCCCACATCTTGAATACTGCGTACAGATGTGGTCTCCTCATCTCAAAAAAGATATACTGGCACTAGAAAAGGTTCAGAGAAGGGCAACTAAAATGATTAGGGGTTTGGAAAGGGTCCCATATGAGGAGAGATTAAAGAGGCTAGGACTTTTCAGCTTGGAAAAGAGGAGACTAAGGGGGGATATGACAGAGGTATATAAAATTATGAGTGATGTGGAGAAAGTAGATAAGGAAAAGTTATTTACTTATTCCCATAATACAAGAACTAGGGGTCACCAAATGAAATTAATAGGCAGCAGGTTTAAAACAAATAAAAGGAAGTTCTTCTTCACACAGCGCACAGTCACTTGTGGAACTCCTTGCCTGAGGAGGGTGTGAAGGCTAGAACTATAACAATGTTTAAAAGAGAACTGGATAAATTAATGGAGGTTAAGTCCATTAATGGCTATTAGCCAGGATGGGTAAGGAATGGTGTCTCTAGCCCCTGTTTGTCAGAGGGTGGAGATGGATGGCAGGAAAGAGATCACTTGATCATTGCCTGTTAGGTTCACTCCCTCTGGGGCACCTGGCATTGGCCACTGTCGGCAGACAGGATACTGGGCTGGCTGGACCTTTGGTCTGACCCAGTACGGCCGTTCTTATGTTCTTATGTTCACAGGAGTCAGGGACCGAGCCGGCCACAGAACCCCGGTGTCCTGGACCCCAGCCCTGCCTGGGGGCGGGGGACAGAAAACAAGCTCCAAACCCAGGCGGGTCAGTGGGGTCCAATGGGGCTGGGAGGAGTCGCTCGCTCTCACCCCATTCGACTGGAGGGTCCCAGCCCTGGTTTGAGGGGCCTAGTGGGATTCGAACCCAGGGCCGGTCCTGCCCTGGTGGGAGAGCTGAGCCCACAACCCAAGCCCCCCCCTCCCCCCCATCGCCCCCTCATGGTGCTACAAACAGCCCAGAGGGCATTCTGCCCCCCAGGGGGGAAGCCAGTGGGGCCCATACACCCTATAGTGCCTGCCCGCCCTCGGAGAGGGCAAAGGGGCCTGGGGGAGGAGGGCACGTCTCTCCCACGAGGGGCTGGGCGGGGAATGGGGGGTGGGTCCCAGCTCTTACCCAGCACGAAGGAGACGGGGATCAGGTTGGCGTAGTTGTCGCAGTAAATCACCAGTTTCTCAAAGTAGCGTTTCTGATCCTCGGCCAGGACGAAGCTGCGGGTGGGAATTGGGACGGGGGGGGAGAGAGAAATGCAAGGAGGTTGGTGCCCTCGCCCGGGGCTTTTCCACCCAGACCGTGCACGGGGATGGGGCGTCCACACACGTGTGCAAAGTGCTGCATGCCCCTCCCCCCCATGAGAGCGCAGGCACGCAGACGTGCGAGGGGCCGGGGGCATGCTCCCCCCCCCGCCTGCCCGTGCAAAGAGCCACAAGCACGTGTGCAAGGGGCACGCTCACCACAGCCGTGCACAGGCCCAGGGGCACACGCGCGTGCAAAGGGGCCCCCCCTCACCGGTAGGTCAGGCTGAGCCCCAGGTAGGTGACGAAGAAGGCCAGGAACTCCTTGTACAGCAGCTTGTAGATGCTCCCACGCCAGAGCAGCAGCAGTTTGTAGAAGCCCCCGAAACGGGCGTTGGCCACGCGGGCCGTGTAGGTGACAGTCATGGCGGGGCGGCGAGGGGGACACGGGCCCTGCAGAGACACGCGGACAGCGACGGCCACGGGGTCAGAGAAACCAGAGACGGGAACGTCAGGAGGTCACGGGGGCCGCCCCGTGCACTGGGGCAGGACCAGGGGGGGGCCGTCCCCCCTCCTCGCTTTGGGAGGGGAAGCCTGGTGCTACCCACCTGCACGCCAGGGGTAGCCCCGCTACACCCTGTCTGTTGGCACGGTCTGTACAGCGCCTGGCACGGTGCGGTCCTGGGGCTCCTGTAATCCAAATCAGGGGAGCACGGAGAACCCCGGCATGAGGGCAGGGCAGAATGTGGACCCCAATAAGGGTGGAAGTGGATAATGGGGGAGCACACAGCGCCTGGCCTGGGGGAAGGGGGCACAGAGCACCAGGCATGGGGGGCAGGGAGTCCCTGACATAGAGGGGGATGGGACTTGCGGGGGTCGGGGGATGTGGAGTCGCTGGGTAGTCACATAACCCACTAGTAACTCATTGCATGTTAACCAGTCCTCAGTGAAAGAGACCCCCCCCCCCCCCCCCCCGATGTTTTCCCCAAATTGGGGAGAAAAGAAAAGAAAAAAGAAACTCAGCCCATGGCAAATCTGTCCATTCCCACCAGGCTCTGAGCCCCGGCCCCGTTTCTGCCCATGAATCGGCTAATTCATTATAAATGTCCCCAGCCTGCTTTGCTCCCCCCCCCCCCGCCCCCCAAGATTTGAAAGCCCTTTGCAGAAAGAAATTCCACTCACACGACGCCACCCCGCTCCTCCTATTTGCCTGGCCTTTCGCCGGGGATGGAGATTTTAAGGCCAGGCCCTATTTTTAGCCAAGTTGGCCCTGAAAAAGCCAACGCTGTTATCGGAGGGTTTGGGTTAAGACAGGGCCGAGGGCGGCCGGCGAGAGACGGACCGTTACACAGAGAAAAACGCAGAGGCAAGATTGAGCCAAGGGAATGTGAGGGGAGATCAGCAAGCCCCCCTGTCAACATTTGGGGTAAGCCAATTGGGGTGGGTCATTTTCCTAGGCTGGGAGATTCCAGCCGCCTCTGAGATCAGGACTCCAATTGCAACCGAGACCGTGGGTGAACTAGCCGGCAGAGAGCAACCGAGGCAGGCCAGGGGCATGAAAACAGGCTGAGGAAATACAAGTGAGGCAGCAAGTCTGTGCTCTTATCTCCCATGTCATCCCAGCCACATGACTATTACAGGGCACCTGCAATGGTTTGGTTGGGGGAAAGGGGTCTTTTTGAAAAGCAGCCTCCAGCCACCCAGCTCTGAGCAGATTCCTAGAGCTGGGCTCCATTCCCAGTTCGGGGAGGGGAGATCTAGCCCGTTAGAGTAGGAGGGGGGTACATGGTAGCTGGGAGCCAGCACTCCTGGGGTCTATTCACAGCTCCCAGCCTCCTACTCTAACCCCCAGCTGACCCCACTCACCTTCCCATTGCTGGGAACAGAATCCAGGAATCCTGACTCCCCTTCCTCCCAGCCCTAGCCACTAGACCCCACTCCCCTTCCCATTGCTGGGACCAGAATCCAGGAATCCTGCCTCCCATTCCTCCCCGCCCTCGCCACTAGACACCACTCCCTCCCATTGCTGGGAACGGACTCCAGGAATCCTGACTCCCATTCCTCCCCGCCCTAGCCACTAGACCCCACTCACCTTCCCATTGCTGGGAACAGAATCCACGAATCCTGACTCCCATTCCTCCCAGCCCCAGCCACTAGACGCCACTCCCTCCCATCGCTGGGAACAGACCCCAGGAATCCTGCCCCCCATTCCTCCCAGCCCTAGCCACTCGACGCCACTCCCCCCCATTGCTGGGAACAGAATCCACGAATCCTGACTCCCATTCCTCCCAGCCCTGGCCACTAGACCCCACTCCCTCCCAGTGCTGGGAACAGACCCCAGGAATCCTGCCCCCCATTCCTCCCCGCCCTAGCCACTAGACGCCACTCCCCCCCATTCCTGGCAACAGAATCCAGGAATCCTGACCCCCATTCCTCCCAGCCCTAGCCACTCGACGCCACTCCCCCCCATTGCTGGGAACAGAATCCAGAAATCCTGACCCCCATTCCTCCCAGCCCTAGCCACTCGACGCCACTCCCCCCCATTGCTGGGAACAGAATCCAGTAATCCTGACTCCCATTCCTCCCAGCCCTAGCCACTAGACCCCACTCCCTCCCAGAGCGGGGATAGAACCCAGGAGTCCTGACTCCCAGTTTAACCCCTTTTCCACAAAGGGACATTACAAAATGTATCCAGCTGGGGGAGGGGGTTTAAAGTGGTAAAATTTTAAAGCTTCAACTAACTAAACCAGTGGCTCTCAAACTTTTTTACTGGTGACCCCTTTCACAGAGCAAGACTGAGTGCGACCCCCCCCTTATACATTAAAAACACTTTTGTATCTATTTAAATGCTGGAGGCAAAGTGGGGTTTGGGGTGAAGGTTGCCGGCTTGCAACCCCCCCCATGTAATAACCTCGCAACCCCCCGTTTGAGAACCCCTGAACTAAACTTTCCAATAATTCGATCGTCACTATTCCCATCATATTCCCAAGCTCACCAATAGCCACCACTAAACCAGTCCATGTCCCAGCTCAGCCCGTCCGATAACCAGTAGAAACTAGCACAGTTCAATAGTTAAAGAGCCATGATGACAAATATTCCCCAAATATCCCAGTAGCGGCTATTGTTAACTACAGCACTAGCGATCCAATGGCCACCCAGAGGAGAGCGCTTGAGGCCTGTACTCTAGTCATTGCTAGTAACTGAACTGTTGTTCTCCAGACAGTGGGATTCACCTGTGACACCTGGAAGTGGTCTAGCTATGAGCGCCAGATTCATGATCTCACTGTCCTGCCAGGCCTGTCATCTCTCTGAGCCCCTGGATGATTTTCCTAGTCGGCTCGGACTTGATTTTATTGGAGCTCATTTCAAAGCAGCCGGACTGCGCCGAGACGCCTTGTGTTAACCACAAGTCTCCTGATCTTGGGTCTTTTTGTCTTTCAAGCTTCAGCTCCCAGAGTCATGTGATTGGGAGACGCTCCTCGCCCTGCTAGCTACAGAAAAAGGCTTGAAAGTGTCCGGCTCCGGCCGTTGCAACAGCCCCCAGGTGACCACGAACGTTTGTAGGCGCCTGTCTCGTGATTTTGTGACTGCTGGGGTGGGCTGGGAACTGACATCACTTACACACACCCCTGCAGTTGTGCAGTACGACTGGGGTGCTACCGTAATACACCTAAAACTGTTCAGCCCCCAGCACAATGGGGTTCTGATCCTGGGCGCTGCCGTAATAACACCTAATCCACGTTGGGGACTTTAAAGATGGAGCTGAAGGCTCCAGTCTGGAAAGGAGCTCAGCCCAGGGCCGGGTCTGCGGAGAAAGAGGGGGTGTCTGTGCAGATCCCAACAGAGGCTCACTCCCCCCACCCCAAAGTCCCCACTGTCTGCTCAGCACCTCACACTCCCACCCCCCATTCCCACCACTGCAGGGGCGGGGGGGGGGGGGGGGGGGGGGGGGGGGAGCTTTGCACTCACCTTGCCTGGATCTGCCGGGTCTCTTTGCAATCAGACACTGGTGGAGAAGTTGAACTGAAGGCGGCAGAGCAGCAAATCTACCCCCCCCCCTCTCCTCCTAGGGGGCCAAAGGAGCCAGAGCCCGGGAAGGAACTGGCTGCTAAGCAGGTGATGACACCCAGGGACCTCCAGGAGCACCCAGGGGGACACCAAGGAGCTAGTGCAGCTGCTTAAAGAGACCCCACACCCCTGGGCTGCTGTTTAAATACCTTAGTGCCCACCCCTCTGACCTTTGTCCTCTCAGAACCTTTGATTGCATGGCAGGGGAGGGGAGGGGGGATTAGAGGGAAGGGGGGGGGTAGCTTCCTTTCCCACCACTGGAGGGGGTGGCTGGGTTGTACTGGCACCAGCTCCCCAGGGAACACAGAAGGTCAGATCCTGCTATCGGCTTCTTCCCTAGCTCTGTTTGACGAGTCAACACCCCCAAGGTTTGATTCGGGGGGGGGGGGGCGGCAGGGCAAACACCTCAGACAATGCACTTGCTCCAGCCACAGCCCCAGCACATTCTCCAGAGTTATGCAACCCCCCTTCCCAGAAATGCAGGGCAGCCGGGACTCCTGGGTTCTCTCCCCGGCTCTGGGAGGGGAGTGGGGTCTAGTGGTTGGAGCAGTGGGGGCTGGCAGCCGGGACTCCTGGGTTCTCTCCCCGGCTCTGGGAGGGGAGTGGGGTCTAGTGGTTGGAGCAGGGGGGGCTGGCAGCCGGGACTCCTGGGTTCTGTCCCCGGCTCTGGGAGGGGAGTGGGGTCTAGTGGTTGGAGCAGGGGGGGCTGGGAGCCGGGACTCCTGGGAGGGGGGTGCCGGCTCTTCCCCTTTGCCCCTGGGCATGTGTGACCCAAGCGAGCAGGGCCCTGGGGCAGTGCTAAGTGGGGTGATCACGAGCAGGCAGCTGCGGGGGCTGTGGGCAGGGGCGGGGCTGGGCTGGGCCATACCTGGCTAAGCACCCGGCTGCCCCCCCCCCCCAAATGAGCCCTGCCCGCTGGGAACAATGCGGGCTGGGGGCCCCTGCTGATGGCCTAGGGCGGGGTGAGCTCAGCCCTGCCCCAGAGCAACACACATCAACCCCTCCCCCCGCAGGGCTCCCCAGGGCAGCACCTGGCCGGAGGCTGATGCAAGACACCCCCCCCCCATACCAGGCATGAACCCCCCCTTCCCCCATCATCTCCGCTCCCAGCTCCTCCCTGGCACGTGGACCTGCCTGCAGCCCCCCCCCCGTTTGTCTGCAGAACCCTGGGCTGGGAAGGGAGGAGGGGGCAGCTTGTGCCGTGCCGGGCAGTGGGGGGAGGGGGGGGGGAGGTGTGACTCCCACTACAAGGGACGGGGGCTGATACTGCTCTGGCAGCCCGAGCACCCCTGCAAGTGATGGCTGTAGAACCCAGGAGTCCTGCTCCCAGCCCCACCCCCCACCACTAGACCCCACTCTCCTCCCAGAGCCTGGGATAGAACCCAGGAGTCCTGCTCCCCGTCCCCCCTGCCCTAACCACTGGACACCACTCTCCTCCTGGAGCAGCCCCTAATGGGCAGAGTCAACACCCCAGCTCTGAAACCCGTCCCCCCACTTCATGCACTAACAGGAAACAGCCGTGGAGCAGGGCCCTGGCCCTTTAAGCTCAGCGCCGGTGCCCACCGCCGTACTGGGCAGCTTGGAGACCCACAGCTGAGCGGGTCAGCGCTAATGAGCCCCCCCCAGCCCTTCGCTGGGGCAGACCCAAGTTCCAGACACGGGCGCGGAGCGACTTACATAACCGCCCCCCCCCGGCGCACACGGGGCCCCTCGTGTTTCATAAGCCCATCGCTCACGCCTCACAGCCCTGCTGCAGCCGGGCACAGGGCGGGCAGAGATGGCAGCGGCACAGCCAGAGTCTGGGAGGCTCGGACACGGTCACTGAGCCCAGCTGCGGCCCCACCTAAGAAGAGAACCCAGGAGTCCTGGCTCCCAGCCCCCTGCTCTAACCACTAGACCCCACTCCCCCCCCCCTCAGCTGGTGATAGAATCCAGGATTCCTGCCTCCTACTGTTGGCTTTGATCCACAAGACCCACCCCCCTCGTTTGAAGCCCCTCGAGATAAGGCTGGTGCAATCCCCCCTCCAGCTTCCCGGCAGAGCCTCAGGCGGCTGGGAAGGAATTTGGGAGGCAGGCGCTTGCTCCCCTTCCCCCAGTGCCCGGCAGGGCAGGAGAGCAGAGATGGGACATGGGGGAGTCCCCCAGCCCCCTGCCAAGCACAGTTTAATACCAGCCTCCAGCACCCCCCAGTCGGACAGCCCCCCTCAGCAGGG
Organism: Platysternon megacephalum; assembly: GCA_003942145.1. Taxonomy (NCBI): domain Eukaryota; kingdom Metazoa; phylum Chordata; order Testudines; family Platysternidae; genus Platysternon; species Platysternon megacephalum. Next base: position 1,392,088 of record QXTE01000230.1, read on the forward strand.
GTTTTGCTCCCTTTGCTGTCAGGGAAGGAACCAGGTCCCCAAATCCATGGAGTGGGCAGCGATTTTCTGGGGGCAGCCCCCACAAGAGATCTGGGGGCTCCAGGCAGCCCCCAGCCATGAAGACTGATGTGGGCTCAGGCTGCAGCGCAGGGGGTGGCAGGGAACCCCAGAGCCCTGAGGGGCCCAGCGGCACCTTGGCTTGCTCCCCGTTCCCAGCCCTTGCAGGGGGGATCCTGTCGAAGGGCCGGCACTTGAAATCCTTGTCCACCTCGCTGTACGAACACCCTTACAGCTCTCGAGGGGGTAGAGAGGCTCCCCCACTGAGGCCTGGAGCTTGGGGGCCATACGTTTGAGGGTGCCAACCTGCCTTTGCCAGGCTTGAAGGGGAAGCTGCATCCCCCCTCCACGCTGGAGGAAGCCGCCCCACGCTGGGCGAAGGAGTCAAGGCCCAGGGCCTGAGCCCAGAGGCTGGCAGCTCCTAGTACTACTGCGCAGGACACTGCAGGGGTCATAAAGTAGGCGCGAATAGCCCCCTATGAACCACCCCTCCCCAGCCAGCTTGGTGGAAGGGTATGGCCGGCTCTGCACCACAGGAGGTGCAGAGCGAGAGATAGAGCAGCCCAGAGGCTGCTCTAACGGCTGCTGGGGCCCAGACTACAGGGAACACCAAGGAAGCCCCGCCCCCTCAGCCCACATGCAAGGAGGGCGTGACTGAGAATCCAGCCCTGCTCCCCCACCAGGCCCAAGGGTTGTTTTTCTCCCTTCTGGGCTCCGTCCCCGCCAGCCCCCTTGTCAATAGAGCAAGCGCACCCATATAGGGATGACTGTCCTTCCCCATTCCCCCTGCGCTACATCGGCTGGCGCAGAGAGGGGAGCGACAGAACCCAGGAGTCCTGACTCCCCATGTCCCTGCTCTAACCACTCGCTAACCCCCCCCCACCTCTCCAAGCTGGGACCAGAACCAGGGAGCCCTCGCCCCACCCCCTGCTCTAACCCCTACACCGTACTGCCTCCAAATCACGGCTTGAGTTCCCCCCACAGCACAGCGACCGCCCTGCAGGAAGCCACATGGGCTGCGCCATGCAGAGGCTCCCTGCTGTCACCCGCCTCGGCTTTGAGCTGGGCCAAGGGGCACCCCACTCCCATCTGCAGCCCCTCGCCCACCCACGGGAAGTCCCAGCCCCTCCCCCCAAGAACACCCCACAGCCGGACTTTCCTCTCCTTTTTTATTATTATTATTTACACGTTTTTCCTTAAGCTTAGGGGCCTTGGCTTTGTACAACACCTGGCCGAGCCCCCTCTGCCTCCCAGCGTCCGGAGAACCCCCTCCACCGAGGGGGGGAGCAGCAGAGCACGCTGGGAGAAAGAGGGGAGGGGAGAGACGAGGGACCCATCAAGTGACCTGTAGTGGTGCAGCCCCCTACGGAAGGGAAGGGGGAGAAGGACGTGGCGATTGCTGGTTTTTAATGCAGCCTTGAGACTACTGGGGGGGGGGGGCTGTGTTAAGGGGGGGGAGGGAATCCAGTATTCTGCCTGTGGCAGAGAGATCCTGCCCCTCCTTGGAAGGGGAAATAAATACGACCCCCCCACCCCTGCTGACTGCAAGCCTCCCTATCATGTGACAGACAGAGCAGGAAGGATTGTGCTCTGCGGGGGAGGGGGGGAGGAGGGAGGGTCCGGGTGTGTAACTGACGAAGTGGAATGATCCAGACCGGAGCCGCGGCCGCGCGTCCCTATTTGGCGCTGGGTGGCTTGTAGGGCTCCAGGAGGAGGCTGGAGAAGGTGTTGACTTTGTCGGCTCCTCGCACCTCGTGGGGCAGCAGCGGCAGCTTGACGATGTGGAAGTCTTCGTACAGGTCCTCCATCTGCGGGGGTGGGGAGAGGTGAGAAAGAACCAGCTTCCCGGGGAGCACCACCTCCTCCTCCACCCCAGAGGGGGCACAGGCTCCGGGGGCCCATTCGGCCGTTGGTCTCTCTGCTCGAGGGGCTCCGCGGACGGGCTGAGGCCTGACAAGCTGTGTCACATGCTGGCCCTGGGCAGCAGAGCTGGAGGCTGGATCAGGGTAGGGGGCCGAGCTGCTCCGCCAGTGCCGGGTCTCACGTGGCGGCAGGGCGGGTTAAGGACCCCGGGGCCGGGCTGGCAGACGCCTGGGTTCCAGGAGCCACCGGAAGCCGTAACAAAGGGGGGTTCCGGCCCACGGGGACACGTCTGTACCCACTGATCTCAGCTCCCCATGCCAGAGAAGGAGCCTAGTCCAGCTCCTGGGGGTGGAGTTTGAGAAGCTGGAAGAAGCACAGCTGGGGGGAGGGGGGCGGGGGTAAAGAAGGCCAGGAGGAGCCCAGCTCAGGGGCAGGGGGAACCCAGAGGGGTGGATCCAGGGGGCAGCTGCCCAGCCCCCTCCCTACCTGGTCGAGATATTTGGACTGGATCTTGTGCCGGGCCTCACACATCTTGCAGGGCTTCTCCGGGTCCGGGAACACCAGCTGGTTGACGATGATGTTGTGGGTGTCGATCTTGCACTTGGCCAGCTCCTGGATGAGGCGTTCCGTCTCGTAGAGCGACAGGAACTCAGCGATGCAGACGCAGATGAAGGTGGTCTGCTCCTGCCGGGCGGGGGGGTGACACCGTTACTCTGCTCTCAGGGCCCTTCCAGGACCCCCAGCCCAGCGGGTGTGTGTGTGTGTGTTAGCCCCCCCATTGGACAGAGGGGGGGGGAAAATGAGAAACCAAGAATGGAAGAGATCTGCCTAGGATCACACAGCACATCAATGGCAGAGCTGGGGATAGAACCCAGGAGTCCTGGTTCCCAGCACTCCCTGCTCTAACCACTGAACCCCACTCCCCTCCCAGAGCAGGGGATAGAACCCAGGAGTCCTGGCTCCCAGCCCCCCCTGCTCTAACCACTGAACCCCACTCCCCTCCCAGAGCTGGGAACAGAACCCAGTAGTCCCCACTGCTCTACCCACTAGACCATGCTCCCTTCCCAAGGGAGAAAAAGGACAATGCTAATGAGGCTCTCACCCCACTGACCTGTACGCAACCTGCTCCCCAAACCCATGTCATTGATGGAGCCTGGGCAGGACACAACAATGGAAGTGAAGTGTTTGTTAAGGGAACTTAAAAGCCAGGTAGGCTCCCAAGCCAAGGACAGCAGAGCCTAGGAGCAGATTTCAAATGATCTTTTCTTATGCTCAGCTGGGAAGTTCTTTGGGGCGGGGGCCGGCCGTCTGCCCTGTGCCTGTCCAGCACCCTGGGCGCTACGGCGAAACGCCGAATAAATACACTCAGTCGCTTTCCCAGGCAGGATTAGCTCAACGGGCCCACCCAGCCCCCTGTCCCATCCCTGCTCCCAGGCTGGGACCCACCGGTTCCTCTAGCCCAGGATCGCTGCTGCTGCGCTAGATTCCACCAATGGTTCACCGGATCCTCACCTGTGCGTGTGTGGGGGGGTCCTAACCGCCCTGCCCCCTCCCCTGCCACTGAGCAATGTGAAGAGGTTAAATCAGAGAAGGGTGCACATGTGGGGGTGGGGGTGAGAAGAGGGAATTCCTGCCTGCCCCCAGCAGGCAATCAGGGTCTGCCCTGCAGCATCCAGAGCTGGGAGCAGCGGTGTTAATGGGCGAGAAGTCACCCGGGGCCCGGCCTGCCCCCAGCCCTTTGCTTTTCAAGGCAGACAGATGGTGGCAGACAGGAGGGTTCCCCCTGTGGCAGCGAATTCCACAGCAGCCTTGCAGGAATGCGAAGGGACTGGTGGGGCTGGGTTCGCTGTAGCTCGGGGCGTTAGCAATACCAGGCCTGACGCTGCCGGAGCAGCCCAAAGGGGGCCTTAAAAAAGGTAGAAACTCATCCTCCCCACCCATACACATCCCTGTGTAAGTCGGGGGGCTGGATGAAGTATGCTGCCTTATTAGGGTTGCCAACCCTCTAGGATTGGCCTGGAGTCTCCAGGAATTAAGATTAGTCTTTAATTAACGATTATGTCATGTGATGAAATCTCCAGGAATTCATCCAACCAAAATTGGCAACCCTACGCTCTATAGCTATTCTCTGCTTCCCGGGGCCCATAGGAATCACAGCACAAACTAGAGCAGTCTCGAGGCTGCTCTAACTTGCACCAGCAGGGCCCCCAAGAACGCAGGGAGCACAAAAGTGACCGGAAGCCGTGTCCTTCATCCCTGCCCCATGTGCAAGAACCAAGGGACCAGGAATCAGGCCTGGAGTCTTCTCCCAGGGCTCCTGTCAATTAACATTTCAACTCTGTCAGACTCCAGTTTGTATCAAATACCAGATAAAGCACCTTTCTCCAAAGCCTCTTTGCAACACAAACAGCCTTGGGCTAGTGCCAGAGAACTAGAAATTGACCAACCGAGAGGGTCAAACTGACCCGTCCAGTTTCCCTGTCCCAAAGGGAGGGGAGAACAAACGTCAAGAGCACCAATGGACTGCTGAGATGTCTGGGTGGCAGATCCCTCCCCTTCCTACCCAACCCTGGCTACTAACACTTGAAGGAGTTTTCCCCCCTTGACGTAGGGAATCCACCTCTCCGGGAGGCAGTAGCTAGGTCATTGGAAGAATCCTTCCCTTGGGCTGGCCATGTTGATCTCACTCCGGTGCTCAGGGCGCGACATTTTCATAGCCCTGTGTGACATAGCTAGGTCTAAGTTTTGGGTGTAGACTGGCCTGGGACTCCAGAAACTAGACACCCCCCCCTCCCCCCCCCGGGCAAATCATTTAACCCTCTCCGGGCCTCATGTGAAAATGGGGCGGGTGCTTCCCCCCTTCCTCACAGGGGTGCTGTGAAGATTGGATCTGAGCCCAGCACAACAGATTTCAAAGTGGGTTCAGCTACACAGGAACAAGGACCACGGACGTCATCAGGAACAGCTGGTGTGCTTTAAATTCGCATCCTACGTTAATCCGGGTTAACTCTCAAGTGTAGACAAGCTCAGGCCATGAGAGCCAGGTAAGAACTTAGGCAGGCAGAGGGCTTTAAACTGTAAGGTCTTCGATACCTTTCAGAGAACAGCCACGAGAGGAAAGGGGCGGAAAACATGCCCTGCAGAGCTGGCCTCGAGGAGTGAGTCTGTTTAGCTTAAGGAGAAGGTTCAGGGGTGTCCTTCATCCCTGCCCCATGTGCAAGACCTGATCACAGTCTGCAAGTACCTCTCTGGGGAACAGATAATAGAGCTTCGTCTGCTAGACTGAACCGCCCAACAAACTCCAACAGCTGGTCGCTGAAGCTAGACCAATTCAGGTGGAAAGGTGGGGGCATGGAGGGTAATTTACCATTGGAAGAACTTAATAAGGGCTCTGGTGCATCCTCCGTCACTGGCAATTTTTAACTCCTGGCTGGCTGTTTTTCTGCTCTAGTTCAGACAGGAATGAATTCAGGCCAGTGCCCTACAAGAAGTCAGACTAATCAGCGGTTCTCAAACTGTGGGTCGAGACCGCACTTTAATGGGGTCACCAGGGCTCGCTTAGATTTGCTGGGGCCCAGGGTCAAAGCCCAAGCGCTTCAGCTTTTGCTCCCTCCTCCCCGGGCTGGCGGGGCTTGGGTGGGCTCAGACTTTGGTCCCCCTCCTGGGGTCAGGTAGTAATTTTTGTTGTCAGAAGGGGGTCGTGGAGCAATGAAGTTTGAGAACCCCTGGCCTAGATGATCACACTGCTCCCTTCTAGCCTTAGGCCCCAGGACAATGGGGCCCGGGTCGGGGGCTCTGGGTGCTACTGGAATACAGACAGATACTAATTGTGACAGTGTCTAAGCACGACGTGCCTCCAGTCTTCACTGCATTCTGCGCGGGGGGCTGGCCTCAGCCAAAAGAGGCAACGATAGACCCGCCACTTACCCCCTTGTTGAGTTCTTACCGGGTCTTTGAACTGCTCGCTCACTGACCGGATGACGGGGAGGGTCTCCTCCAGCTTGGAGGCCAGCTGGTCGGCGTTCATGTCCCCCAGGCCAAGCATGTTGCACATCTGGAGAGGGATGGGATGCAACGCCACAGCTCAGCTAAGAGAACCGGCCAGTAGCTAGCGCTCCGAGCCCAACGCCCTGGGCTGGATGCAGTCCCACGGCACGCTCAGCCAGCTGGATCCCAGAGCCCCAGCCAAGCCCAACCTGACTTACGCCAGAGGGATACAGAGCCTTACCCATGAGGACCCAGGCCAGATGAGAGCTGCTGAGTGCGACACACCAGGACCCACTCCATGGTCTAGCCCAACCTCACCCAGATCTAGAAAGAACCATGCAATAGCCCAAGTCAGCGACTGGCTCCCCAGCTCCTTCCCCACTTACCTGAGATATGAAGGGGCTGATCTGGTTCTTAATCTGCATCAGGCGGCCCAGGCCCCGCTCCACGATAGTGGGGAAGTTGAGCAGTCGCAGCGTGTGCCCAGTGGGGGCTGTGTCGAACACCACCACGGAGAAATTCATCCCCTTCACCAGCCTGTATGTGCCAGACAGACATTAGCACCAGGGCTGGGAGCCTGGGGCTTAGCCTCAGAAGCGTAACCCCCTCATCTCATTCCCACAATAATCTGGGGTGCCCCTCTTCCCTTCTCCCTAGTGCTGGTGAAAGGTGCCAGACTACACATGACCCAAACCAGTCTCCCCCCTCCCTGGCTGGCTGTAGTGGTATAGACCAGAGGGCTCCTTCCTCCTCCCTACACCATTGAGGTGGTAATGGCACATCCCAGAACATCCCCCCTCCATAGGTGGTCTTGTCCCCTGTCCCAGCAAGGGGTTGTAATGGTACATCCCAGAGGCCTCCTGTTGAAATTGTATATCCCAAAGCTCCCTCTCACCTGAAACTGGTCTTGTTCCCCTCTCTGCCTGTAATGGTACAGCCTAGACTGCTCTTCCACGTGCAGGGGAGGGGCTTGTTTTCAACACACACACTGTAATGAACTCACACCCGGATAACTAAGTCCCCTATCACACCCGGATAACTAAGTCCCCTAGATAGTGCCCCCCCCCCCCCCCCCCCACACACACACACACAGGCAGAGCAGTGGCACCCCTGCCCTAGAGGGGAGTTTACCCTCTGTGGTCCATTCCATGCTTGGCACAGTGGTGTCAAGTGCAGTGGGTAGATTTTGTGACACCTGTTCCCAGAACTGTGAGCCACCCAACTCCTGTCTCCCGTGGCCAATCAGCTGTCAGATGGGGGTAGATCTGGACTGGGATTGGCTATCTAGAATTTCACTCCCATACTCAAGAGTCCCAGGTGAACTATGTGCTGTGGAGGGAACGGGTTCTGCTTCTGCTCCGTTTACGTTTCCAAATGCTTCGCTGAGAAGCCTAGCACAGCGCCATGGGGGTGGGGGGAAACGTACCCACCCTGAAGACATATAGCCGCCTTCTGACTATAATGGTACACCCCACACCCTTGCTGATGGTCTCCCCCCCCCCCCCGTTCCCATCCCCATGTGACAGATGTGCAGCCACACTGCTTAACGCACTACAGGAAGGTGCTCGGACCAGTGACAAGTGCAGTATGAGAACCTATACAGAAGACAGTCCTCTTTCACCTACAGATGGTCTCATTCCCACCCACAGTGCTGTAATGGTCCATTCTAGTGATCCTCCTCTATAGGTGGTCTCATCCCCTGCCTTTACAGCATATCCAACCCCTTCTCCTTTCCCCCCCATAATGGTACATCCCAACCCCTCCTCCCCTACAACAGGTGGTCTGTCCTTCTCCTCCCCCTGCCATAGTACTGGTACATCCCAACCTCTCCTCCCCTGTGACAGGTGGCCTGCCCTTGTCACCCTTTTGTCAGAGCTATCCCAACATCAACTAAGCGTCCCAATCGCTTCAGGCAAGTATCATCATGGGGCAGTGCCAGGCTGCCGAGCTCACCTCATCACCTCCGCGTAGCTCATGGCCTCATCGATGCCAGGGAAGGCGCTCATGGCCTCCTGCATCATCTTCTTGCCCATGCTCAGCATGTTGTCCTCCTCGAAGAACTCATCCGGGAGCTCAGCCACCCCCAGGCTGGGGTCGATCTCCTGGGGAAAGGGAGGAGAAGGGGGCAAGGGTTTAGGGAAGAGTGGCCATCACTGTCCAAACGATAGGAGACTCATTGGCTCAGCACCAGCTCTTGCCTTCGACACGAGAGCATGACAGAGGAGAGACAGACACATTTCAGAATGCCTGATGGGTTAGAACAGGGGCTAGGAACCAGGGCGGCTGGATTCTATTCTCTGCTCTGGAAGGGGAGTGGGGTCTGGTGGTTAGAGCAGGGAGGACTGGGAGCCAGGACTCCTAGGTTTTATTCCCTGCTTTTGGGGGGGGGGGGGGGGGGGGGGAGCGCTAGGAGTCAGGACTCCAGGACTCTAACTCTTGGCTCTGGAAGGGAAGTGGGGGCTAAAGGCTGGACCAAGGGAAACTGAGTCATGACTCTTCCCCTTTCTTCCCAGTTCTAATAAAAAGCTTGATCGCGTGGTTAAAACAGGCAACTTGGAAGCAGTTTTGGGGTTTGGGTCTGTCACTGCAAGCACTGAGAGACTCAGCTCCAGCCCTGCACACGGCAGAATGAGCCGTTGGAAACCCATCCTCTTCCCCCTTCCTCTCCCCCCCCCAGCCCTAACTCACCATTGCAAACAGGTTGTCATAGCCCTTGACTTTTGTGGGGACCTTGGAGAATTTCTGGTCGAAGGCATCGGAGATGTTGTGGGCTGGGTCGGTGGAGATGATGAGGACGCTCTCACGCACCTTCGACAGCTGCACGGCCAGGCTGCAGCTGTGGGGGACAAGTCAGTGGATTTGAGAAGGGAAACAGCTATGGAAAATCCATGGGGCTGGAGGGGTGAGATATGGGGGCAGGGGGTGCTTTCACCTCTTCCCCACAGGTGCAATGGTAGATTCCAGCTCCCCTACAAATAGTCTGTTCTCCGATTCCGATTCCCCCCCCCCCCAGCATAATGGTACATACCAGGTGCCCCAGTAGAAGCCACCTGTTTCTTGGTGCAATGGTATATCCCAAGCACTCTTCACAAGTTGTCCGCCCATCCCCAAATATGGTACATCCCACCCAACCTTATCTACAGGTGGCCGCACTCTTCCCCCACCCCATAGTAATAGCACTTCCAACCTCGCTAGAATAGTACATCCCACCCCCTACAAATGATCTCACCACTTGCTCCCCTTACTAGTGGTAAACCCCACACCCCTCCCGTACACAATGGTACATCCCAACTCTTCTAGCCTACAGATGGTGTCAATTCTTCCTATATACTACCATGGTACATTCTAATGGGCCCTCGTCTACAGGCAGCCTCAACCCCCTCCACCCCCCGCGCGCATGATGGTACATCCAACCCCTCCTAGTGGCCTCGCCACTCCCAACCGTCATCCCTCCCTCTACAAAGTAATGGTACATCCCAACCACTCCCCCTTCTCCCTACATAATGGTACTTCCCAACCCCTTCAGGTGGCCTTGCCACTCCCCCAACCGCTCCTCTTCCCCCCACATAATGGTACATCCCAACCCCTCCAGATGGCCTTGCCACCCCTTCTTCCCCCCATAGTGGTACAGCCATGCACGCTCTCAGGCCCTCCGCCTCCGCCCCCCCCTCACCTGCAGGTGGTTTTGCCCACGCCTCCCTTCCCCCCCACGAAGATCCACTTGAGGCTCCGCTGCTCGATGATGTTGCTCAGCGTCGGCTCTAGCGGTTCCACATCGGGGGCGTCCTCGAACTCGTCCGCCTCCGGCCCCCAGCCGGACCCCGCCGCCGCCGCCATCTTGGAACCGGCTCACGTGACTCGGTACTGGGCCAGACCATTCGCGGAGGGAGGAAGCACAGAATGAACACGCACTTAGAGAAGACGGAGCTGTGCCGCCCTACCCCGTCACACTCGCTGTACTATCCCCGCAGTCCACAGCAATGGTACAGTCCGACCACGCCCCCTCATCATCTGACTGGGTCACTCAAGAAGCCCGCCCACCCTGATTTGGCCCGGAAAAGTTCCGCCCCTTCGCCTCATCTGATTGGTCCCTACGACATCCGCCTTACGTGATTGGGCTAAAGAGAGGGGCGCTGATTGGTTCGTTGGATTATGGGGCGCAGACAGCCTCACTTCCGTCCCAAGGGCCCCTGATTGGAGTCGAGGTTTAGGATCTGACCGCCCATTGGTCCCGGTGCCTGCCATTCCTCTTGAGCGCGTGCGGGACTAGCGTACCTTACGGGGACGCTCTCGCACTCCCAGCGTGCCTTGCGCCAGCAAAGCGCTCGCTCTCCCGACACCCTCTGGGGCTGGGGCTTGTCCCGTCGTGCCCCGCGGCCGGCGCTGGCTTTTCCCGACACCCCCCGGGGCGCGGCGGCGGTCTCCGCGGACAAGATGGCGGCCCGAGGGGGACGGGCGGCGGCTCCGCAGCGCCCGGGCGGCGTCAACATTTTCGCCAACGACGGCAGCTTCCTGGAGCTCTTCAAGCGCAAGATGGAGGCGGAGCAGCGGGGGCGGGAGGCGCCGGCCCAGGGGGGGCAGGAGGCAGCGGCCGCCGGGACGGTGGGGCCTGGGGAGGAGCCGGCGGCAGGGGCGGCCCCGGGGGACTCCGGGACTGAGCAGCAGCGGCCGCCGGAGGGGAAGAAGAGGAGCGGGAGCGCGCTCAGCTTCGTAAGGACCCGGGGCCCCGGCCCCCCCCCCCCCCCGCCCCCCCCCCCGCCCCCCCGCCCCCGCCCCCCCCCCCCGGGGGCCCCCCCCCCCCCCCCCCCCCCCCCCCGCTCCACAGTCTCCGGCCTCCACCCCCTGGGGCCTCTCCCATCCCATCTACACCCGCCCCCCTCCCTGGCCTCCGCCCCCCCTCCCCTCCGCTCCACAGTCTCCGGCCTCCACCCCCTGGGGCCTCTCCCATCCCATCTACACCTGGCCTCCCCCCCCCCCCCCCCCCCCGGCGCCCCCCCGCGCCACAGCCTCCGGCCCCCCCCCCCTGGGGCCTCCCCCCCCCCACCCACCCCCCCCCCCCCCCGCTCCACAGCCCCCGGCCCCCCCCCCCGGGGCCCCCCCCCCCCCCCCCCCCCCGCCCCTCCCCCCCCCCCCCCCCCCCCCGGGCCTTTACCTTCTTTCTCCTCCAGGGCCTCATCACCCTCTCTTTTATCAGCCCCATGGACCTCAAACTTTCCTGTCCCATGGGGGCCTGTGCCCAACTCCCAGGCACCTCCTTTTACTGTATAATTCCTTCCCACCCTTCCCAGGACACCTGCCCCATCACTGGAGGTTCCACTCTTCTTCCCTTTCTCTAGCACATCTCTTCCCCTGGATATTTATCTATTCCCTGGACCACCTATCCTGCTAGCCTCCCCATCCTTATTCTCTGAGCCTGCAGCCTTCCCTCCCTTGTCCCTCTTTGTGGGGTGCTATTTCCCTCTCCCCTCACTCACTCTCTCCTGATCCCCCTGCTGCGTTAGAACCCTCTGCATGTGAGGAAACCCATATTTCCTGTCCTCGTTCCCTTTCCATAACGGGGGGTCTCCTTCCCCTTACTGGGTGTCCTTATTCCACCCCCACCAGGAGGCAAGTCCCCCTCGCTGAAGGCAACTTCTCCATCCCACATGAAAAGTCTTTCCTCCTCTCCCTGTCATTTCTTCCTCCCTCCAATGCCTGGTAGTAGGTGCCCCGAACCTGATTTGTTTCTGGGATGTCTCTTGGAGAAGCTGTGGATGCATCTCACAGAGGTTATCCTTTTCCATCCCCCACACGCACAACTTCATGGATTAGTTTCAACTAGTTGGCTGTGCACACGTGCCAGGACCAGAGGGGAAAATATTAATTGCTGGAGTCCGCAGAAAGTTCCTTCTGTAGAACTTGAATAGCCAATCCTGGGCCCAAGCTGATCTGGTGTGTGCTTTGAGTGCCCATTAAGGAATGATGTAATTACTAGAGCTTGTGCTTCATCAAGGCTGCCCCCTTATCAGATGGCTAATAAATCCCTAGTGCTTCAGAACATTGCAGTGCTAAGTAGCTAATTCTGAGCCCTCCTTAGAGGTAAGTATTATTATCCCTGATTTTGAGCTAGGGAAACAGAAGAGATACTGCAAACTGAGGAAAGCCTTCTTGGGCTAGTAGCAAAGCTGGATTAGAACCCAGTAGGCATGACTCCCACTCCTCCCAGTCCAGAGTTGCAGCCCCCTGCTCTAACCACTAGATCATACCCCCTTTAGACCTGGAGGGCAAACCTGTCGTTCCTGGTTACCTGCCCCTTGCTGTAATAGCTGGCCCTCACTGCCTTGGAAGCCAGTTGAGCTGCTGTGGAATGTAACATGGTGGCAGGTTTGTCAGCGTGGGACTGGGAACCAGGAGCTCCTGAGTTCTAATCTCCGCTCTCCTGCTGACTCTGTGGCCTTGGGCAAGTCTCTTACTCTTGCTTCACAGATTTGAGAGAGAATGAAGCGGTAAAGGTCCCACAAATGCTATGAGCTTTTGCTGATACTTGCGATATTTATAAAATAGAGGCTCTGGACAAAGCTGCTTTCCAAGGAGAGTTTTTTAGGGCTACAGAAGAAACTTATTCCAGCAATGACGTTTTCACTTCCTGGCATGCGGGTGGAATTATCTCTTAGAGAAGTCTTGCTGATTTTTTTTTTTAAAACCCTGGATCTTTACATCTTAATTGACTACTCTTCAGAGTAATGTGTCAAAGGAACTCTTTTGCATCCCGGTTTGCACTGAATAGTGTGCTTCCTTAACCATTATTAGCGCTGTTCCCCTGTTGTGCTTGGGAGCTCTTTAACTGCAACTTCTGAAGATTGCAATGATACTAAAGCAAATCCCCTGCCCTTCCATTACAATATCTAGGTCACTTATTAAACTAAGATGGGGCTAAATACACCTTAGGCCCTGTCCCCACAAGAGTTTGAACTATGCTAGCTACAGCAAAGGTCAGAAACAGTTGTAGGGAGCTGGATGGGGACAATAAACTGAGTGAGATAAAATAATGCTAAAGAATAACCATTGTCTTTCCCAGTTGTCTCTGGTACCAGCTGTACAAGTGGTGATAGGTGTGGGTGAAAACTGCAGTGGTGTTTGCAAATATTAAACAGGTGCAGAGCTTCAACTTCTTTGGGCTTCAGCATTCAGAACTGGCCTCCACAGCTATTAATACTCCCCTTCCTTCCTGCAGTGCTGGTCACTCCCAGCGCCCTTTGAAACCCCCTAGTAGAGTACATTGAATAGTCAGTAAGGATAAGATTTTTGTGTCCGAAAATTTTAGTAAAATTCACGGACAGATCACAGGCAATAAAGAAAAATTCACGGAAGCCGTGACCCATGACTTCTACCAAAAATACCCGTGACAAAACGGGGTGCTCCGCTGCGGGGTCCCCACACCACCCACAGCGGCTAGGTAGCTGTGGGGGGACCCTGCAGCTCCCGGCTGCCACAGCCTGAAGTCACAGAGGTCGCTGGAAGTCACAGATTCCGTGACTTCCACGACCTTTGAAAAAATCGTAGCCTTAATAATCAGTAGCATTGCTGGCCATCCTGGTGCCTGCTTAATGCATAGGATAGGCCTCGATTCACCAAGATATTAACATTATTCTGTAATGAGGCTATTAATATGCAAAAAAGTTATTCATGTGCCTGTGTACCTTGCTGAATCGGGCCCTAGCCAAGGTGAAGCTGTCTGCTCTGTGGCGTTCAGGACAGGCTTTGGTACTATGTTTTTCTATTCCCTTCATGCTGAACGCCACCTTACTGTAGGGCTGTTAGCCCGAGCTGTTTAACTGCCTTTTAGAAAATAGCCACCCCATGGGATGAATTTTGCACATTTATTGGTACTAAACCCTATTTTTGGATTTCACGTGCAGGCCAGTGAGTGTCCGAACATAGTACAGTAGATCTCTGAAAACTAGACCTGGATGATGATAGAGGCACAAATCTGATCTCCCTTATGTGGAGCTAACGGCACTTTTATTCATAGAAAAACGGTCTGCGGTTTGTGTGCCAGGTAGCTGTATGGACTGAGAAGCAAAAACCCATTTTCCCTCTGCCTGCTCTAGCTCAGGATCAACGGGGATTTTAGAGAATGAAAATCCAAGTGCGAAGGCCGTGGAGGAGGGTTTCCTGCCCTTTACTTTTTTGTGTATTTATTAGCTAGGAAGCACCAATCGCACACATTGTGCTATAGAGCCCTGCCTCCGTGCTGTCACATTCCTAGCACATGTTGGGACTGGTAGTGAGGGAGATGGGCTGTCACTCAAGACTTGCAGTACTATTGCCGCTTGGCTGAAACAGGGAGCTGGGATCTCCTTTTTTGGGGTAGGAGGAAGCAGGGATTTCATGGCATCTTGCCTTGCTCGAAAGTCCTTTGAATAGTCAGATTCAGACTTCGGTGAGCGGGAACAGGAGCAGGGTTTCCCCAAGGCTGTGGTTGGGAGTCCCAGCAACCTGACTGACTGGATGTTGGCCATGAAGGAATGACTGACTCTTGGAGATAAACATTTTGCATAAGAATAATTGTCTTCCCCTGGTTCCTACTTAGCTAATTACTGAATGCACATAATCTCTACTTACATCACTGCATACAAATAATACCCCACTAGCTTTATAAACTCGATGCAGAGATTTCTAGAGTGCCCAGAGCACTTCCTCAAGTCTGTGAAAATCCACATTGCTCCTACACATGGGGCAGCAGTTTAACAGCAGATCGGTCTAGAGAGCTTCGTGTGCTAGGCTGTGCAATGCTCAGTGTCCCCTATTGATGCTTGCCGACATCTGTAGGCGAAACCACTTAAGGTATATTTGAGGGGGTGGACGGGGATGCATGAGGCTCGAAAAATGAAAGTTTCCTTGAGGGACAGCCCTGCTGTAATGGCTTATGTTGGGATGGGGGAAGAACTCTGGGTTTAGGATTCCGATTCCCTTGGCATCTGCTTGCGTTTGGATTAAACCAAACAGTGCGTCGGTAGCCAGCTGTTGGAAGTGCGTTTGTCTTCTCCTAGCGTCTGTTGCTGTGTTGGGGAGCACAGGCTGTAGGTAACACTTGGCAGCTTTATTCTGAAGAACAGGCGTGACGCGTTAAGATGATCTAATTGAAGGACTCCCTATTCCATTATATAGTGGGCAACATTACCCTTGCAGCTGCCAGGGCTCCTATAACGGTTGCAGTCTTCTGTCCCTTCACCCAGGTGGGCAAGCGGAGAGGTGGCAACAAACTAGCCCTGAAGACAGGAGTGGTAGCAAAGAAGCAAAAGACCGAGGAGGAGGTAAGTGGCAGAGGTAGGGTTGCCTAGTGGATAGCGCACTGGACTGGAACTCGGGAGACCTGGTTTCTGTTCCTGGCGTTGCTTTGCTGAGTGCCCGTGGGCAGTTCATGACACTTTGTGCCTCCATTTCGTCATCTGTAACATGGGGTGATACTGATCTTTAAGCGCTTTGAGATCTCTGGAGGGGAAAAATGCTAGAGAAGAGCTAGGGATGACCCTAGAACCTCTATTTTACAAACCAACTGGGAACCAAAGAGTTCATACATTTGATGATCTCAAAATGACAGTAGTTTCTGGTGCATGAGTTGCAGTATCGTGCCCTGCATAGCTTGCTTGCTTGTCCTTCAAACTGCTGCAAAGCGGTTTCCAGGGCATTGACAGCATTGGAATGTGAAGGATGTTGACTTTGTTCTTCCTCGACATCACTTTCGTTACGTGATTTCCCTGTCCCACCTTGGGGGGGGGGGATTTGTGTAACTGGTTGTTTGTAAGATTGGTGTTGTAAAACGCAGGTTCTACTGTAATATTGATTATTAGTGAGTGTAAACATTCTTGAAAGATCAATCAAGGAGCATTTCTGGGCAGCGGGTTCTGGAGTGAAATGAGTTCCGAGTGACCCAGGTCCTGTGCTGCTTGGAGGAGACTTCAAGCCACCTTTATGCTCACCTATTCTGGGGCTGGGCTAAAGGAGACTGAAGAGTGTCTACATGAACGTATTCTGGGTTATTTGCCCATGTATTGAAGCCGTTCTGTCCATGTGGACACTCCACAGGAATAAGCGGGCCTGCCTGTGTTTAGATTAATCCACTTCCAACGTGGCAGTTCCGGGCTATTTCCCTGTGCAGACAAGCCCTCAGTTAGAGGAGCCTCTGAGCTGCTCCAAGCTACACACTGTTTCCTGTGGCCCTGGGAAGCAGAGAATCTGTAGTGCTACCTAGCCATGCTCCCATCCCACCCCTCGGCTGAGGGCAGGGTGGGTCATTGTAGAGCCCTTGTGGTAATTGTGCACCAACGTCCTGTGCAGCGGAGATTTTCAGGGAGTCACTTGTGTGCCCTTTAAGCCATCAGTGGTGAAAGGGGCTTCAGTATAACAGAGTCAAGCTATGTATGGGATTAGAACAGAAGTTTGGATGCCAGGTCTCCTGGGTTCTATTCCTGGCACGAGAAGGGGGCTCTGGTGCTCAGAGCAGAGGTGGGGCAGGGAATCAGGGTTCTTGGGGTCTGGCCCCCAGCTCTGGGAGGGGTGGGTGGGGCCTAGCGATCAGAGTTGGGAGTCAAGATTCCTGGGTTCTAGTCCTGCCACTGGCTTGCTGTGGCCTTGGGCAAAAGTCTTCCTGTCCGTGTCCCTGTTTGGGATAATGGCTACTTTACCTGGGGAGGGGGGTGGCAGGTAGCTAATTAGAGTAAAGCGCTTTGAAAAGGAAATCCACTCAGTGCGTGTGTCTTGGTTACAACCTTTGAAGCCCCCCTCCTTCCTCCCTTTCTCTCTCTCTCTCTGCAGGTTTTGACAAGTAAAGGAGATGCCTGGGCCAAATACATGGCAGAAGTGAAAAAATACAAAGCCCACCAGTGTAGCGATGATGACAAAACGAGACCCCTTGTTAAATAGCCCTTCTTTCTGCTGACTTCCGCGAGGACGCTCTGTTGTACATACTTATTTAAAACAGCGAAGGAGGGTAGCTAGTCACTGCGAACTTACCACAGCTGTTTCTAGCATTGGCTCCAATGGATGGTTCCCACAGACGTTTTTTTATATGCCCAGGCGCACCGAGACTTTCATTAGTCTGTCGTTTACTTAGTTTTGTTTTTCGTTGGTTCCTTCTGGGAAGTACGGACTCTGAATTAGTTGTAGCTTTTATTTTTTTAAAAGAATCCAAACTAGTGGAATCCCGACAATGTTGTGTATTTCCGCGGCTGTCAAAGCAAAATCTAATCACCAGCTCTCGCGTGTGAGATACAACTCGCTTCCACATCCGTACACAACCAAGAACCTGTCCCACCACCCCTGCTCTTCCCTCACCCACTGAGGACTCCAGCCGTCTCAGCAAGTTGAGCTTCATACTAGCTAACTTCTTTGAGTAGAAACCGTAGGCGGTAGATGGCGGGCGTCAAACTCCGTTATTAAAGGTAAATGTGGATGCCGCAGTTGCATTTACTCATTAAAGACCTTGGATATTTTTAAGCTGCTCCTGCTTTGTTGGGTGTCTTTGATGCCAGTGCTACATTCCCTGCAGCCTTGTTGGAGGGTTCCCAGTTGGTTCCTCGCAATACCTTTGCTCCGTTACCCTTCTCAGCGTTTTCAGGACCAATCAAGGGTTACTGGGTTACCGTCTCATGTGGTGGTTTCCCTGCATCTATTCTGCGATGCTGGTTTCTCTCCCCAGTTCCTTCACACAACTTCCAGCGGTTTCAGGCAGCCCGATCACAGCCTGCCTGACAAACTCCTGTGACTGCACCCCCGCAATTGCTACCTGTGTAATGGGAGGGGTGTTTCTCGCAACTATCCCAGTGAAAGGGAGGCCTCTGGTAGCTCCTGTAAGCTAAGCAGCTTGAAACTTGGCACCAGTGGGTGGTCTAATGAGGGTCAGGGATGTGCCTGGGGAGGGGAAACAGACTGAAGCGTTAAAAACTCAAATCAGCTGTGGCAAGGCCTCTTATGGCAGCCTGATCACAAATGGGCCATGTCCTCCTGGTGGGGCTTGCACTAAATCAGAGTGGCTGAGTGACATGAGCCATAGGCCTGGCTGGAAATCAAACCCCTGGCTGCAGCTGTGACCAAGTCATTTCAATGCTGCCTTTTTCCCTACTCACAAGATCCTTACTTCAAAGTGAGGGGGCAGGAGAGTTTCTACAGTGCTGTGAAGTCTTAAACTCCAGCTGTTGGCAGTGGTGAAGGCTGCAGATGTTGCTAGCAAGATCTGCCAAGTGGAGGCCATCTCAAACTAAATACCCACCTGTAATTAAGTGATGGCTTAAAGGCAGGGCCTGCAGCTTGTAACCCACTGCTCTAGCCTGAGGGCCTCTGCTCTCGGCCTTTATTTCCCCAGCAAGTGGGGGATCAAGTTGGGTTTAAATCTCAGGCCCATTTTCAACCACTTGCCTTCAGTCGCCTCTTCACCTGTTCACAGTGAGCACCTGGAGATGCTCTGACCTAGCAGCAGCTTTGAGGATAGAGAGGTGCAGCTACCAATTAATCCTGGAATATTTTGGGAGCCAGATTTTCCCCACGGATGGCCCTTGCTATGAGGAGCTGGGGGAAGGGTGTGGTTTCCCCTATCTTCTCTACCAATCAGGGTGGGAGGGGGAAGCTGGATCCCCTAATCAGTAGAGATAAGTGACATGAATCTCTTGTGGCTTATAGCAGGTATCCTAGCCGATGTAGCCTACCTAGGAAAGGCTTTAAGTAGATGGCTGGGCCTTGGAGCTGCTGTGACCTGTCCTCTGTGGTTGTCCACCTGATTCATCCCTCTTTGTATCACTCTTACGGGCCAAGCTCAGAACCACTTGACAATTTTTTCTTAAGACTGGCTTTTTAAAATAAACTCCTGTTGTACATACTGCTGTGTCGGTAGGTCTGTTTCACAGGAAGTGTTGCTCTGTTTTTTGTCTATGCTTTCTCTTTTGTCTGTGTAATTAATTAGCTGTCTGCTGCCAATAAAGCCATTAACAGGGTACAGCTGCTGTAAATGGAGCACAGTAAGCTGCTGACTACAGCATGGCTTCCCTAGCTGGAGAAAGAGGGTGATACCTACCTCTTGGGGGGGCTGAGGTAAGTGCTTTGAGTTCATTGGGTAGAAGGAGCTATGGAAGTAACCGGGGGTTATGTCTACACTGCACCATTAACCTAGAATCCTCCCAAACCCCATTTCTGTCCCATAGGCGTGTCTGAGGTGGGTTTGAGGGTGTTTTAAGGCCAGGCTAGCTAACCCAGCTGGGGAGGTGGATTAGAACCCAGACAGGAACCCACAGGCTTTGCAGTGAGGATGCAGGCTGAAGTACTCAGGTGCTGCTTGTCCTCCAATGCTCTTGCCCCAATTCTCTGCCCCGAGGAAAAGGGAGTTTCTCCCATAATCGACCGGGAAGGAATCCCAGAGCGTCTCCGCCCAGAGAACGCAGGGCTATGCCCCCAGACACGCAGGCGAGTGCAGAAACCGTGAGGACGTGGTTCAGTGCTGGGGGGACACACCCAGACACCGCTCCCCCAGGTTAACAGCAGTGTAGACATGTAGCCTTGAGACCTCAACCAAGGGCGCTGTTGTGCTAGGTGTTGTACATGGTCAGAGACAGTCCTGGCCCTGAGTGACTTATGACTGACAACCTCGGTGTGGGCTGGGAAAGGACTTGTCCAAGGTCACAGAATGGCACTAGCAGAGCTAGGATTTGAACCCGTTTCCTGACTGCTAGTCTTGTGCTCTAGCTCCTGGCCCACAGTGCCTGTCTTGCAAGGGGGGGGAGCTAAATATGGAGAGTTTGACTCAAGAGGGGAGTCAGTGTAAATTCACTCTCCTTTACCTTCTCTAGGGAAGTGTAAATCAGTATTGTCCCAGGAATGGTGAGTGCTGGTCAGCCCTCAAACCACACTCCAGCAAACTAGATCAGCAAGTGCTAGACTAGAGGAATAAAATAAACCAGGCCAGGGAGCACCAAGTCCTGAACCACCCTCCCAGCTAACGTCGTGGAAGTTCAATACAGCAGGAGGTGGTAGCCCCGGCTGCTGCAACCAGTTGTGATGGTGGGTAGCAGTTTTGGGTGAAGAGACCACAGGTCCAGGTTAAATCTCCCACAAGCATGTCCGATTTCAGCAGCTAGCGCTGCCGTTCTCTCGGTGACGTGGCCTGGTCTAGCGGGCGCAGTTTAGGCCCATGCTCCTGACTGATTTCCAGCTGCATGAAGTACTTTACTGTCCCCCAGCAAACCATTACAGTAGTTGTATCTGCTCCTGTATGGGGCGGGAGGTGATGTAAGTGGCCATGACAGAGGGCTACAGGAGTCTTAAATGTGGTCTCGTGCTGCATCTTGTCAGGGTTGTGTGGTTGTTCCTCACCCGGACCTAGGGCTGACATGTCCCTCCTTCAGAGGTGTGTGCCGTGACCAGGCCTTTGTAAGATACTCTGCGATCAAAGCCGTGAGGCTGAACGGTACGAGGGGCTTACCACCAGAAATCCACGCGGCCGAGCACTCATAGGCAATCTATTTTATTGTTCATTTCCAATGCAATGTACATCAGTCTTAACTTTCAAGCGTTAAATCCTTAAGGACAATACGTAACTGGAAAAGCCCTTTCACACTTCTGGCACAGGGCAGCCCGTCCAACTGGCAACTCACTAAAAATGGTGCTATAACCCCTGGTGGGCCGGGCCGATTCCTGCACTACGAGCGGCATCTGACAGCCGAGTGCGTGGAAGGCAAACGAGCTGGCTTTGCTAGGGTGGGTTTAAGTCTCAAGGCAACAAGAGAAGCTCCTGCTGCTCCCATCATGCGAAAGAAAACTTCCTATTTCATGGAGCAAACTTGGCCTCTGTTTCCAATTTTCTACTCTCGTAGTTTTGATTAGTCTTCATTGCCTTGTGAGCCAGCTAAAGCGGCAAATCTGCAGATTGTAGAGTTTAATGACTGGGATTAAAGTTGCAATCTCAAAGGGAACAAATGAACCGCTGCCCTGCCTTCAAAAAGGAGAAAATGCATCAAAAGCAACTGCCCTTTACCTGGCAGACACTTAATAGCACTAGGGAAGAAATCTGCAGTCAGTTATTTAAAGCCATTCAGTTGTGACACAAAAACCACATTGTGCCAAGCCGATTGGGCTTAATGGAAATAATTTATTTGGGGGACTATAAAACCTTCTGGGGGTGGGAGAAATTCCTCCAGGAAATAGCTTTGTTCAGGCAGATGTGCCAGCTCGGATACTAAAACATTGTCTGATTGGTGAGAATAATCTAAAGCAGAAGAGAGAAAATGAGCAGGGTTTGGTTTCCCTTCCTCCTTAAACCCAAGATTTATGCTAAGGAGGTTAGCGCCTTTATGGGGTGCCATTTGTCGTGCTAGAATCGCCAAGAGTCCTGCTGTAACGGTGCTACTTAAAGTCACCCACTAAGGTTGCTTCTCAGGCAGTCCTGTTTGAGTAACAGCGGGTGGGGAGCCACTCGGGGACTTATTTTCATCATTCCAGCCCATTTGGGGTGGGCGGTTTGGTTTCAGTCAGCCAAGGGGTTAAGCACAGCTGCCACCACCCAGGGGAAGGAAAAAACAGGTGCTAAAGGAGCTGAGTTGTGACTATTTAAAGCAGAGATGAACAAAAAAAATCCCTAACCTAGCTAGATGTCGAGCAGCGCAAGCCTGCGGCTGTTGCCAGCCACCTCTCTGATCTTGCACCTTCTGTTTGTAACGGAGGGGATCAGCACCTGCTTTTATTTAACCTCATCCGTTTATCTCTTTCACTTCTGCGTTACGCTAATATCGTCACACTCACGAAGGGGCCGCAGCTGAACAGCGCCTCCCCCACCCATCCCCATCAGAGCCAGGCCATGCTCGCTAAGGAGCTACTCAGAGGCTGCGTGGCATGGGCGGGTGCTGCTTTCTGGGAGGGCCCAGGAAGGGAACTTTCGATACCTCAGCCTGACACGCTAAGGGCTGGAGTTCCTTGCCGTCGGAGTCTTTGGTGTAACCCATGAGTGTGCAAGACGAAAAGCTCCCGGCTCGTCCGACCTCTCCGCACCACCAGCCTCGAAGCATTAGCATGGGCCACGACGATGACGACGCTTGGCCTCAATTTGTCTCGTAGGAGGCCAGCAGAGCAGCGTCCACCGGCTCCATGCAGGAGGGACAGGTGAAGGAGCGCATCAGCCAGTCGTCGATGCAGTCCACGTGGTAGGTATGCAGGCAGGGCAGGAACCGGATGGGGTCTCCGTACACGAAATCCAGCATGCAGATCACACACCTGTGGCCAGAGCGAGGGGAAGTGCTGTTAGCTCGCTGTCTGCAGGGGAGATACCTGGCCCCACTGTCTCCATCCCTGCCCTGGGGGCTTTACCCCCCTATGTTTAGGGGCCTGTTAAGCTGGAGCAACCTTGGGGCTGTTCTACTTCATGCTCTGCTTCCCACAAGCCCTGGGAAGAGAGAAAAGCCCCTTTCTTCTGCCAGAGCAGCATACAGAGCAGAGGTGGCCGGCCGACCGTCCTGCCTGGCGAGGCTGGCCCCCGGCCCCTCCCCCGCAGCCTCACCTCGCTGCCAGCGCTCTGGCCTGCCGCTCCTGCCAGGCAGTGTGGCAGCATGGCTGGCTCCGGCATGGTAAGGGAGTGGGGAGCGGATGGGTCCCGGGGGGCAGTCAGGGAGCAGGGGGGAGTCAGGGGACGGGGAACTGGGGGGGGTTGGATAGGCGTGGGAGTCCCAGGGGGCCTGTTGGGGTGGGGGTGTGGATAGGGGCAGGGCAGTCAAGGAGCTGGGGGGGGTTGGATAGGGTGTGGGGTCCCGGGGGGGCGGTTAGGGGTCAAGGAGCAGGGGGGTTTGGATGGGTTGGGAGTTCTGATGGGGGCAGGCTGTTTGGGGAGTCTGTTTGGGGTGGCACAGCCTTCCCTACCCGGCCCTCCATACAGTTTTGAAACCCCGATGTGGACCGCGGGCCAAAAAGTTTGCCCACCCCTGATATAGAGACTCCCAGCCAACACCTCCCGGGCATGCTCAGAGGGAGAAGTCTTGACCCAGTAAGCTGATGCACACAGCTGAGTACAATCAAATGCCTCTGGACTTGATGCCAGGCACTGCAAGGCTGCATCAGACCAGTATTCTACCTTCCACAGCGCCCCGGACCAGCTGCTTCCAAGCAAGGTGAAAGCGACCCCCCTCTTCCCCCCCGCCCCCCCCCCCCATCTGAGCAGGGTGAACCCAGATGAACACAGCGTTCAACGTGTTGGCGAACAGATAGGATAGCAAAGTGATTTCCATTCTCATTTTCACACGCCTGTAAGTTTAATACACTGGCTTTTGGACTGGGCAGTTTTCCACTTTGATTTCCTGACCCATCAAGCATTTGAAATCTAGGCATCTGTCACCTAATCAATTCCCCGCCCGCGCAGGAGCCTCGGGCATGACAGCAGCTTGATTTTTCGCCTGTTCTCTGCCTGGAGCAGATTTTAGTCTCCTGACCACTGAAATGCTTTATTGGCCTGTAATATACAGGAAGTGAGACTAGAGGATCTAATGGTCCCTTCTGACCTTAAGCTCTATGAGAGACAACTGAGAGTGTACAACCGGCGCCCTTCGAAACAGAAGAAAACGGGTTACTTCCCACCTCAGCCTCCCAATGGGAGACTCAAATACCAGCTGAACTCTGAAACACCAAACTTAACCAGCAGTAGCTCTCATGGAGGTTATGTTTGAGAAAGGGTTTGAAGATAAAGTGAAGCTGTTTGGAAGAAGTGGGATCAGCCCACCGGATAGAAAAATATTTGCAGCGGGCAAACTGCGTGCTGTCTGTTCTAGCAAAGAGGTATGAGGACCAAGTCCTTGTCCTCAAAGACTTTCCATTCTAGGCAGCCGTTATCCAGGTGGAATTCGGGGGGGAGGGATAGCTCAGTGGTTTGAGCATTGGCCTGCTAAACCCAGGGTTGTGAGTTCAATCCGTGAGGGGGCCACTTAGGGATCTGGGGCAAAATCAGTACTTGGTCCTGCTATTGAAGGCAGGGGACTGGACTCGATGACCTTTGGGGGTCCCTTCCAGTTCTATGAGATAGGCCTATCTCCATATTCATTTGTTTTCCCTCGAGTGAGTGGATTTTCCGCCAAGCCTGGAAAGTTTCCATGACAATTTTGGAGTTACCGCAAACCTACGCAGTAAATTCGAAGGGCTGTTTAAACATGCATTGGGGCGGATTGTTCAACCCTCACAGCTCAGCCCGGGCTAAGAGAAGGAACGAAGGGTGTCGGACGCAAAGGACTCACTCTTTCACTTTTTTTTCCGATGGTTCCGTGCCCTGATCGAATATCCCTTTGGGCAGGTGCTGTATCAGCCCGATCCGCTGGGCGATTCGGATCTGTTCTTCCTCCGTTAGCTGCGTGGCAAGTCGGGTCTGGCTCGGCGTGGGGTGATACACTGGGATCGGCTCATGTTCCTTCAAAGTCAGAAGACAGAGCTCATTACCCTGGTAACAGGCACCCAGGGGCTGAACGTCCCCCCTCCTCCTGATTTTAATAGAAAACAAACCTGTCAGGGATGGGCTAGGTAGACTCAACCCTGTTTCAGCATGGGGGGGGGGGGGTTGGACTAGATGACCTCTTGAGGTTCCTTCCGGCCTGGCATTTCTATTATGCTATTTAAGGAGTTAGTTTTGCAGTCTATCCAATTGGGAAACGAAGTGCCCTTATTTATACTGCAGTAGCAACTAGGAGCCTCAGTCCTGGATCAAGACCACAGCGTGCAAGGTGCTGTACATTGTTTAGGTGTATTACGGTAGCATCCAGTACCCCAGTCATGGATCAGGACCCCAGCGTGCTAGGCGCTGTACAAACAGACCCCCCCCCAAAAAAAGACAGTCCTTGCCCCCATAGAGCTTCCAATCCAAGGGTAAGACGAGATGACAGATGGATATAAACCAACAGGGAAGCCCAAGGAAACAAGACTGGTCAGCATGACAGGCAGCGCATCAGCACAGCAGCTGCCTAGCTGGTGTCAAGGTTTCTACGGGCATCATGACAGAGGAGAGTTTTCAGAGCCCTATTATTTGCCTCCCACCGCAGGGCTGTGGACGGTTCTTCATGGTGTTACTGAACTCAAGCACCAACGTTGCTCCTGAGGAAACGCCAGGCCAGAGACCCGGCCATTTCAGACTGACCCACCCAGCCGGAGGCCGTGATCCGAGGGGCACAGCGTCAAACCCTTCATCCAGAAACGCACACGCTAATCCCGCCCCCAGTGTGTAATACACGGCCCTCCCCCTACCATGACAGGGGACACCAACTGGGCTGTTATGTGGCTTCAGACCCGTCTGCTGTGTCTGTACCAAGGTGATAGGTTGCCTTAGGCCATGTCTACACAAGCTGTCCGTGGCACAGCTGGACCGAGACAGCTGTGCCGCTGTAAGGTCGCTCAGGTAGCTACATTATGCCGACGGGAGAGAGCTCTCCCGTCGACAGAATAAAACCAGCTCAATGAGCGGCGATAGCTATGTCGGCAGGAGACGCCGACAGAGCGCTGTGCACCTGAGTCCTTACGCGGGCAAAACTGGGGGAGGGTTTCCACACCACGGAGCGATAAAAGTTTTGCCAACATTAAGCGCTAGTGTAGACACGGCCTTAAGAGTTTACATGGCTCTGAGCATTGGGCAGATCTCTTCCAATCTAATTAGGTGTTTCTACAGCACCCAGGAAACAGCTGTGTCTTCAAGGTGGAGACACCAAGCCAGGAGAGGAATGTTTAGGGTGGAGCTAGACTGAAATTGAGCACAGTATCAGGGTAAAGTCTTCCCAAGGGAGACTGTGAGAAGTCCCCTTGCTTGGGCTGTTTCAGACTAGGACCAAAGGCCTGGGAATAGCCCATGGGGACAATCCCAAGCTGGACAAGCCAGGATTCTCTGGCTCCCAGTTTGCAGGAGGTGCTGATAGGAGCTGGTCGGAAATCCAGCTTCTCTGGGAATGCCAGAGCCCCATGTCCAAAGCCAGCGCCCGCCAAAGGCTGGCAAGGGGAAGAAAATACGCCTGGAACCCAGGAGTTCCTGGGAGGATCCTGCTGGCTCCTGGTGCCCAGCCATGCACCCATACGGGACTGGGAGTGCTGCTGGCTAGGTCAGGTAGGAGACACCCCCCACCTCCTAGTACCCTTCCCAAAGGAAGCTCGCACGGGGCCACCCCCAGCACACCACGTGAGCTGCCCCCCACCCCCGGAATCTCTCCATGGACCACACCCCTTGCTGCTCCCCTCCCCCAGCTGCAGAGCCAGCTGCCCCAAGAGCTCCCCCTGCCCCCCCATGGGGCTGCAAATCCCCCCCCCCCATGGGGCTGCAAACCCCCCATACTCCCCACGGGTCACACCCCCAGCGGCAGGGCGAGCTTCTCCCATGGGCCACAGCGCAGCCCCCCTCCCCACCCAGAATCCCATCCCCATGAGCAGTAGCCCCCAACTACTCACCTCCCCTGGGAACGCCCCCACTGGCCTCGCCCCCCCCGAGCCAACCCCCAACTGCTCCCGACGGCTCCCCGCCAGCCCATGAGCCCCTCCTTCCCCTACAGGCCACCCCAAAGCTCCCCCCCCCACATACTCTCCCGGCATCGCCTCGCCCTTGGGCTCCCCCGGGCCGCCCCTCTGCCTCCCCTGACTTCCTCCCATGGCCCCCAGCCCCCTCCCACGGGCCCATAGGCCCCCCAGGCTCCCCCACCCCCCCGGGGCCTCTGACCCCCCAGCCCCCTCGGCCGTCCCCCCAGGCTCCCCCACGGGCCGCCCCCTGGACCCATGACCCCTCGGCCGCCCACGGCCCCCAGGCTCCCCCCCCGCCCCGTACCTGGTAGGGGGGCGGCGCCGGGGGGGGCGGCGGGTCCCCGGGCCCCAGGCTGGCCGCGTCCCCCGAGTCGTTGAGCAGCGAGAGGTCATCGGCCGCCTGCGAGGAGAGGCAGTTCCCCATCCCCGCCCGGCGGGCCCGGTCCCGGCCGGACTCTGCCACCCCCGGCCCTCCGCTGGGGGGAGGGGCAGAGAGCGACGCCGTCTGCTCCTCCCGCCCCTCGCCGGGCAATGGTACCGCCCTCCGCCCCGGGGCATCACGGGAATTGGAGTCCTGGCGCCCTTGGCGGGGCTCCGCGCGTGCGCAGAGGGGGAGAGCAATCAGCGAGGACAGGGGGAGAAGGGGTAGGAAAGAGGAGGGGCAGGTATGGAGTGAGGGGAGGGGGCAATGAGGAAGGGGGCAGAGCAGGGAGTGGCTGGGTCGGGGTAGGGGAAACAGGCTGTGAGGAAGGTTGGACTAGATAGGGGGTTGGACTAGATAGGGGGTTGGACTAGATGACCTCCTGAGGTCCCTTCCAACCCTGAGATTCTATGATTCTAAGGGGCTGGGGAAAGGGGAGAAGAGGAGAAGGAGGCAGTGTGCAAGGGATGAGAGGGGGTGTAAAGAAGGGGAGCCCCCCACATGCCCCCAGTGCCAAAAGGCTGACAGCATTTTGTTCCCCGGGTGGATGTTCCGGTGAAAATCCATTTGGGAATCGATTTGATTCACCCCACATGACCTTCATAGTTGGGGAATATACCTATCCTCGGACTAAATGCGCCACTTTCTCCTGCCTTGATCCTACCCACTTGCCCTTCATTTGCTTCTTCAGGGTGCATGAAGAAAGCCTGGAAGATTTTTTCTTTTCCTTGTCTTATACGATTGCAGATTCATCATCAAATGCTGGCATCAAACAGAGGGCAGAGTTAAGGTTATCTGGTCTGGGGGTGACTGAGCAGGGCTGGTTTGCTAGGGGAGCAGGGTCCCCGGCAGGAGTGCCAGGCAAGCAGAGTGGGGCAAGCCCCCGTGCCCCAACCCCACTCTCCAGCAGGAGAACCGGGCGGGTGGGCAGAGATGGGCAAGCTCCTGCGCCTTGACCCCATTTTCCCAGCAGGAGCACAAGGGAGGGGTCCCTCTTGCTCTGGCCAGGGCCCCACAAAACCATAATCCACCTCTGGACTCAGGACACCTGGGTTGTATTCTGGCTCTGCCACTGACCTGCAATGTGACCTTGGGCAAGTCATGTCTTTTCTCTGTGCCTCAATTTCTGCTCCCAGCCTGTGTGTCTTCCCTATTTTGAGTGTAAACTCTTTGAGGTGGGGATTGTCTTTGTCTTTCTATTGTCCCACACACAAACTTGTACTGTGCAAACCCCTGTGTGGACACATTTATCTCCGTTTAAAACTGATCAGAGTGGTTTAGTTTATGAGGGCAAGCTAAAGCAATGTAAGCCACATTTCAACTGATTTTAAAACATCCACTGTTGTAGCAATTTAACCAAAATTGGTTTAAAAATGACACCTAGTTAAACCCGTGTAGTTTAATGACTGCGTGTAGACCAGGCCTCAGGTATGTACAACACATCTGACAGGTTAGATGCTACTGTACCCTAAATCCCATTCCCCTTCCAAAGCTGGTGCTAGAACCCAGGAGTCCTGGCTCCCAGCCCCCTGCTCTAACCACTAGACCCCACTCCCCTCCCAGAGCTAGGGATAGAACCCAGGAGTCCTGGCTCCACCCCTCAATCACAGTTTGGTTCAACAGATTGAGGGAAGGGGGCGTGGCTATTGCCTCTCTTTGGGAGCCGAGCCCGCCCCTTCCTCCTATCACGTGACCGGTACCCGCTTCTTTCCCCACCATGTGACCCCCCTCAGTTTCCCTCCCTCACGTCACGTGGTGCGGCCGCCAGCGGGCGGGGAACGGCGGCCGGCCGGGGTCAGCGCCCGCGTGTCGCGTTCGCCTCGTTTTGCCGCCGCCGCTGCTGCAGCCGCCTCCCTCCTGGGCCGGGCAGCCGGAGCCGCCGCCAGAGCGAGAGAGGCCGCCGCGCCCGCCCCTGGCAGCCGGGCAGGTACCTCCGCGCCGGGCCGGCTAGGCCGCAGCGCCCGCCGGGGCCTGCGAGAGGCGGGCGGGGGCAGCGTGGCCGCCTGGGCGCGGGGAGCCGGGGCGGGCGCGCGGCCGCTGGGGGAGCTGAGTAAGCCCCGCGGGGGAGGGGAGAGAATGGGGGTGGGGAGTAGCTGAGGGGGAGCGGAGAGGATGGGGGGCTGGAAGGGGCGGGGGGAGCAGCCGGGGGGGGGGGGGGAG
>QXTE01000230.1:1421340-1436545 GCA_003942145.1 Platysternon megacephalum
GGGGGGGGGGGGGGGGGGGGGGGGGGGGGGGGGGGGGGTTGTAGGGAGATCAAATGCAGGGAGGCCAGGATGGAGCCCAGAGGAAAGGAGGAGGAGCCTCAAGGGGTGGCTGCGGGGAGGGATGAGCTATTTGGGGTTGGGACGGTCCCAGGGTGAGATTGGGGTTCAGGGCAGTCACTGGAGGATGTAGGGTGCTGGGGAGGAAAGAAGCATTTGGGGCAGGGGACTATGGATGGATCCTGGGCCTCTTCCTCTTTCTGGGCTGAGGGCTGGGGTGGTCTGGCCTCAGGGTTATGGTAAGATGGGACCCACTCTTCTTTCCCACCAGCCCAAATGGCACCACGCAAGGTAACCCCAAGAACTTGCCTCATCCTGTAGCTTGGTGAGGCTGGAGAGGGGGATTTGGGGCTGGATCAGCAGGGATTGGGAAGGGGGCCTGTTTAGAAAAGGCAGGCCCAGAGCGGTGGTGGGTTAGGAAGAAGTGGGGTCTACTCTGGAAAGGGTGGGGCAGAGAAGAAATGGTGAGGGTGAAGGCTCAGTCTCTCTCCACGTGTCTCTCTGGGCTGTGACTGTTGGTAGAGGAGCACTGGTTTCCATGAAAACTCCCACTAACTTATTTTCAAGGGAAAGAAGATGAGGGCATAGCCCTCCAAAAATCTCTTCATCTCTAAATCCACCGAGTGCTCCTCTTCTGCTGAGCTCCCCACATGGCTAGGTTTCCTGGTGATAAGCATTTGGGGGACCATAGAAGTTTGGGGTTTTCCCCTACCTATTTCTCCCAGTGCCCCCAGTAATTGGTTCTCCAGTCCAGTTCAAAATATCCCAAATTATGGTGCTTCCCTTGGGAAGTTGATTTCACAGTGCAGTAGATCCCTTGCAATTAGGAAACATTTCCTATTATCACCCTAAACTTTCTCCATCGGTTTCCCTGACGTTATTCCTAGATCCCTGGAGATGGATGTGATGTTGCTGGGGGAGCAGAAGAGTGTGCCTCTTCCATCTAGGGTGACCAGATAGCAAGTGTGAAAAATCAGGACATGGGGTGGGGGGTAGTAGGAACCCATATAAAAAAAAGCCCCAAATATCAGGACTGTCCCTATAAAATCGGGACATCTGGTCACCCTACTTCCATCCAATGTGAGGGCCTGATCCAGCAGCCACTGAAGCTCCTGGGAAGACTTCCATTGATTTAAATGTGCTTTGGATGGAGCTCTAGCTCTGTAACATGTTATGCTAATATTATCCCCACTAAACCCACCCTCCAAACCTTAAAACAAAAATAGCATTTTCAGTATGTCTAGTCCCTGCAGAAGCAGCAGACACTTTTCTTGCCTCTGTATGAAGGCAGGCAGGACCTACATGCATTGAGAAGTCCTTTTCTTAGGCAGCCGTCTGCTGATGGATCAGAGCGGTGTCCAGTCGTAGCGAGTGCCGGTCCATCCTGGCTGACAGCCAGAGTTCTGCAATGCCTTATGATCTTCGGTGCAGTTTAGTGAGATGCTCTGAATGGAGTGTCATTAACCTCGTTTCCTTCCTGTGTAGTTACAGCTCTGCACCATGGATTGGCAGCCAGATGAGCAGGGACTACAGCAAGTGCTGCAGTTACTCAAAGATTCCCAGTCTCCTAACACTGCCACGCAGCGTGTTGTCCAAGATGTATCCTTGGAATAAGCCAGGCTGCGCTCTCGAAAGTCTTTGCGGAACCAAGTTGTGTATGTTTGCTGTGTAAATTGTGCTGAAAACTAATACCCTTTAAGTCGAGGTGCCCTGCATAGCCTTAAAATGGGGGGGAATTTTAGTACTCCTGTCTGTGGATTTATTTTTTTATCTTAGAAGAATCTGTGTCGCTGACATGCAGCTTGGCAGGGTGCCCATCTGGTCCTTAATGTTGCAAGGATCTGGTCCAAACAGATGCTGTGCATCAGCCTTCCTTTAAAATCCCTGTTTGGGCTGGGAGCCTTTTTCTTTAACCTAGCGCTGTAGAAACTGAAGCAACTGAACCAATTCCCCGACTTCAATAACTACCTGATATTTGTCTTGACACGGCTGAAATCGGAAGGTAGGTTATCTGCTGTGATGGAAAATACACGGGGACTTGTCCCTGTGCCATTAAGTGTCTCTTATGTGCGAAATTCCTTCGCCGGGGCTTGTTGGGATAACTTGCGTGAGCAAGAGAATAGAAAATTGAGTGTTGGGAGGTGGGTTTCCTTGCTGGTGGGGGGCGCCACAGACACATCTGAGCTCGACCCTCTTGCTTGTTAAATGAGCTTGTATCTGATCTTGGCCTGACACCTTCAGCCCCTCAAGGTTCTTGCTGGAGTATCTTGTAAGCTTGAAATGTTAATGCTTTAGAAATGATTTTTCCACAGGGGCTCTTGCGAAAACGAGGCTCTATTGCAAGTGACTGACTTTCCTAAAAACTTGGAGGTAGTGCCCAGAGTAGGGATCTGGGACCCCTAGGTTCTCTGCCTCACTGTGAGACGAAGACTGGGTCAGTAGTTAAGCAGGAGATGGGAAGTTTGTGATTGTTAGGTACTGATATCCCCCCCCCCCTTTTCCCCCCCCAGTATCTGGATGACACACACACACATACACTGAGGCAGGGAGGTGCTGTTATGCCCATTGTACAGATGGGAAACTGAGTCACGATGAGGCTAAATGGCTTGCCCAAGGTCACTCAGGTGGAGCAGAAATTGAACCCATGGTGCTCGAACCACTGGGCCAGCCTCCCTCTCCAAGCTGAGACTGCTGTGTTCTGCTCCCAGCTGGGGGAGAGATTGTGGACTAGTGGTTACAATAGGGGCACTGGGAGCCAGTACTCCTGGGTTCTATTCCCAGCTGAACTTGCTGAGACCTCTTCGGTAAGTGAGTTCACCTCCTGCTCATTCTGGGCCT
This sequence comes from Platysternon megacephalum, assembly GCA_003942145.1. NCBI lineage: Eukaryota > Metazoa > Chordata > Testudines > Platysternidae > Platysternon > Platysternon megacephalum. The sequence continues at coordinate 1,424,236 of QXTE01000230.1, forward strand.
CTTCAAAATGGGGCCGGGACTGTCTGTCTCAGGGGAAATGCAAAGCCTTGGAGCGCACCGCGAAGGGGGGTTGTGTTAGAAGAGGAATGGCAAGCCGTTGTGTTTGGAGATGAAGGGATAGTGTGCCTATAACAACAAAAGGCAGATAGCTGCATCCTAAACCTTTGCGTGCATTGAGATTATAGGCACATGTGCCTGGGAAGCAAACCCACATGCTTGATATCCTTTCACCCTCCATCCTGTCAGAGTGCTTTACCGACTAAATACGTATAGAAATCTCTTCTCCCCCAATCACTCACAGACATGCAGCCACCTCTGGGGTGAGCAGCGACAGCTGTTGATGGAATTTTTTTATTTTTGTTCTCTTCTCCCCCCACCCCCCTCTTCCAAAAATTCTCTCTAACCAGATGAACCGACTCGCTCGCTCAGCGGGCTGATCCTGAAGAACAATGTGAAGGCGCACTACCAGAGCTTCCCCCAGCCTGTGGCGGAGTTCATTAAACAGGAATGTCTGAACAACATTGGCGACGCTTCCTCTCTTATCCGAGCCACTATCGGTAAGAGCAGTGGGGAAGAGACAGGGTTGCACTGTGGGAAGTTAGTAAGTACATTTGCATGTAGGGGAGAGGAGTATATTGTCATGATCCCCTTAAAGCGAGGCTGTGCTCGCTGGCATGGAAAATCATTGATGGCCCATGTTGTGTCGTCTCCTTGTCAGGAGAGGATTTTTCTAATCACTGGTCCTGAGCTCTTCCTGCTTCACCGGCAGTGAAGAATCGGTGATGGGAACTTAGCTGATGCAGGAGGTGGGATTGAACCCTGCTTATTCTCCTGTAGCTGTACCTCCTCCTGCAGGGCCAGTAGGAATAAAACACTCTAGCCTTGTCTACCCTTAACTATGCTGGCATAACTAAAGCAGCAAACCTGTCTCCTAATGTAGATGCCGTTACACTGTACTAGGGCTTCTACCAGCATATCTGTTGCTAAAATAATCACGCCTTTTACTGCCCCAGTTATGCGGGTAAAACTTTAATTGTCGGTCAGGTCGAAGTCAGTAAAATGACCGGGCGTGGGTCAAAGGTGCACAGAACCGATGCGGAGCAAGACTGTGTCTGTAATGAGAAGGGTGTGCTTACCTAATGCTCAGACATCATCTTGTGTAGAAGCCTCTGGTCCTGATCCTTGCCAAGCAGTTCTGGTAGCATCGCTGCTTCTGGAACGTGTGGTTCCTGGAGAAAACTGACCTCCCCTTCTCACTGCTAAAGGGGTAGCGGATAGATACAAGGGTCTGACTGTAGTGTGGTTCCATGGGATTGGAGGCCTGATTAAACCCACCGGGTTAGAGCAGGCGTTGGGGAGGGGATCGTGATAATACCTGTTTGGGGTGGGAAATGACACCTCCCCTCTCCCCTGGGTGTGTGTAAATGACCTTGAGAGACTGACTGAGTGGAACACTTGGTTTGACAAGCCAGAGCTTACCACGAGGCGTGAAATGTCGTGTGTGTTTCCAACTGGCAGGGATTCTCATTACCACCATAGCGTCCAAGGGGGAGCTTCAGATGTGGCCGGAGCTCCTGCCGCAGCTATGCAACTTGCTGAACTCCGAAGACTACAACACGTGTGAGGTAAGACGGGTGTCGGGAGAGGAGGCCGCGGGATTACATCAGGGTCTCTCTCGGCTTGGGCGTGTAGAAGGCAAACTCTGTCACCTGCTCACATCCAGCCCAGCTGGGTGGCCCTGAAGTGAACTGAGTTGTCAAATCTCAGTCTGGTTCCCATAGGGATAAATGTCCATGTTTCTGTATTATGGTATCGTGCCTCGGTTTCCCCTCTGTAAAATGGGTCTGCTTTCCTAATGTAACCCACACTTGTGGAGTATGGGTCTCTAGCCGTCGGGTTGAACCAGAGTACATAGTTCATGAGTCTGTAGGGTCTTCTAGCTCAGACAGTAGATGTTCGTACTTTTAGATCTAGAGGTCCCCAGTGTGATCCCCACTGCCAACAGGCCCCCCCCCCCAAGCATCTCATGTTTCACTAACATCACTGGCAGGCAAGGTAAATTCCTCACAAGAACCCTTGTCTAGGTGAGCGCACTTGGAATTCCTCAGATGGAAAACACTGGGGTAGGGTAAAGTACTGTCCTTCACAGTGCTGCTCGGGCATTTTTCAGGGCCTGGGGCGAAATTTTAGTGTGTGGGGGGGGCCCCCACTCTTCAAAAAAAAAAAAAGCCACTTGGGGTGGGGAGGCTGGAGCACAAGCTCGCCCCTTAGTGGCGGCTCCTGCTCAGGGGGATGGACCCAGCTCCCCACTCCGGGTTTGGCCCAGCTGCCCCTCTGTCATAATGGAGGGCATCTGGGTCAAACTTGAGTGAGTGGCGTTGTGACCAGTCACAGAGGGTCTTAGCACCAGGTTGCAATGCCACTTAGTTTGGAGGCCTGCTCAAAGGGGGGCCCAGGGAAAATTGCACACCCTCTTCCCCCCGGCAATCCTGATTTTGGGGGGGGGGGGGGGGGGAGTAGAGAGCGAGATAAGGAGAACAGGAAGTGGACAGAACTCCTCCCGGCACTCATGTTAGCTATACTGCTACGGCTATTCCACTCCGTTTCCCTGCATAGACAAGGGCTTAGACTGTCCTTGCTTAATAGCATTTGAATTGCCTTGTCTGGCCTTTGAAATGAATACCTTCCCGAAGTGACCAGACTCCATCAATGCTACTATTGTTTAGTCCGAGACGGAAGATGTGGGAACAGCAGCGCCTTGGTTTAGTTGTGAAACTCTCCAGCGGGGTGGGACAGAGCTTGGATCCTGTACAAAGCAGAGATGCAGATAAGGCTAAATCTTGGCAGCTGCTTGCAAGTACTTTCCCACACCCTGCAGCGGAGCACCCTTGGGTCCAGTTACTGTCTGGTTCCAGTGAAACCTCAATTTGTTTCCAGCTGAAGTTGCTAGGGGGAGTGATGATCCCCGTTCTAAAGAGTTTACAGTCTAAATAGACGAGAGAGGGTGAGCGGGGGAAACTGAGGCACAGAGTGGGAAGCCCAAGGTCACGCAGCAGGTGGTCCAGTGACGTACCCTCTAGACCACACTGCCTTCCTCAAGTTTGCTGATAGTGATAGCGTTGTCTTCTCCATAGCTGTGGTTATCACCATAACTTCAATGGTAGCCATTGTGCTTGGGTCTGGGAGTGCTCACAGCAGTACACAAGCAGCCAGGCGACATTTTCCATCCCTTCTTTGTAAACACTCATGGGTTGAGTTTAGATTTCACCTGCGTGTGTCCGTACAAAGCTATTTTTGCATTGTTCTCCCGAGCACCATACAAACGTCAATCTTCCCTTTCGCTCTGTAGTCAGCTGCCAGCGTCGTGCCTTGGGGTGGGGCGCTGGTCTGAGACCCTGAAGATCTGGGTGCTAATCTCAGCTCCTCCACAGACTCCCTGTGGGACCTTAGCCAAATCTCTCTGTGCCTCCGTTTCCCCAGCTGTGGTGGGATAGTACTTCCCAGCCTTAAGGAACACCTCCCAGTTTGAGGTGTGCAGGTAAAACTGGGCTGGATGCTAGATAAGTACCTAGATTATTACAGGTGGGCAAAGTGAGGTGCTGCGACTTGCCTGATCTCACAGAGTTAACCATAGAACTGGGGGTGGGGCTCTGGAACTCCTGGCTCCCGGTGGGATGCTCAGGCCGCTAGCCTGTGTCACTTTCAGGAGTATCCCCACAGCATGTGCTGTGCTAGAGCACAAGATCTGAAGATCCAAGTTCTTGCAAGAGCCCTCACTTTAACTGGGCCCTTCGCTGGCTGCTTTCGGGGGTAGTTGGCTGGGGTTCTGAGGGAAGGCTAAAAAGGAATCCTGGGTTAGAGGAATTCTCAGTAACCCAGGGTCTTATTTACAAGGCTGTAACGAGTCCTCTTCCCTTGTGGACCCTTCTGTGAGTGAGCTGACGAGTCTGTTGTGTTTAGGGGGCCTTCGGTGCCTTGCAGAAGATCTGTGAGGATTCTTCCGAACTCCTGGACAGCGATGCTCTGAATCGACCCCTGAACATCATGATTCCCAAGTTCCTTCAGTTCTTCAAGCACTGCAGCCCCAAGATCAGGTGCGTATTAGCTTGCCTGGCAGTGCGGGGAGCACTGCGCTCTTCGCCGTGGTGCTGGGGTACAGGTTGGGCGGGCGTGTATGAAACCTCGACGGAGCCCACCCCTTCGTAACATCCCACTTCCCCTTCCTGAGTGCATTTGCTTTCTGCTTTGGGGGATGTCTCTGGGCTGGTACCAGCGCCAGACCATGATCGCTGGCGAGATGCCAATGAGTGTCCAAGTGGAGGATCTCTCTTCTCCCTCCCTCCCTCTCCCCCACCCGGGCTAGCTCTTGATGAGCAGAATGCATGGCCACATGCTTATCAGTAAGCTGAACAGTGTTCAACAGCTGACCCAGAAGGAGCAGTGAAAATTCTGCACAAGTTGCCAGTTAGAACAGCAATCCTGCTACACAACGTTATGCTGCGTTTTGCTCCGGATGAGATTTAAGTAGCATCTCTCCTGTATGATTTATCTTCCTTGTCTGGCCCCCATCACGACAATATCTGAGCATTCACCATCTTTTATATATTAATCCTCATCACCCCCCTGTGAGCCAGGGAGGGCTATTATCCCCATTGTACAGATGGGAAACCGAGGCACAGCGAGGCTAAGTGACTTGCCCAAGGTCACACAGGGAGTAGGTGGCAGAACAGGGAATTGAACCTGCATCTTCGAATTCTAGGTAGTCCCCTAACCACTCCACATCCTTCCTCTCGATCACCATGCTGTCCCTCCTGGGGTGAAAGAACCAACTTACCCTCTGCACCACAGTGGAGGAGGAGAACTTGGCCCAGGAACCCCAGGGCACCCCCCCCCCCTTAATGTCTAGATGGGGCACCCTGGTTTCTACAGGCTCTCCCAAGAGAACCCCATCCTGGTGAACTACATGCCACTGGGTTCCGTCATCTGCACAGGCTGAAGGGCTGAGCTGGGCCTGCATGCTGTGCATGCAGCCCACAGAACAGCTGAGAGCTCTTGAGATCAGAGCTGCGTACTGGTCCCACTAACGTCCCCACCCATGGGAAGATGGGAGGTCAAGCCCTGAAATGACTAGACAGGGGCTGCTGTTTGAGCAGTGACATACACCTCCTTTGTGCATGGAAGCTGCACTCACTACCCTGGTAACCATCCCTAGCTTTCATGTAACACGTTTCATCTGTAGATCTCAAAATACTTTTCAAAGCAGGTTGGTCCCATTATCCCCATTTTACAGGTGAAGAAACTGAGGCACCAAGAAAAGTGACTTGCCCAATGTCACCCACCCAGCAGAGCCAGGAATTGAACCCAGGTCTAGCCACTGGGGCCACACTGCCTCCCAATGTCTGTTTCACAAGGGTGGCGGGGTGACCACCTGAATACCTCAGTGACCCACTATCTTTTCCCTCCCCCCATCAGGTCCCATGCCATCGCCTGTGTGAATCAGTTCATCATGGACCGAGCTCAGGCGCTGATGGATAACATCGACACCTTCATCGAGGTGAGGAGCCAGGAGGCATTTCAACCCACTCTCGTTGGCAGGCCAGACTCATGTGCAGCACTGTGCCTGGATGGTCTTAGACAGCCGTGCCCGGCCTAATGCTGCTGGTGTGCTCAGCTCTCCCATGAGGCACCTCCCTGAGTGCACCACAGCCTGCAAACCCAGAGAACGCCGGCTGCTCTGAAGTGTGGTGATAACACCCAGCTGTAGCTCTTCATCTGTAGAGCTCAAAGCACTTTATGAAGGAGATTTTACAGTTGGGGAAATTGAGTCACGGAGGTGAAGTGACTTGCATAAGTCACCCAGCAGAGCCAGGAATAGAACCGGGGTCTCTTGCCTCCTAATCCAGGGTGCTATCCCCTGAGCCACGCTGCGGGGTAGGGACCACTATTGTATCCGTGCCTAGAACCATGGAGCCCTGCTCTGTGACCGGGGCGACCACAAGACAAATATTCACAAGCTCTGTCTGGCCCCTTTGTACAAACACCACCTTGTATCTCCCTCCTGTGTTAGCCTCTGACTCGTGCATCCATTTTAACCACCTTCCCCCCGGACTTCTGGCCTGTGCTGAGCAGTCCCGAATAGATCTGTAGCTTCATGTACTACAGGTCTGCCTCTGTGTAGGCCTGCGCAAAACAGCCCGGTGCACTGGAATTCTCCCCTGGCTTTTCGCAGGCTCTGCAGTGTGTAGAAATCCCTCCCCCACCCGAGTTAAACCAGAACCTCGCTGTTTAAAACCCAAGCCTGCTCCAGCCCTGTCAGACAGTAGCCTAGGGACTGGCTAGGCCTCTCTCTTCCATGCCATGGATGTCAGCAAGGGAATTCCTGCTCTGGGGACCCTTGGTGTCGGTGAGTGTCAGCTCCCCCTTTCCCCATAGCACTTGTTCGCTCTGGCGGTGGACGAAGATCCCGAGGTTCGGAAGAATGTCTGCCGAGCGCTGGTGATGCTGCTAGAGGTCCGGATCGATCGTCTGATCCCTCACATGCACAGTATCATTCAGGTGAGTCCCAGAGCGGGATCCCGCAGGCTCTTCTGTGGCGGAATGGGCTTTCTGGGGACGCTGGGGGTCAAATCAGCAATTAACTGTCTCCAGGCTTTGGGGGGGGGAATGTAAACGCTGGCCCACGCATGGGTGGGGAGAAAGAGCAACAGACCTGCTAGTAAACTGGCTTACACTGTAACCAGATTCTCAGGTCGGTGTGAGCGACCCCCTTTGGCTGCTGCTTGCCTGGGTTTGCTCTTGTGCCCAGACAAGTCCAGGAAGCTGGGCTTCCCTGGGATAACCTCTGAGGTAGGGATCACGTCCTCTTCATGCTCTAGTGCCTGATGCATTAGACTGTCAGTTTGCCAAGGGGGTGAACAGCCTCCAATTTCACACCTGTGTTTTAAAGGCAATTCCCCCCCAGTTGGCATTCGGTCAGGTGACTGCCCCTACCCGGAGATGTGATGCTGGCTTGATTACAGAGCTTTGGGGTGTTAATGCCCCATAGATTGTGCCCCCTGGCATCAGGTTTCATGGCGACTCAGGGTGAAACATGTGGAGTCCTGCATAGGTTGGGATCAGCCAGGTTGATCCGCCTCCTGGCATTTCAGCGCGTAGGACTGTCGGGGACCTCCTGGGTCTTGACTATAGTCTCCTGCTACCGCAGGCCACCCCGGGCGGTCATGGCAAAGAACGTTCAGAAACGTATCACGCTTCATCTTCAGGCTGGTTGGGTTATTGGAGCCAAGTGCATGAGGTTCTCCTTGCATGGCGGGTGAAACAAAGCGCGGGCAGGGGGAGCTGAGCCGGTAGCTGCCGTGCCAAGGGCCTGCCCTGAAGCTGGCGTTTTATCAGCGCTGCTCTTCTCCCCAGTACATGCTGCAGAGGACCCAGGACAACGACGAGAACGTGGCCTTGGAAGCCTGCGAGTTCTGGCTGACGCTGGCCGAGCAGCCCATCTGCAAAGAGGTGCTGTCCTCACATCTAGTGCAGTGAGTAGCCTTGCTTCCGGACAAGCCGGGGAAGAGTCGGGAAGCCTGTTGGGGCTGCCTCTGCAGCCAGTAAGGGGCGACTGGTTCAGAGAGCTGGGCTAAGCAGCCCTGGAGGCACGCTAGGAAAGGACAGGCGAATACTGTTGCTTTTGCGGGTGTTTGCTCCCCTGCTGATGTTTAAGGGTCTCGTGGTTGGGGCTGGAGGTTGGGCTAAGTACAGAGCTAGCTGGGTGACATGCTCTGGCCTGTGATACAGGTGGTCAGATTAAGGCCAGGCCAGGCACACATCCCTTCCTGCTGCCAGTTCAGCTTTGCTGCCGCTCTTACTAGTAAGTGGTGTGCACGTGAGCTCGCCAGACCGGAAATCGAACCGGCTGTCTACAATACAGTGAAGCTGACTATGGCAGGTCTGTGTCTTAGCTGGGTTTGCATGTGTCTCATTGGTTTATTGCTTCGCCCTTACTAGGTTAGTAGGGTCCCTTTACTGGGGGGTGGTTTGAGAGCTCTCAGAGGCAGGTAATTAATCCACTCAAAGACTGAGTGCTCTGGGGCTGCTTCAGCCTTCACCCACACCCTAGGCTTACATTGATCGGGAGCCTTGCTAAGGCTCCCCGGTTAGGGGCGATGGACTGAGTGCAGGGCTGGGAGTCAGGACTCCTGGGTTCTATTCCCAACTCGGGGGGTGATCTACAGGTTTAGCGCAGGGGACTGGAAGTCAGGACACCTAGGTTCCATGCAGTGTGCAGACACCATAAAATTCACTTCTTTCTATTTTAAAAGAAGGAACATTTAGTGCAAAAAGGGTTTTGGGTTTTTTTAACTAAATAATTGAAGATGGGATTTATGGAGTCAGGACTCCTGGATTCCATCTCTAGCTCTGGGGAGGGAGTGCGCTTGAGTGGTTAGCGTGGTGGGGGCTGGGAGTCAGGACTCCTGGGTTCTTTTCTGCTCTGCCACTGATCTGCAGCAAGGGCTAGTCGCTTCTGTTTGCTGGTCTGTAAAATGGGCAGAACCCATTGAGAGCTGACTGCATAGCTCCAAGTATTGGATAAGCCTGAACAGGGGGGTTGGACATTGGTTGTTGCTCAGGGCTGATCTATGCTGGAAACCTACATTGGCATGGCTACGTCTCTCGGGTGTGAAAAATGCACACTCTTGAGAGAGATAGCTATGGAGTCGTAACCCCTGGAGTAAACCGTGGTAGGTCGATGGAAGAGTCTGTCCAGCTGTTGTCTCGGAGGCCTCTGCACAAGCAGATTCAGTCTGAAGCTCTTGGCTCGTTGCAAGTGGTTTCAATAACCGAACAATTGAAGGCATTTAGAACACCAAACAACTCGCTCGGTTGTCCCCTTTGTTCTCTAGTACTGGCTGGTTATAGGCACCTGCCCCACTCTGATTTCCACCTCCCTCTACTCAGACCTTGATTTTTGAATCCACCCTTATTCCCGCTCCTCTTGACAGATTGATTCCGATCTTGGTGAATGGAATGAAATACTCTGAAATCGATATCATATTGCTAAAGGTACGTGTCTGTCGATGCAAGGGGTGGGGGGTGCACTTGAGACAGCCAGGATGCCTGTGTTCCTATCCCAGCTCTGACACTGACTCCTCTTGTGGCCTCGGCCATGTCCCTTCCTTTCGCTTTGCCTTAGTCCTTCCCGGCTGTAAAATGGGACTAATGCTTGCTAAATACGATAACTGAAACCTGCTGTGTGTGAAATTCTCTTCTCAAATCATCCCTTCAAAGGGCAGGGAGCTGTATCTGCCTCCACGTTACCTAGATCATTGTTTGCAAATCAAAAGAGAATCTCTCTCGGTTTTAATGAGCTGCCTACCAGCCGTATTGATTTATTAGGGCATTTGTGTTTGCCGTGTAGCAAAGCATTCAGCATTAATCGACTTAGGTTGAGAGCTCCGTGGGGCAAGGACTGTCGTCTTGGTCTGTTTGTACCCCCACCCAACCCAATGGGATCCTGGCCCGTGACTGGGGCTCTTAGGTGCTACCGTAATATATATAATATTAGTACCTGAGTCTTTGTTACTGGACGCCGTGGCCGTTGGGTAGCCTGAGTAAAGCTAGTTACCAGGTCTCAGTCCCCTCCTGGGACTCACTTTCACATCAAGCCACACGCCTCCCCGCCCCATCGGCACTAGTTAGTCCCCTCTTGTGGCACGGTCAGGAGGGGGCCAGACTGAGCTCCAGCTACTGAGGCACAGTGAGGTGGGTGTTCGGAGGGAAGCCTGGCTTGCTGTACCCTGGGCCGAGGGCGTCAGTCTCCAGCACCGTCCTGTCCAGGGCCACGTTACGCACGCTCATTGAAAGGGGAGCCTTGCAGCTGGCAGCGAAGCTCCCTGTTTCATGGGATCCTTCCTAGAGGGAGGATGGGCTGGCAGGTAAGGTGCTGCACTGGGACCCGGGTTCTCGTCTCGGCTCTGCCACAGACTCCCCGTTGTGACCTTGGGCATGCCACTTAATCTCTGTACACCGCCGTTTCCCCATCTGTGCAGTGGGAATAGTGCTTTCTGTTTCGTGTGCAAGCTGTTTGGGGCAGGCACTGTGTCTTCAAAATGACGCCTTGATCCTGGGGCACTACCGTAATACACCTAATAAGGAAGAGGACCTCTAGCAATATTATAGGTCATAGGTTAAGGTGAGGGAGAGGTACCGGTTCATGACCTCCTGGAAGTGATGCATAATTTCCAAACTGATGACAATGATGGTTGTTGTATTCGCTCTGTCTGATCCAAGGAGGCGTGCCCGGGATCTAAAACAGGAGCATGTTAGGTACAGGCGTGGCCTTAGCGGGGGCCGGGCGTCCCGTACTGCTGCGAGATCTCTGCAAAACTGTGCCTGCGAGAACCCAGAGACTTGATCCTACAGCCCCTCATTTCTAGTGGAGGGTAGCACAGGGAACTGGGACTCAGGAGAGCTGGAATCAATTCCCAGTTCCTCCACTGGTGCGCTGGGTGACCTGGGGCAAGTCCCTCCCTTCTCTGTGCCTCAGTTTTCCCCCTTGTAAAATGGGGATAATGATACCACCCTCCTTTGTAAAATGCTTTGAGATTTACCAATGAGACGTGCTAGGTATTGTCCTGACGATGGCTGAACCCTCCGCTTCTCAACAGCGGGGTAGAGGGTGCTTTTTTGGTTGGGTGCCAACGCCTTCCCTATAGAGAGAAAGGGTTTGAGAGAAGCTCAGTACGCAGAACAGATGCATGTGGCATGAGGGCCTGAGCAGCGTGCTGCGAAGCCACGGGGGTGAATTTCAAAGGCGCAGAGGGCAGGTGAGCGCCTGAGTCGCTCCCAAAATTTCCCCATAGCACTTAAGGAACACTGCGGCGCAAGCTGTGCGGTGCGGGTATGTGAATTCCCAGGCTGCGTATCTTTGGGTACGGCTATACTGCAGCGGGACATGGCATTTCCAGCTCGGGGAGATGCACCCGCGCTTGCTCTGATCAAACTAGCACGCTAAAGTCACGGTGGGCTTGCTGGTTGAGTATGTACCCGGGATCTCGGACAGAATCATGCTCAAGGTGCTTAGCCTGAACCGCTGCGACTGTGCTGCTATTTTAAGTGCTCTAGCCCGATCAGAGCTAGCGCGGGTACGTCTCTCCGGGCTGGAAATTACAGCTCCAGCTGCGGTGTAGCTGGACCCCCCCAGACGCCTGTTGGAGTCTGACTGTGGTTCTAGTTTTAAGGGGAAGGGCAGAGGGTCGCTAGCAGCTGCTCTCCGGAGTGCCCCACGCTGAGAACTGTCTTACGGCTGTCAGTCGTATCTGACCCGCTCTCTGTCACCCCAGGGTGATGTGGAAGAGGACGAGGCCATCCCAGACAGCGAGCAGGACATCAAGCCCCGCTTCCACAAGTCGCGCACCGTCACCCTGCAGCACGAGGAAGACCGGACGCAGGATGACGAGGACGGGGAGGATGAGGACGATGATGACGACACGCTGTCGGACTGGAACCTGAGTAGGTCGGGGAGGGGCCGGGCTCGCGCCCAGGTCTGGTTTGGGCAGAGCGTTGTCGATGTAACTTTAGGGGATGGTCGGGCGACACCGTAGCAAGGAATTGGCCGTAGTGTGGCAGCATCCTCGCCCTGCCCGGAAAAGCCGGGTGTCCTAAGTGCTGCCTGCTGGGGACAGTCTGGATTGTGTGTGCAGCACCTGGCGCAGCAGGGCCCTGAGCTGGGGTCGGGGCCTCTTGGCTCTGCCATAATATAAATAATGAACATATCTCCCTCCCCACAGGGAAGTGTTCGGCCGCGGCCCTGGACGTCCTGGCCAACGTGTTCCGAGACGAGCTCCTCCCGCACCTCCTCCCGCTGCTCAAGGGGCTGCTCTTCCACCCCGAGTGGGTCATCAAAGAGTCTGGGATTCTAGTCCTGGGGGCCATTGCTGAAGGCAAGTGCCGTGCGTGGGAGCTGCGGCGATGGGTCACATCCACCAAGCAACCTGCAGGGGCCAGTCGATGCTTGGTGGTGGGGAGGCAACATAACCGACCTAGGGTGCGGTGCTGTACAGGGTGGGGGCATAAGAGCCCTGCAGGAGCAGATGTGTGTGTGGGGGGGTAATTACCCCCAATGGAGGTCTCATGACCCCTAATTATCAGATGAGCTTAAACCACAAAGCATGAGGCTTTATGTCCTTCCAATGCTTTGTTAGTGACTGCTCTGCCTCTGGCTATCCGTGTTATCCATATAAACATCCAACCCCTCTTTGACTCTTGCTAGGTTCTTGGCTTCAGTGGCATCCTGTGGCAGTGAGTTCCAGAGGTTTCTGGG
>QXTE01000230.1:1436812-1531156 GCA_003942145.1 Platysternon megacephalum
GGGGGGGGGGGGGGGGGGGGGGGGGGGGGGGGGGGGGGGGGGGGGGGGGGGGCGTGGGAATTGAAGCAATTGCAGACCAGTGCCGAGAGGTTTTCCCATGCTAAAGACACAGATTTCCCCTTCCGCAGCTGCAGTCCCCAGCTTCTTTAACCCTGAATCACGCACCCTTACGGTGCCCCTGGGACATCGGCGAAGGTTTGCCTGCGGCCACGCAAGCCACTGTTTTTAACCAGCATCTGTAGTCACCCTGGCTACGATCTGGGGCTAGCGTCAGCTTCCCAGTACCAGCCACTGGTGCCTGTATCGCCCCTACAGCAGGTGAACTGAGGAGAGCAGTAACCATCTCTCATAGAACCATCCCCTCCAACATCCATGGTCTGCCTAGACTGGTCCTGGATGTGAGGCCTGGCTTGAGGGCATGGTCTCTGCTCAAGCTGGATCTTCCCCATCTCCCGCGATGCTTTTCTCTGGACGTGATGAGGAACTTGAAGTTTGATCTTAACCGTGACTGACTGTGTGGTCTTGTGTCTGATCCGGAGAATTGCCGTGGGGTGGGGAGACGGCCTGGTGCTTCTGGTCAAAGCCAGTGGTTGGGTGGTTATCGTGGGGTGTGGGGAGCCAGCTCACGGTGGCGCGAATGAGCTGCTTCGTGGGCTGTTTTATTACAAGAGGGAAAACGAAGTGGGGTTGCATCTGCTTTCTGAATTGGACTTACCTGGCTGCCCCCTGCTGAGTCTGCCGCTGGCTTCGTGCTGCTTCCTGGGACCCGTCAGGTTCTCTTTGTTTGGGCTAATGCTGCTTGTTTTCCCCCCCCCATCCCAGCGCCTTTGCAACCCTGGAAGAGGAGGCTTGCACGGAGCTGGTCCCTTACCTCAGCTTCATCCTGGACACCCTGGTGTTTGCCTTTGGGAAATACCAGCACAAGAACCTGCTGATCCTGTACGATGCAATTGGCACCCTCGCCGATTCCGTGGGGCATCACCTAAACCAGCCGGTATGTGCCGCCTACACCCTCCATCCGACTGATTGCCGGGGGCACCGGTGCTAGCATTCACACGCCAACGCTCCGTTGCAGCCTCCTTTCCCCCGCACAGTAATAAAGCACCTTGGCCGCTTTCCCCTGATGTCTGCTGACCCCTCCATGCCTTGCCCTTACGAACTTGCTGCCGCCGAGGGGATAGCAATTGACGTGGGTGGAGTGAGTACCAGTGGGGACCTGGGTTCGGTTCCTAACTCCGCCACAGACTCCCCATGAGACCTTGGGCAAGTCACTTAGCCTCCCTGTGCCTCAGTTCCCCAACTATAGCAAGAGCACAGCCCTACGGAGTGCAATGTACTCAGATCAGATGGTGATGCGGGGGTGGGGAGGGGTATATAAAAGTACCCATGCTAGACCGTAGTGTAACACACACACCCCATGATAACACTGGTCTCTTTTCCTGCCTCCTTCCTGTAGGAGTATATCCAGAAGCTGATGCCCCCTCTGATCCAGAAGTGGAATGAACTGAAGGATGAGGACAAGGATCTCTTCCCTCTGTTAGAAGTGAGTGACTGTGAGAAACGGGTGGGGGAGAGCAGGGTGGGAGATATGGTTGTGTATCCTGGTCTCCCATCTTCAGCAGCAGCTGACGCCTGAGTTGTAGTGTGGTGGCTTAGCCGGGGGAGGGAGAGAGGTGGGATCGGGAGGATAAAACCCTGTGATGTGTGAATTGGAACAGACCTGTATGAGTTCGGGATAAAAGGAGGGGTTGGGTCTGACGGACCCCTCTGAACGTCCTCTCTGAGATGTCGTGTGTCTCTCTCCAGTGCTTGTCGTCTGTAGCCACCGCTCTCCAGAGTGGCTTCCTTCCGTACTGTGAACCCGTCTACCAGCGCTGCGTGACGCTGGTGCAGAAAACGCTCGCGCAGGCCATGGTAAGTGCTGGACTCCTCGCGGCAGGTGAGACAGGGAACTTGGGCCGTTGTCCTTCGTCTTGCACTAGTGCCCGGGAGCATCGAGTGCAGGTGGGGCCCGTTGTCGGGAGCTGTGGGAACACCTACTAAGAGACGAGCCTGTCCCAAAGAGCCTGCAATTGAAATAGACGAGACAAAGGCCGTGTCTTTCTCCCCGATTTACAGATGGGACCCAGGGAGGGGGAGTGACGTGCTCGGCTCGGAATTGAATCTGGGTCTCTTGAGCACCAATCCAGTGCCGTAGCCACAAGCACAGCACGTAGGGCTCCGAGCTGAGGGTGTTTCGGGGGGGTTCCCTTTGGTAAAAGGCTTTGCCTTTCACCCCTCTCCCGATCAGATGTACAATCAGCAACCGGACCAGTACGAGGCCCCCGACAAAGATTTCATGATCGTGGCCCTGGATCTGCTGAGCGGCTTGGCAGAGGGCTTAGGGTGCCACGTGGAACAGCTGGTGGCCAGAAGCAACATCATGACGCTGCTCTTCCAGTGCATGCAGGTGAGCCGGCTCCGGACCCGGGTTAACAGCTGGGCGGCTGACTTGCTCCCAGTCTAACCCTTCGCTGTTGCTCCGTGCAGGACACCATGCCGGAGGTTCGGCAGAGCTCCTTCGCCCTCTTAGGAGACCTCACCAAAGCCTGCTTCATGCACGTCAAGCCCTGTATCGGTAGGTCCCTGCGCCGGTCCCTCGCTTCGCTGCCGTGGTCACGGGGGGGGGGGGGAGCCTCTTGCCTCTTGCCTCTGGAAGTGATGGAGAAGTCTGTCGGGCGGAGCTCTTGCGATGACCGTCACAGTATTCATACTGTCTGATCCAGAGGGAATGGCAGAGGCTGGCCTTGTGATTGGGGAGCGGGGCTGGGACATGAGACCCTGGGTTCAATCCCAGCTCTGGCACAGGTTCCCTGCATGACTTCGGGCAAGTCATTAATTGCGTACGTGCCTCAGTTTTCCCTTCTGTAAAATGGGGGTGAGGATCCTTTCCTTTGTCCAGCCTGGGAGCTCTTAGGGGCAGGGACTGTCTCGCTCTGTATTTGGGCAGCTCCTGGCACCATGAGGCCCCAGTCTCAGGTAGGGGCTCCAGCCAGTACCATGTGGAGGAAGAACTGGCTCGTCTATAGGCCCCTTCATACTGTGCTGGTCCCGAGAAGAGCCAGAGACTCCATGAAGCCAACCAAGGGCTTTGCTGCTGCTATTGACTTTAGCTAGAACGTGCCCAGATACGACGGTGATGGGAGGGGTGGTACAACACCTTAGATGGTATGTGCCCCACCTGCAACCTCTACAGCACTAACCCTATGTCCTTCCTCTTCCTCTCTGCTCAGCTGAGTTCATGCCCATCCTGGGCACCAACCTGAACCCGGAGTTTATCTCGGTGTGCAATAACGCTACCTGGGCCATTGGGGAGATCTGCATGCAGATGGGTAAGCGTGCCGAGAGCCAGCCAGGCTGCTCTCTCCCTCCCACACCAGTGCTGTTAGAGACGACCACGCGACGAGAGGGTAGTGCACCAGCACAAATCCTCGGGGGAGAGGTGGTGAGCTCTAGCGGCTGTCTAGTGCCTCGGAGTTAGAACCGGCAGCTGTTGGGGCTGGGTGGGTTGCACTGATCTCGTTGAGCCGGGGGCGCTGGTGGGAGCCGCATCGCAGCTTGTTTCGGTTACAGTAACCCTGGCGTTTGGTGGTAGATCAGTTCCCGCACCACAGAGAGGTGGAGATCCCACCTCATGCAATGGGTCGGTGGCTCTGGCATTGTGTGTACAGCATGGGGAGCGGGGCTGGAGTCAGGACTCCTGGGTTCTACTCCTAGTCTAGGCCTTGTCTAGTCTGCCACTCTTTGATCTTGGACATTTCCTTATCCGTGCCTCAGTTTCCCCATCTGCAGTGGCGCTAATCCTGATCTGCCTCACAGAGGGGCTGTGAATGAATATTCATTCACTGAGATCTACCCTAGGGGGAAGCTTAGATGGAGCTGACAGCACTCTCCTTCCTGGCAGGGGCGGAAATGCAGCCGTACGTCCAGATGGTCCTGAACAACCTAGTGGAGATTATCAACCGGCCAAACACCCCCAAAACGCTGCTGGAGAACACAGGTGAGTTGGGGACCCTTAGCATGTCACCCCCAACCTCTGGCTCTGCGCATGTGAGGGACTGCAGTGATTGGAGTGAATCCCGCTCTCAAGAGCGAAACTGGCTTGGACGCCAGTGGGAACAAGGTCTGGCCAGGGAGACACCGATTTGCCATTGGCTGGAAATGTGTCTAAATGGGAGTCAATAGGGGGGATGGAGGAGCTGCTCTCCCTGCTGCCACCCTTAAATGGGGGGGGTAGGGCTGCTGGCCTGTCCCCCAGCCCAGAATCGCACTCAAGCACCTGTTCTTAAAGGGGCTCTGCCCTGGAACAGCTGGTCCCTGGGCCTTAAAGGGGTAGACCCACTTTCTACAGGTGGTTTCCCTGCGGTAGGGCCCTTGAGCCTGGTGAAAGAAGCCAGTCGACAGCCAAAATCGACATGTACAGTCCTGACAGCAGCAGGGCAAGCTTCCCAAACACTAGTTCCTGCCTCTGGGCATCCGCTCCGCCCTGGAGGGCATCCACTGGCCAAGATGGGAGTTCGGTCTTTGGCCCGTCCAGTTTTCTGTTTTGCTGCTGAGGCTGGCAGCAAAACGGGGCAGCTACTTGTAGGATCATGCGAAGTGGATGGAGGAACTGGACCAGTGCTACCAAATGGCCCATCAGCGGCCACTCGAGAGGGGAAAGGCGTTTCGCTCTCCCAGTCCCCTAGTTGCTTCCCTTGGTGTGTGCCACATACTCGCTGCTCAGATCCGGGATGGGATTGTCTCTCTTCCAGCCATCACCATCGGACGCCTGGGTTACGTTTGCCCTCAAGAGGTCGCGCCGATGCTGCAGCAGTTTATCAGACCCTGGTTAGTGAAACCGCAGTCGGAGAGGGGGAAATAGAGCGTTTGGTAGAGAACAGGTGTTTGGCTGAAGGGTTCATGGCTGCTGCCTGGGGGGAGGTGGTCTGTTCCAAGGGGCAGCACAGCCTGGCGGACATCTTGGCAAAAAGCTTCCAGTGGTCCAGGCTCTTCTGCCAAGCTCTTTGCACCAGTGCATTCTGGGATCCTAAAGTCCCACGCCCATACTGCCCAGTGCAGTTGTGGGAGCAGGGTTTTGTGGGTAACTTCCAGATGAGACCCTGCCTGTGGGATGGAGCTGGGTGAACTGGGGCAGCACGCATGCCTGTCTATGCCTTGCAACGGGGATTCAACAGGACCTGAATCAAGGACCCTGCTCTGCCACTGACTTCCTCTGACCTTAGACAAGTCACCCAGTGTCTCTGCCTCAGTTTCCCCATCTGGATAATGGCACTGCCCTGTCTCAGTTGTGAGGATAAGCGTGAGGAGGATTGGGAGGTTCTCCGATACTACAGCAACCGGGGTCATGAAACTACCTGACAGCATTTGACATATCCAGACCTGGGCCTGCTCTGTGTGGGTGTGACACATACCTGCCATCTGTGAGGGCTGTGTATTGCATGACTGTGTCTCTCAGTGTGGATGGAGCTTCACCCTCCATCTTCTCTGGGGGGCGGATTTGCCAGTCTGTAGAAGTAATTCCAGCCCCCCCAACCCCTCCCTGTGGCGCTCTTTCCTGAGTCTCAGGATCGGCTGCTCCTTGCACGCCCCAGCTTCTCAAAAGGGTTTGGTGAAACTCGATGCGCGATCCCACACCAGGGAAAGGTTCTAACTGAACTGGCACGTACCTGAGCAAGCTTCTGTCCTGGGGGGACCTCCACAACAGACTCCCCCATTTCGCTGGCAGAGTGGGTGACTGAACTAGTCCCCTGAGCAAAGGGAATACAACCCGGGGCTTGTTTCCATAAACAGGCTGGGAACAGGAGCAGCAGAGTCCTTCCCCAGGGAGCCTGCAGCTCCGATTTCTCTAGAGATAAGCTTGCCTGCCTCATCTGCAGTGCAGCGCTGGTTACGTTTAACAGAGACTCTTTGCTTTAATAGAGACTCCACCCACCCCCGGTTGGGATCTTACAGAAGTTTTTGGGGGGAGTTGGACTCCAGCTAGTTCAGTGTCCTGTTTAAAAATATCCCCCCAAACTTCCCCAGGTGGATTGTTAATCTGTTAACGCTGCATTGTGCTGAGAAGGATGCCAGCGCTCAGCGTAACTGCATGAACGGTAGCTCAGACCGGGCCCCAGCAGGCGAGTGAGGCCAAATATAGGACAAATCTAGCTTCCAGCGACCCAGGAGAAAAAGGCCCTGCGTTATCGCAGTATCTGAAACCTCAGATGAGTTACTGAGCGGGGAAGGAGGCAGGATGGGGGTCAATGGACTGGGCGTTTGGGTGCTAATCCCAACGCTGCCATTGAGTCTGGGGGAGAGCCATTTGTCAAGCATCTAGGGACAGAAGGATGAGAAGCGAATACTGGCCTGAGGGTGTCTCTGCACGAACACCAGGGATCCCCAGGTGCTAATTCTACTAGTACTAGGGAGTAACTTAGCTCTGGTTCTTGGGCTCGGCTGCCACGGGCTCATCTACCTAGCTGTGGTTGCACCAGTGCACCGGCATTGCTGGATGTGCAGCTGTTCAGCCTAATCGGCCCCCTCCCTGCTCCCTGCCCAGCCCCTCCGGCACTGATCGTGGGCTGTGCTCTGCCTTCCAGGTGTACGTCTCTGCGGAACATCCGTGATAACGAAGAGAAGGACTCTGCCTTCCGCGGCATCTGCATGATGATCGGGGTGAATCCCGGCGGAGTCGTGCAGGTAACAGCGCTTCAGCTGTTCTCTAGGGCTGCGTGACGGACGGCTGGACCTCCCTCCACACAACCCCCACGGCCGCAGGACTGTCACCCTGCACTGACGCCAGGAGTGGGTGCCTGACAGTCCCCCACCCCGCTCCCCATAGCACAGTGCCCCCTAGTGCTGCACTGGGGTATTGGGGTCTGTACTGATTTCAAGGGGAGAGTGCCCCCTACTGAGTCTCTGACCCTGCAGCATAGTGCCCTGTAGAGCCGCACTGCGGGTAGCACCGACCGAAGGAAGAGTTTCCCCCTCCCTGCAGCAGCCTGGGATTTGCCATGTTAAGCCCTGACCCTGCTTTGCTTGTGATATCAAACAGGTCCCCAAGACGGTGTCGCTTCACACCATAAAACCAGCTCTTTAATCTAGCGGGAAATGGCATAAGGAGAGCTAATGGCCGGAAGCTGAAAGTAGAAAAAAATCATACTAGAAATAGGGGTAATTTTTTAACAGTAGGATAATTAACTACCTAGGGGCATGGTGGATTTTCCATCATTCGCAGCCTTTAAGTCAAGGCTGGTATTAGAGTGGAATTGGTGCTGCTGTCGTTAAGATTGAGCAGCACTTTAAAAAGAGAGTCTTCCTGCGAAGATTTGCTGTAGTTCATCCAGAAGCGCTGGGCTTGCTACGGGAATTGCTGGGGGAGGTTCCCTGGCCTCTGTTCTGCAGGAAATCAGACTGGATCTAACGGTCCCGCCTGGCCCTAACATGGGACTCTTGATTCATGCTGCGCTGGGGTCTGTCTCGGCTCTTTCCCAAGCACCTTTATCCTGTTCCAGGACTTTATTTTCTTCTGCGATGCTGTTGCTTCGTGGGTGAGCCCTAAGGACGACCTGAGGGACATGTTTTATAAGGTAAGTCGCGCGTCGTAAGCGGGAGGGACAGGAGAGGCCTCAGTCCAGTTATGGATCAACTATGCAGACTAATACCGTGGGGGAGGGGGGGAGGCTCTTTCTGAGCTTTCAAGTGGCGAGGGGCTTCCTTGTCATCGCAAGCAGGTGAATTGATGGGCCTGGTCTCTAGCTCCATTTATTCGCTGACTGAGAGGGATGTATAACCAATGGCTAGAGCTGAGGAGATCCGGACTCCTGGGTTCTTTTCATGGCTTTGGGCGGGGAATAGGGTCTTTCCAGCTCCGCCGCTTCAGCGCTCTGTGCTTCCGTTTCCCCATCTATAAACTGGGGAGCCCGTCTCCCGTAGGGGGGTGGTGAGGCTTCGTGTGTATTATAGCGCTCAGAGGCCTCCATCTGCAGTGTGACACTGTCGTCGTGTCTTGGTTGTGCGGGCGATACGCATTACTAAACACTGGCAGCTTCAGTGCCTTACTAAGCATGTTCAGCTGCCATCAGGTGGAGCTTGGAACCGCCAGCGTTGGCTGGATTTGTTGTTTGGCCTCACCAGTGGGCCCACAGCACGAATCCCTGCAGCTATTGGGTTAGTGTCCGCTGATCGCAGTGCTGCCCCGTCTGCAGTCCACCTCTTCCCTCTGCAGCGCACGGCGCGTGGGTGGAGCTGTTCATCTTCCTCTAACTCCCAGGAATCTCGCAGTAACAGGGCTGTAGGCATAGCCACACGCCTGTATTTCCACCTCCCCCGCCCACACACGAGCTCGTGCACTCCCATCTCGCTGCTCTTCCTCCTCAGATTCTTCATGGCTTCAAAGACCAAGTTGGCGAGGAGAACTGGCAGCAGTTCTCGGAGCAGTTCCCGCCTCTGCTGAAGGAGAGGCTAGCTGTGTTCTACGGGGTCTAGGCCACGCAGAGAAACCGAACTAGGTGAGTTTGGACACGGGACCGTGGCTGGTTCTGCTGGATCAGCCAGTGTGGTGGTGGTGGGCGTAGACTTTTAGCTCCCATTCTCATGGGCTAAAACCACTCATTGCCCCTCTCTTCTTCCTCTCTCCTCCTCCTCCCCCCCTCCCGCAAATAGGTTTCAAGTGTTAGCATGGTGAGAAGTTGATGGAGAGATTAAGTGGGAAAGCAGGCGGGTGAAGGGTATGGAGCACAGGGCTGGGAGCTGGCAGTCTCCTGGGTCTGCCGCTGACTCAATGTGACCTTGGATAGGTCACTTCCTCTCTGTACCTCAGTTTCTCCATCTGCAGTGGAAGCGTCATATCTCCCTTGTTGGGGCAGAGAGTGGAGCTTTTGGTGATTTATGAACCTGCATTAAGATCCTCGGGCAAAACGTCAGTTTCTAATTGTCAGAAGAGTAGAAAAGCAAACCAGATGTTTAGTGTCCGACAAGTGTGGAGAGGCAGTGTTGTCTGAATGGCAGAATGGGATTCAGGACTCCTGCTTCACGTTTCCACACTGAAACAAGGACAATTACTCAACCTTCCTCTGAGGTGTTGAGGTCTTTGAGCAAAACAGGTGTGAAGTGTGAAAAAAATTGTAAGCCCTGAGGCAGCACGCTCAGGAGGACGCTCAATCTATTTGCCCACCCTTAACATGCGGACAAAGAGACGAAAGTCAATTTAAACACAGATTTAGGAGCCTGACTTTAGTCACTTAAATAAAAATTGCCTGATCCTTGTGGACCGTTAGCTTCCATTGAAGCTGGGGATTTCTGGGTGCTGAGAATCAGGTCTCTCACTTATAATGCACCCAAGCTTTAAAACTTTGGCCTAAATATTTCTCTTCTCCTCCCCAAAAAAACCTCTTACCTGGAACAAAGAGTTTTGACAAGTAAAGTCAGCAGATGGAAAGTTTGCAAAGCTGATCTGATGCCCCAAAGCAGGGGAATATGAAGTCAGCCTGATTGGCCATTTGTGTTTTGCCTTCAAAACATCAGGGCTTATCAAATCTCATCTGTCTTAATTTTGCTGGAGGACTCCTTGGCTGTCTAGGTTGTGGCTTGTGAGGTCTGTCTGCCCACCAACTGAGGTGTTGGATTTTTAACCACGTTGGTTGGACATTTGAGTTATCACGACAAGTTTCAGCCAACCTGGATACAAATCTCATCCTCCTCTGCATCACATGTGATGCTATAACCTGCTAGTTTTCCCATTGCCAGAGTCTTCCAGGAAAAGCAGGGGAGATGAGACTTGTGTCTAATAATGACGGCAGCTATTCTGAGTCCCTTTCAGAGGGTTTCATTTGACTCGTGTGTGTGTGTGTGTGTGTGTATAACCTCGACTAACTGGTGCCCTCTCTCTTGTCTCTCCTCCAGGTTCCTGTATGTGCTGGGAGGGTTACTGGGAACTCGTCCACAGGTGTTGCAGAGCCCTGTTAATGGGGGGTTAGGGAGGAAGGGAGGAGCATTGTGGGACATAAAATGACTTCCCTCCCATCTCCTGAAATTTAAAGGGGGGGGCCGCCGAGATCAATTCAAACAAGCAACCAGGGAATCTCAGCGATTGGGAAAAGGGGCTCTTTCCTCCTTTTTCAGAGGTCATCTCTGGTAGATGGGGATGGGGGTGGGGGTTGGCCGCGGGCCGAAATAGGGGAGCGATCTTAAACTGCAACACTTCCTGAGAAGGGGATCTAACTAGGGCCATAATAGAAAAGGACTAGCTAATAATAATAATAATAATAATTTTTAAAAAATCATTTAAAGGCTAGGTTTTAAAAACAAAGATATGAATAAAAAGCTAAAATTGGATAAGAAGTTCTAATGGTTAAAAATCTAGCTGTCGAGAACGGAAGGGTTAAACTATAATAAACACAAGGTTATACTACTGTATAAATATTACCAGTCACCGGTGTTTGAGATCAGCTTTTCCTCACCTCTTCCAGACTGCATGGTGACAGAAGTAGACTAGCAATCCTGTGAGTAGCCCATAATTAAGTGTAATCGTTTTTCATCTAGAAACTTAAAACAGCAAGAAAAAAACCTTTTCTGAAATAGTTTCCATGGCAGCGTTTACTGGACGCGATGCACAAAAAAACCCCAACCCATAAGGATCTCCTGAGCCGAGATCCGGTCGGTTTCTATTGTGAAGGGGGCCCTTGTAACAAATACTGTCGGAGAAGCATGTTTTTTATAAAAAAACAAAAAAGAAAAAATCAAATACACAGTGCAGTGAATTCTCTTCACCTGTCCTTCAGCTACAGACAGAGGGAGGTGAAAGTGATTAGGGTGAGATTGTAAGTGATGCGGTTATATCATGCATAGGCTAGACAGCCCGTCTTCACCTGGTTTATAGCGCACCTGATCAGGGAGACATGTACTGCACTCGGTCCCAAGTAACATAATTCATTACGGTTAATTACGCTTTCTGTCTTAATGGAGTTTATGCCACAGCTGCCACGTCAGTTTACAAATAAAAGAGGGCAGTCAAGATAGCGGAGCACTGAGGGGATGGAAGTGTAGCTTTGTGTAGGCAACAGTCAGATTTCTTTTTAAGACACGTCCATAAATTCTGCTACATGCTCAGTTGGAGTCTTGACAAAAGACTCCCATGAATTTTAGTCCCCCGTTTATTTAAAAAATAAATCAATCAATCAGGGGTTGGTTATGCTGAAAGCTTTTGACTTGGTGTAACCACAGCTTTTTAACTGTAAATGAGGTAATGTGCTGTGAAAGCATCATTTGACAGCCTGGGTGTTTTTTGACTTGCCACTAGTCAGAAGGCAGCTGTATGGGGGAAAGAAAGGAGAACGTTTAATCCTTTAAAGGTGCAAGAATAACTGAGTGGGTGGGGGGTACTGCCAGTTGTCGGGAAGTGTCTGAGTCTGCTTGATCTGTCTGTAATCAACTGAGCTGTGGGATGAAGAGAAATCATTTCAACAAAGTGACACACACCAAGGGAAATTCCAGTTCTCCTGAGAAGAGAGCGCAGCTGGGACACTGATTTTCTCCAAGTGCAGGTTGGGGAGAACTCTTCACCAACTCCTTCCTGGATTTCTGTTTTCTGACTCCTTTTTAAAAAAAACTGAAAGTCACTCAGGTGACAGCAGGACAAACCTGTGGTTGAACTGTGGAAAGTCTGACCCTTCTCGAGGCTGCAGCCGCACCTGTTGCAAAAGTACCTTGCAGTGAGGAACCCGCCATCTCCTTTTGGCTGGCAATGTCATGCAGGGTGCGGGGAACCAATTTACTAAAGCAGCAGTTGGTCACTCTAGGATCAGTCATGCTGCACCTGTGTCTATTGAAAGCATTTGTTTGTGGGATCATTCAGTAACTTAAGCTTCACTGATCCTTTCCCTTCATCCTCCCTGGTTATTTTTCAGCACTTCCTTTTTCTATACTTTTTTTTTTTTTTTTTTTTTAAAGCTTTCTTTTAACACCCTCCAAGTTTTTGCACTGGAGTTCACCGGGTAAACATCCCAATAGGCCTTCACACCACACAATTTTGAGCATGGCACCCTGGCTGGCTTAGTGTCCACTGTTGCTTTCACGGGCTGGTGTAGCCCCAAGCCTTGCTCCCACCCGTCTCTCCCGCTGAAGATCTTGAGTGGTGGGGAGAGACTCAAGCAGCATTCAGCCCTAAGTGCATCTCTACCTTAGAGGAAGGAAGGGATGGCGAGCTAAATAGATGCATTCCTTCAATTCAGCCTCCTTTTCATTTTTATTTTTTTATTGGTATAAGACTTGAGCAGGTCTCTGGGAAACTATCAGATGTTTTTCTCTTTTTTGCATTTTGATGATGCTTTATTTTAAAGCATTTCCTTTCCCTCCATTCCTCCTCCAGAGAGGGATGAAACATGGATTTCCATTAGAGCAGGGGTCTGGTGTGATCTTTTTAAATGCATGAACAAGAACTATACTGCAACTTTTTTTTTTTTTTTAAGTGTTTTAAGTTCCCAAAGCGTAGGAAGATGAAAGAAGGCTGTGAACTTTTGGACAGTGAAGTTTAAGCTACTTGACCTGCCTGCCTCTTGAAATGGATTTTTTTTTTTTTTTTTGTATAAGTGCTTCTAGTTTCTGCCTCCTGTTTGTTAACCCTGGATTTGTATATTTGTAAATGTGCTGTACTGTTTCCTATGGTGACAGTGTACCTAGTGTTGAAGCCGCTGCTTGCACCTTGCTGAAATGAGATTTTTCTCATTTTATGTATAATTTTGTCAACTAAAAAAAAAAAACCAAGCAAATTTCATGTGACTCCAGTCTACAGGCGTGTCTAGGCTCAGTGTTTTTTCTTATGTAAATATCAGGTTTGTAAACTTTGCTCTTCTCTCCTCCCCCATTTACGTGATCGGGGTGCTCCCTCAGTCCCTCATCTCCATGCTGTATGTTGATAGAGCACAAGTGAATCCCCGGGGAAGTATGCTGGCTTATATCGCCTTGTATTGTCTACCAAGAGTTGTGGTGTGCATTCCTTGCTGCCCTATTTCTTCATACTTTTCATAACCCTGCAGCTCTGTCTGTTCCTTGTTCTGGCACAGGTCTGAGTGTTGATATTGGGCATGTCACTTTCCCCTCCCTGGGCCTCAGTTTCCCTATCTGTAAAGTGGGAATAATACCTCCTTTGTAAAGGTGTGTGAAGATTTACAGAACACATGGAAAAAATGAATTAGTATAGGGGTGTGCTTAAAGGCATTGACCTGGGTTTAGTACCTGGCCTGGTAGGATACTAGGCAAGTTACTTCAGCTCTGTGCTTCTAGACCATGAGGATAACTTCTTAACCTGTGGTCACAGGTGCTTTGGGAAGCTGGCCTCATTGGCTGCCTTCAGTGCTGTCACGCCTTCCCTGCACGGATTATCGATTTGAAAGAGCCAGCCAGGAAGCCCGCTCCCTGGTTACCGCGGGGGTGAGTGGGGTGTTAGACGTGCTTCCTTGGCTGCGAGGCCGGGAGTTGCCCTTCTCCCGATGCGCTCCAGCTGCCACGGTTGGGGTGAGGGTCTGGTCTAGACTCTGCCGGTGCAGACCCAGCCATGGTGCATCTCAGGGAGGACGTGGGGTGGGGCCCTTGGCTGCTGTAGTCAGCCCGGCTGGGGCCTGGCTCCTGGCATGCTGCCCCCGGCAGGGGTCGTGGGGTGGGGGTGTATGAAGGCCGTTGCCTAAGGCTGGAGATGACAGTGATGCTGTGATGTCATAACAGGGTCATGTAATGCCTATGATGTCACATTAATGCCTTGACGTCATGACAAGGGCGGGGCGTGCTTATGACCAACCCCCCCGTAGGGTGATCGTAGCCAGCAGCGGGGCCGGTCACGTGACACGGACAGGCGGCAGCACTTCCGCTGTGTGACGTCATCTCCCGGGGCCGGAAGTGGCCTCGCTTGTGACGCTGGGGAGTGGAGGGCAAGAGGAGGCGGGGGCCGCTGTCAGAGGGGAGCGGGGCGGCCCCGGCCCGGGGGTAAGGAGGGAGCGGGACAGAGACCGGGGGGAAGGGGTCCTTTATTGCCGCGCCGCGGCCCGGTGGGCTGAGCCTCCGGTCCGAGCTCTGCCCCGGCCTGCAGCCAGCCCCGGGCGGCGTCCCCCGTACCGGGCCCCCAGGTCTCTGCGGGGGGGCGCGACACCCCCTGTACCGGCCCCCAGGTCTCTGCGGGGGGGCGCGACACCCCCTGTACCGGGCCCCGGCCCCCAGGTCTCTGCGGGGGGGGGGCGCGACACCCCCCGTACCGGCCCCCAGGTCTCTGCGAGGGGGGGTCGCGACACCCCCCGTACCGGCCCCCAGGTCTCTGCGGGGCGCGACACCCCCCGTACCGGCCCCCAGGTCTCTGCGGGGGCGCGACACCCCCCGTACCGGCCCCCAGGTCTCTGCGGGGGGGCGCGACACCCCCTGTACCGGGCCCCGGCCCCCAGGGCTCTGCGGGGGGGGGGGCGACACCCCCCGTACCGGGCCCCCCGGTCGCTGCGGGGGGGGGGGCGACCCCCCCCGGACCGGGCCCCCAGGTCTCTTCGGGGGGGGGGGCGCCACCCCCCGTCCCGGGCCCCCCGGTCGCTGCGGGGGGGGGGGCGACCCCCCCCGGACCGGGCCCCCAGGTCTCTGCGGGGGGGGGGGGCGCGACACCCTCTGTACCAGCCGGGGCCAGGGACCCCCACGGCTCTGCGGGGCCAGACCCGTATGAATCCGAGTCTGGTCCTGGCAAATCTAGCCCAGCCAGTCTCCTGCGGGTGGCCTGTGCTGTGCTCCTCCAGCCACACAGGCAGGTCAGTTACCTGGCTGCAGCATCTGAATGTCCTTAGGTTAGGGCCCAGAGGCAGAGGTGAACCATGGGCCATCCTGGCCAATCAGCCA
This sequence comes from Platysternon megacephalum, assembly GCA_003942145.1. Taxonomy (NCBI): domain Eukaryota; kingdom Metazoa; phylum Chordata; order Testudines; family Platysternidae; genus Platysternon; species Platysternon megacephalum. The sequence continues at coordinate 1,451,699 of QXTE01000230.1, forward strand.
AACTGCTGTGGAATCCATCCCTGTCTCTGTCTCCTCGTCAGCCCCAAGTGAAAGCTTCCCTGGCTCCCCAGAGGCCAGCCCTTCTCCCCGCCACCTGTCCCCTTTGTTCTTTAGCGGAGGCCTTTGCTTCACGTCCTGGGGGTGGGGGGATCTCCTCCTTCTTGGTTGCTAGGTGTGACTGTTTTAGCCTTGGGGGTTCCTGTTGTCTTTCCAGCTTCTCCATAGATAACCCTTTCGTACCCACCCTGGGTAGCAAGGCAAATACATAGGGCAGCTGAGGTACACCTAGGAATCATACAAATATTACAGAAAATTCCTACTTTGTCAGAGAGGGCATCTGAGAGAACCTGTTGGAATGAAGCATCTCCCCTCCACTCAGAGCAATGGGCTCAGGCTCTCTGCAAACTCAGGCACTGTTGCTGTGTCGGTCACACTTGGGGCAACAGCCCCGTCTCAGGGTTCTTTGCAGAGTCTTTGCAGGGTTCTTTGCAGGCTCTTTGCAGAGTCCAGCAATGTTACAGTCAGGGTATGTGTTGAAGGTTTTCTTCACAATCACAACAGCTGAAGACTTTTATTAATTAATTATGAAAGCTGAGACTCTGGAGAACAGTTGAGAAGTTTGTCGGTCCTCACTTCTCCTTTCCCCCCTATTTTGGGAAACACTGCAGAATAAGAGGATGGGAAGCTGAGGACCTAGGGCTGCGGGTCTGATCTGGTACAGCAGGTGGATGCAATGGTGGGTCTAGAGGGATGATAGCAGAGTAATGCAGAACAGGAACGAACAGCTGGAAATTAAAGCCAGACACTTTCAAATGCGAAATTAAACACCGATTTTTAACAGGGAGGATGATTAACCATTAGAACAGACTCTGAAGGAAGTGGTGGATTCTCCATCTTGTCTTCCAGTCCAGTTGTCTTTCTGAAAGATGCTTTAGCCAAACACAAGTTACCGGGGTCACTTTGGGGGTCACTGGGTGACATTGAATGTCCTGTGATCTACAGGAAGTCAGGCCAGATGATCTAATGATCGCTTCTGGCCTTAAACTCCATCCCTGGGCTGATCACACACAGCTGCCGGCTGAGCTGGCAGAATGAAAGGGACTGGTGGACTGAACCTGTCCCTTGCTGTACCGGATGTGTGGGGTAGAATGGCCAATGTTACAATCTGCTCCGGGCTACATACTATGTGCTGTTCCTATGCTGCGCTCGTCACTCTCACTGTCCCTACTGCTTCCACAGCCATGGACCTGGCATCGAACACCTCTGAGGACCCCCACGGCTCCGACAATGACTCCGATGCAGAGAACAAGGTTGATCCAGACGCGCAGGCTCAGGAGTACATCGACCGCGTCCTCCGCTCTGCTCAGCCCCGCCACAACGCCCAGTGCGCACCTCCCGAGTCACTCTCCATGGGGCCCGGGGCCCAGGCATCGGAGCACAGGTCTCCTCTGGAGCTGAAGAAGTCTCCAGCAAGCAATGATGTGACCTCTGGGCTGTTAGCCCTCCCTCTGGAGCTGATCCTGGAGATCTGCTCTTACCTGGAAGCCAGGTTTGTTCTCGAGGTCTTGCCCTTGGTCTGTCGGACCCTCAGGGATATTGTGCAGGATCCAGTGACCTGGAGGATTCGCCTTCAGAAGAGGATCAGTGGGTGTTACCCAGTGGTGGAAGGTAGATCTCCATTGGACTTTCTTCATTGGAGGTGGGACTTGGAGGAGAGACAAGGGCTGAGGGCCAGGACTCCTGGGTTCTACTGTAGGACCAGATGCTATTTCATGGGCCTCAGAGAGGTCCCTCAGTTAATTTTACTACCTTGAGATTTAGTTGCTGCTGAGGTGCTGCTGGTTAGAGCTGTGGGGGGAGGATAACGATAACTCCAGGGTTCTATCACCAGCTCTGGATGAGAATTGTCTCTAACAGGTAGAGCAGGGGGCTGGGTGTCAGGACTCCTGGGTTCTATCCCCAGCTCCGGAAGGGGGTCTAGTGGTTACAGTGGAGGGGGGGCACTAGGAATCAGGAGACCTGAGTTCTGTTCCCTGCTTTGCAGCTGACTTCACAATGTGAGCCTGGCCAAGTCCCCTCCCTGCTTTGCCTTGGCTTCACCTCTGTAATGGCAGTAGCTCCCCCGCCCTTCCTTGGAGTGAGGGGTGGGAGGTGGTTTGGGATGCTCCCAGGCAGCAGTGCTGTGGTTTAGCTTTGCTGCCCATCTATTTAAAGGGGCCGCGTTGGGGCCTCTAGAGGGGACATTTCCCCGTCCTTGGGAAGAGAAGGGTTTACTGACCCTAAAGCAGTGGGTCTCAACCAGGGGTACTTGTATCCCTGGGGATATGCAGAGGTCTTCCAGGAGGTACATCAACTCGGGTAGAGATTTACTTAGTTTTACAACAGGCGACATAAAAACCACTAGCAAAGTCAGTACAAACTAAAGTTTCATACAGACAATGATTTGGTTCTACTGCTCTATAGACTATACACTGAAATGTAAGTACAATACTTCCATTCCAATGGGTTTATTTTATAATTCTATGATAAAAATGAGAGAGCCAGCAATTGTTCAGTCATAGTGTGCCTGTGACGCTTTTGTATTGTTATGTCTGATTGTGTAAGCAAGTAGTTTAAAAGTGAGGTGAAACTTGGGGGTACGCAAGACAAATCAGACTCCTGAAAGGGGGACAGTAGCCTGGAAAGGTTGAGAGCCACTGCCCTGAAGAAAGCGGTTTTTACACAGCCTCACCTCGACCTGGTGCAGGGGATGGGGAGTGGCTTTGGGATCAAAGCTCCCAGCAGTTTTGGAAGCCCTAGATTCCCTCCCCGCCCAGAGCGGGACACCCCTCACCCCGATCCTTGCGATCTCTTCCTTTCTACGCAGAGGAGGAGTTCAACTGGCCGGCTGCCTGCATGGAGCTAGAGGAGCATCTCAGACACTGGGTCTGTGATGGCGGGAGAACAGAGTACTTCTCCCTCGCCGACGGCCACTTCGCCTCCATCGACTCCGTTCTGCTCTTGCAGGTGAGTTCCGATGTCCTCCTTTGCTGGCCGTTGCTGTCTGGGGGTGAGATGGGGTGGGGCTTGGGAGTCAGGAAGCCTGGGTTCGACCCCTGGCTGTGGGGGGGAAGGGTGTGAGGTCTAGTGAGGTAGAGCAGAGTCAGGACTTCTGGGTTCAACAGCTGCTGATCGCTAATCATGACACGCAGCTGTTGGCCGGAGTAGGTGTGGAAGGCTCTTCCATGTATGGTTGGTTGTGGTGGTGGTATCTTCCGAGCCCTGTTAGCTGGGGTGGCTGCCCACGTTGGTCTCTGGCTCCAGGAGTTCTGTAGGGTGAGAGTAGGCGATACTTTTACATGTATCTGAGCGGCTCACATCATTTGCACAGGGGGAAACTGAGGCATGGACCAGGGAAGTGACTTGCCTGAGGTCATGTAGCAAATTGTTGGCAAGGTCAAGAATAGAACCGAGGAGTCCTGACATCCAGCCCCGCCCTGCTCTGACCTCTGAGTCCCTGCCTCTGAGCATCCCGTCATCTCTTTGCTCCTTTACCAGTTTCTCCCATTTCAAAGGACCCGTGGCCAGTCTGTCTCCTTTTCTTTCAGGGCGGGGCTCTCTGTGTCTCGGGCTCCCGGGATCGGAACGTCAACCTGTGGGATCTGCGGGAGCTGGGCCAGTCCCCGGACAAGGTGCTGGTGAAAGCCCTGGGCACGGAACGCAACGGGACACACAAGGTGGGAACCTGACCGTCACCCTCTGGGGTGGGGGGGTCTGAGCTGGAGAAAGGCCCCAGCACGGATACGCCCAAGCAGCTGGAGAGCGAGCTGCCCCCCAGCTCTTGCTGTTGCCATGAAGAGGGGAGCTAGTTGGTGCCGTAGCCATGACATGGGGGTTTTGTTCTGGGGATGCCAGTCCTGCTGAGACCCCTGGAGGGGAAATGCCCCCTGGCCCAGTCCCCCCTTCCCTGTGCCCTCTTTGCCCAAGCCTGTGCTGAATATGAGCTTTCTTACTCCCTTCTGTCGGGTTGGATTGAGCCGGGACAGCGTGTCTAGTAACTGGCACAGGAATGGGTACTGGGACCTTTTGTGTTCGTGTCCCTGCTCTGTGCCTCAGTTTCCCTGTCCATACAATGGGGTTAACTCTGTGTATTGCAGATGATCTGGGGAGCTAAAGGGCTTTGGGGAAAGACACCAGAGAAGGGCAGGAAAGGACAGCACCCTACTTTAACCCTTTCCTCTTCCTTTCCCGGTGCAGGGCTGGGTGTGGTCACTGGCTTCAAGAGACAACAAGGTGTGCTCAGGCTCCTGGGACAGCACAGTGAAGCTGTGGGACATAGAGGCCAACGGGCAGCAGTTTGGGGAGATCAGGTACCGTTTCCCCTTCTCCCCCTGCACCACTGGCCCCCCAGCGTGGCTCCCACCAGCTCCTCCTTCAGCCACCTGGCTGGTGCCCTGAGCTGCCTCCGCCTTCTGGAGTCAAATCTGCTGTGCCTTAGAGACTGGCGTTGGGGCGGCCGTGCTCGGTCGAGAGGGGAGGAGATGGTGCTGCTGGGCAGAGTCTAGACCAGAGTACTGAAGTGCGGGAGGCCAAGGGCTCCGGGCGGGGAAGTGGGGTGAAGCCGGGGCTGGGGGCTGCCGGGCGAGAAGCCGTTGCTGTGCATCTCCACGCGTGGCTTACTACAATTTAGCTCTGCGCTGTGCAGTCCCTGCCACACAGACTGCCCCTCCGACCACGTCACGGGCTTAAAAAACAGCCAGGGGGGCAGGTGGGTCGTCCAAGAGCAAAGCCGCTCAGCGGAGACTGCTGCTAGGCAGGAGAGGAGGGAGGGTGCAATGGTTAGAGCGCCGGCCCGGCACGCAGGAGAGCAGGATTCAGCTCAGAGTCCAGTGGGACCTCGGGCCAGTCACTTAGGGACAGTTTTTTAAAGAGATCTCGGTGCCTAACTCCCAATGACATCCAGGGGCGTTAGGTGCCTAGGTACCTATACAAATCTGGCCCTCGTTTCCCCACACATACAATAGGGATAACTGCCCTGCCCTGCACTACGGGGTTAGTGAGGATATGTGCATTAAAGATTGGCAGGTGCGCTGACATTACAGTAATGGGGGGCCCAGATTGCGAGGTGCTCCGACATTACGGTAATGGGGGGGGGGGCTGTGCAGATTGGGAGGTGCTCTGACATTACAGTAATCGGCAGGGGAGCCCAGATTGCGAGGTGTTCAGACATTACGGTAATGGGGGGGTGCAGATTGCGAGGTGCTCAGACATTATGGTAATCAGGGGGGAGCCCAGATTGCGAGGTGCTCTGACATTACGGTAATCAGGGCCTGGGGGGGAGCCCAGATTGGGAGGTGCTCAGACATTACGGTAATCAGGGGGGAGCCCAGACTGGGAGGTGCTCTGACATTACGGTAATCAGGGGGGAGCCCAGATTGGGAGGTGCTCTGACATTACGGTAATGAGGGAGCCCAGATTGCGAGGTGCTCTGACATTACGGTAATGGGGCTCTGATAAGTACCTTCGTGAGGAGAAGGGTCTCGCGCAGACGTTATCGGGATCCCGCCCAGAGGATGGACACAGAGGGACCAAAGGCCTTGGGCATTCCAGCCCTGTGGGGGTGACGAGGCTCGTCCTGAAGGATCATATTTGTTCTCCCTTCGCTGTCTTGTCTCTCCAACTCCCAGTGGGAAAGCTCCCGTGCTGTGTCTCTCCTACCTGCCCGACATCCTGGTCACGGGGACCTACGACAAGAAGGTGACGGTGTACGACCCGCGAGGTTAGTGTCCACGGCTGGCTTTAGGATCAAGGCTCCAGCTGCTGGTTGGGCCCATTCCTGCACCCTTGAACCCAGCAGGCCAAATGCAGCGGGTCCTTTCACAGTCCCGTGGCCCTGAGGTTCCGTTTTCCGCTCCTGCCACTTGCTTGCTGTGCCTCAGCTTTCCGCTCTGTAAAACGGGGCTGATGACCTGTGCGAAGGGGGGATCCCTTGAGCAGGAGGGGGGTGGAGTATCGAATTTGCGGAACAGTCCTGAATTACTGAGGGCTCCAGGGGGAGTGATTCTGATGCTGCTGGAGCTTTGATGAGACTTGTAAGCCTTAAAGCGCAGAGGGTCCATCCTGTATTGGCAGTGTAAACACGTTACAGCACAGAAAGCAATCAATTGGCCTCCGGAAGTGTCCCATAGTTCCTCAAGTGGCTGCTCTGCTCATGCCCTGGAGACATGCGCCCCTCCCCTTTCAAAGCTCTTGTTTCTGAGGGCCCTTGGGTGCTGTGCTGCTCTGGGACACAAAGCAAACCATTAATGTGGAGAGAGAGAGAGAGTGTGTGTGTGTGTTTGTGATTGCCGTGCAGAGAGCTGTGGAGGGAGGCAGGGGCTGATGTCGGGGTTTCCCCTGCCTCAGGACTGGTTGCTTCCTGCCGCTGTCTGAACTTACAAGCCAACATGCTGACACTCTCTCTGTCCCCCAAAACACACAGTCTCTCCTCTCCCCCTCAGTACACACACACATTCCTTGTCACACACTCTTCCCCCCGCCATTTCAGTTGAAAAGCAGCTGGCAATGTAGTAGGATGCCCATGGAACGATGGGATTGGGAACCTGATCACATCATGTGACGCTGTGCCTGCCCCATGAGGCATCGCAAACCCTTCCCAAAGCACCTTGCGGCCAGGTGCACCGTGGGATAGCTACCACAATGCACTGCTCTCTTTGCCGTTGCAAGAGCTGCTCATGTGGATGGGCTCCACCGTCACAAGGAGCAGAGTGTGGACACGCAATTCCAGCACTTTCATAAAAATAACTGCAAATAACTTGTGCAGAAAGTTGCCAGTGTAGACATTGCCGAAGTGAATTCAAAGGGGTCTCTCACCACAAGTTCCAACAGTCTTCCTGGCTGAATCTTCCAGTCAGGATCCCTCCCCAGTCCAGTGCTACTTCCTTTGTTCTTCGAGTGTTGTCAATGCCTTGGGCAGGGAGAGATGGTTCAGGGCATCCACTCTCCCATTATAGTCATTGCTCTTGCGCGAGAATCACCTCTAGCTAAGGTTCAGGGGACATAGAGCCTGGGTGGCCAGGAATCTCAAGCTGCTGCTTTGTCAAAATGTAGATTTTTATTTGTATTTTTTGCCCACACCCTGTCTCCAGCAGAAGAGTGGCCGCTTAATGCAGTGATGGGCCACTTGACCTCGTTGACACCAAGCGGAGGCATTGTCTAGCCTTTTGTCTCTGAGGAACTGGTTTGTCACTGCCCTCCAGAACGTGGGAACATGTGTCACCGTGGTCTCTTGTAACTTGACATATAATGTTGCCACACACATTTTACCAAGACAATAAGGATCAGCAAATCCTGAGTTTTCAAGTGATACCTCTCAAGGCACACTCTGTCCGCGTTTTACCGTAATCCTCTGAAAGGGGCGAACGTAGGGGTACAGACTGTCACCATCTGCTGCCCCCAGACTGCAGGGTGTGGGTCCCGGGTGGGGGATGGAGATCACCTGCCTCCTGGCTGCGCGGGTGGGGGTGCAGGATAGAACATTACTTCCCCTCTCAACTACATTAGTTTGACCCAGGGCCCAGTGGAGGCATCACCTGGCTAGGATCCCTCCAGGCGCCCCGGCAGAGATCCTGACGCTGTTCCCTTCCCGGCAGCCGCCCAGGCCCCGCTGAAGAGCCGCAAGCTGCACGCCAGCGCCGTCCTGTCCCTCGTGGCCGACGAGCGCTTCATCATCTCAGGCAGCGAGGACCGGACGCTGGTCGTCTTCGACCGACGGGCCAACAGCGTCCTCCAGAGGCTGCGGGTGGGTGGCTCTTCTCCCTCCTACCTGCTGAGGGCAGTGGAGGTTGCCTGGAATCACCATGGAGAGGAGGGAAATGGGAGTTTGTAGACGCTCCCTACCTGAGGACATTTTGGGGGAGGAGAATATGTAATTATTAGAGAGTCCCTAAGCCAACTGGTTGCATCTGAAGGAGGGTGTGGGGTGCAGGGAGTCAGGCCTCGGTTCTATCCCCAGCTCTAGGAGGGCAGTGGGGTCTAGTGGTTAGAGCAGGTTGGGGCTGGGAGTCAGGACTCCTGGCAAGTCATTTGCTGTGCCTCAGTTTCCCTAGATGTATAGTGGGGTAACAGATGCCTCCTTCGTAGAGGAAGGGTTGTGGTGCTTAATGACAGTGAAGCACTTCTAGCTCCTCCTGCCAGATTAACCAGGTGTTCTGCTCATTCACCAGCACCGAGGAAGGCAGCCCTGTAAGAAACAGACTGTTCTTAAACATGTGCAGGGCTGGTGCCCCATGCTGAACCTCTGGGGCTTGCGGGTCCCCCCCGCCCCAGTCTAGGTCCCCCTGAAACCTGAGCCTCTTTCTCCTGTTCCACTCATCCTGCCTCAGTTGTCTAGAACGTGTGGTGCCCTGTGGGGAGCCAGGAAACAGGCAGCCCGATGTATTCCAATTTCAAGGAACTCCTTTAGAATATGCAGAGGGTGTTGTGTGATCCACTCCCACCCAGACACCGATCCTCCCCCAGAGCTGTGCCATCCTCCCTTTCCTCCTTTCCTTCCCCAGCTGGAATCCTACCTGCTCTCCATGTCCTACCAGGGGACGCAGCTGTGGGCCGGGGACAACCAGGGACTGCTCTATGTCTTTGAAAACCGAGGCGGCCACTTCCAGCACATCCGGGTATGCAGGCGTCCCCTGCTCCAGGGCTTCACAGAGGGATGCAGGCTTGCTAAGCATTGGGTCTGTTTCACCCCCACTGTCACTCCGGGGTGAAATCCAGCCCCTGCTGGGCCAGGATTTCACCCCAGATGATTAATACCAGGGCAGCTGCTTGTTTGCCTGTCTGCAGCTTGGGGCCCTGACTCAGCCAATGTCAGTTTCATTGTCAGTTTCACTTGAGGGCTCTCCTCCATTAACCCCATGCTGGATAGGTCTGGGTTCCCCATGCCCTGGAGGGAACATCCCTCCCTGGAGGCCAGGGGAGTTGGCTCTCAGTGACCCATTTGCTACTTGACCCCCCCACACACACCCACCCAGCTGAGATGGCAGCAGATGGGTCTGTCGGGGTGGATGGCGCAGCGGTAAGGAGCTTGCCTGGCACTTGGGCGACCAGACTTCCTGCGTGACGTTAGCCACCCTGTGCCTCAGTTCCCCATCGATATAACGATAGCACCTCACGGGGGGGTTAGATCGTGGCCCGCTCAGATACTGTGGTGGTGGGGCCACATGAATACCGAAAATACCTAGATTTCCATGGGGTCCTGGTGTGATCTGACCTGCGACGCACCTTGGAGTGGGAACCACTGGTCGGGCGTGGGATGCGTTTGCGTGAGAGTCCCCGGCATGAGGTGATGGGTTAGGAACAGAGAGATGCATGGGACCCACACGGGCTAGGAACAGAGAGGTGCCTTGGCTTTCACCCCCGCGGTGCGACCCAGATGGAGGGCTGCAGAGGGCCCACTGTCTCTTTCCTCCCCACAGTACTTCGACGTGGGTCACCGGTCCCAGATCACTGGGGTCTGGCACTCCCTGGGCACTCTGTACACGACCTCCACTGACAAGACCCTGCGGGTAAGGTCCATGCTTCCCTAGGAATCCTTCCCCCACCCCGCTCCCCACGACTTGCTCATAGAGGCTGGGAGCCAGGAACACCCGAGTCCCAACCCCAGGTCTGCGACTTCGGCTGCAAGCCGCTTCCCCTCTCTGTGCCTCAGTTTCCCCCACCTGGGGGAGAGGGGTGCTTCCTGCTTCCTGGAGGGTTCTGAGGATTGTGTCTTGGCCCTTGGAAGAGACCTCTGCATGCTCAGCTTCGTCCCCTGAACATGCTTCTCTGTAACGCGAACAGCAAGGGTTGTGCAAATGAGCTATTTCCGATCCAAGCCTCGTCTGGGCCGAGGATCTGCCTGCCCCCCTTCCAGCCACCGGTAGCCAGTCGCGGGGCAGCTGCACCAATGCAGACCCCTAGTGTTGATCACCAATGAGCTCTCCTAAAAATAGCACGGAGAGGGGCTCCCCCCATTCCTCCCCCTGGATTCACCCAGCCCTGGGCAACCTCCCCAAGAGTTTTCTCTTTCCAGATACACGTTCCGACGGACCCGCCTCGCACTATCTGTTCACAGACGCACAACAACGTGCTGAATGGGGTAAGGAGGGGCGCTCGGACTCCAAACTGTGGGACGAGGGCGCCTGGCTTTTCTGCCCTCCCAGCCGGCTGGTCTGTTGTGTTCTTGCCAGTGGGGGAATCCCCATGTCCTGCACCCTCCCCAGGCCATGCCTCCCTCTTTCTCTCTCTCTCTTCCTGGCTCTCTTCCTTTGGCCAAGGCGGGCGACCCCTCAGATCAGCCAGCGGGGGCGCTCCCTTCCCCTTGCGCACAGGGGAGCGACCCTGCTGCCTCGAGGAGGGAATCTGAGGCCGTGCTGAATGCCGGACGCTTTGTCCTTGTGGCTAAACTCGGGGCAGGGGCCGGGTGTATTTAGCAGGAACTCTGGGGCCGGTCCCCTGACATCCCAGATTGACCTGGCCTCAGTCCCCTCCCGCTCCCTGCTTCCCCCCACAGATCAGCGCCGAAGGCAACATTGTAGTAGCTGCCTCCGGGGGCCTGTCCTTGGAAATCTGGAGGCTCAATGCCTGACGGAGGCCTGGATCCGCGGAGCCACGTCTTGCAGCTGTGGCCCCAGAGGGAGGTGCTGCCCCCGGCGCCCGTGTTCCCGCCCGGGGGGAGGGGCCAGAGTTCCAGCCCCCGTTTGTCATTCGTTTGTTCCTTGTCGTTTGGAAGAGGCCCGAGGAGCCGGGAGGTCAAAGCTTCACTGCCTGAGCTCGCCCTGGCCCTGCCGTTCCCAGAGCGGTTTCCAGAGGGATCGGAGCCCGGCCAGCCCTTCCCTGCTCGATGCACCGACTTCGCTCTCTCTGGTTCACATTCTTCCACCACCGTCCCCTTTTCCACCCGCTGGGTTCCTTAGTTATCACGGCCCCGGCCTGCCTGCCAGGCGGCCTCTGCTACTTATCTGTCTACCTCCCACCTGCTTTTCCACGCGCAGGGCTCTCGCTGCTCCTTCAGAGCCAGGTCCAAACATCTCTCAGGTCCCAGCGCAGGAGGCCACGGCCCTAAGGGCTCAGAACCACTAACCATCCGACCCAGCTCCGCACAGCCTGGGGGAGCTCGCCGGTAAAGGTTGAGGAAGACCGCCGCAAGGGCTGACCAGATCGAAACAGAGTCCGGAGCTGCTGTGTAACTTACAGGGACGCAGTTGAGACGCACGTTCTAATGTTGTTGATTAAACTATTCTGCCAGACAGGATCTGATTAGAGATGTCAGTGGGTTTTTATCCCCTTCCCAGTGAAATCCCGTTTAGTTTTAAATTCAATCCCAGGAGCCTTGAAAATCCAGGCGCGGCAGCTTTCTCCCGGCACCAGGCAAGCAGGAACGGAAAGGGCCCAGGCTAGCTTCGATCGCCAAGCTGAGTGAAGCACTCGGCACTAGGGGGGGACTGGGCTGCAGGTGTTTTATTAGGAGGGGTGTTACGGGCACGTCAGCCGTGATCAGGGCCCCGGGGGTTGCACAAACACACAGTGAGACGGTTCCTGGTTCTGATCCAGTCCAGGTCAGTGGAGATCTAGAGCCCTTCCCGCCTGTGTGCAGTGAGCTGGCGCGGCTGGGCCCGGTACCCAACAAAGCCAGCTGCCATCGCTAACTGGCTCCCTGCAGTGGCAGGCTGTAGCTGTCTGCCTACCAGGCCATTATCACCGTAGTAACCCAGTGCTTCCCAATCCCCCTCCTGGGAAGTATCATCCCCATTTCACCGATGAGGAAACTGAGGCACGAGGGAGTGGAAGTGACTTTCCCGGGGTCACACAGGGAGTCGGTGGCGGAGTTGGGCAGCCAGGGATGGGGGCTGAGAACGGAATGGCCCACTGAGTCTTAGCTCCTCCCTCTTGTCCTCACACCCCAGCGGGGGTTCCTCCCGGACAGGGATGAGGCAGCCCAGCAGAGTGGGGGCAGCTTGTCCAGCTGCCAGTCTGGTCTCCTGCAGCCCCGGGGGGGTGGATTGAATGGGGACCCAGAACAATCCCCATCCCGCAGGGCTGCTAGGCCGGCTTGGCCCTGCCCCGGCTCCCCTGCCCCATCGTGTGTGCACGAGGCTGTAACTGACGAGGGGATTGTTGTACCGGGGGGGAGATCCTGGCCGCCTTGAAAGCGATGGCAAAGCTCCCCCGACTGCCACGCTTTCCCCCCAACTCCCTGCTCCTCCTCTCGCCCGATTTACACCAGGAGAGATCGGGGCCCAGGGATCGGAAAGTCTCCTGCTCTCTGCACACCGAGGCTGCGCTGACCTGGCTGGGGGGAGGGGAGCAGGGTGATAGGGTGGGACATGAGGAACCCCGTCATGCCCCCTCCGAGGCCGCTCCCTATTGGTTGGCTGGGGACAGGGTTGCAGTGCGGGGAGGGGGGATGATGATAGGAACCCAGCTGCCCCCCTCTTCGGAGGCTGCTCCCTATTGTCAGGATGGGGCGGTGGGTCCAGGGTCCTCACAGGATGCTGCAGGTTTTCTTGTCTTTGAAGGGGTTGGCAGAGGCAGGGACGCGGGTCAGCAGCGGGTCGCTCTGGGCGTGCGCCCGGCAGTACTGCAGCAGCTCACGGGCTGCCGTGGAGACCTAGAAGGGGCGAGAAGGCAGGTGAACAAAGCCAAACAGCGGGGTGGGGGGCAGTGGCTAGTGGTTAGAGCAGGGAGCACTGGGAGTCAGGACTCCTGGGTTCTGTTCCCAAATCTGGGAGGGAAGTGGGGTCTAGTGGTTAGAGCAGGGGAGTGGGAGTCAGGACCTTACCCTGCAGGGCTTCCCAGAGACAGGGACAGAACCCAGGAGTCCTGGTTCCCAGCACCCTCCCTGGAAAGGGAGTGGGGTCTAGTGGCCAGAGCAGGGGCGTGCTGAGAACCAGAACTCCCTGGTTCTATCCCTGTCTCGGGGAGGCCCTGGAGTGTGAGTTCCTGGTTCCCACTCCCTTGCTCTAACCACTAGAGCCCACTGTCCTCCCAGAGGTGGCAACAGAACCCAGGAGTCCTGACTTCCAGCCCCTGCCCCACAACCCCAGCACCACAAAGCCCCATCTCGCCGATGGGGAAACCAACTCTGGGCAGAGAGCCCAGCCCCTGCTCAGCCCAGGCTTTGCGTAAGGGCCTGGCGTGGGTCAGTACCAGCAGGGAGGGCCCCATTCCGGCAGAGCTGAAAGGGGCCAGGAGCCTCCGCCGCGTCCATCCCCTGGGCGCTGCCTCCCCCTTTCGGAGCCGACTTTGCAGCTGATCCCGGCAGGATCTGTTTTTCTGCTGGGCCCCGCTAAACCACACGTGAAAGGAACACGCTGGCCTGACCCCGCCACCACCTCCCGGGCAATTACTGGGTTCCTCCCTCTAATCCGTCCTGTAAACAGGGGCCTGAGGATGGAACAGCCTGAACTTGGCATGTGCCCGGCCTGCTGCAGAGCTGGAAACCCCCCCCCCACACACACACACACACACACAGTGCGGGCGGGAGTGTCTGGGAAGGGACTCCCCGCTCTTCCCCACGGGGGAGCAGCAGCTGCCCCTTCTCAGGCCCCTGTGCGGTGCTACCCTATAGGGGGAGATCTGAGCCATGGCAGGGGCGGGCAGCTCTGGCATGGGGCAAGGCTGTGCCCCTCCCTGCCCCCCCAATCAAATGGTTCTGCCTCTGGGGCGTGCCCCCCTGGGGAAAGAGCCCCTCTGACTGGGAGCCTGTCATGTCAATTTCCCAGGGAGGTGTGTGGGGATAAGAGGGCCCTTAGGTCCCCATTTAGGCCTTGAATCTCTTCCGCTCCAGCTTGGCAGCCGCTGCTGGTTCGTCACCTCTCCTGCTACTCCCCGTGAGGTGAGTTTGTTAGGCCTCAGGCTGGTTTCTAGTGAGGGTGGGGCAGAAACAGAGTCTGAGCTAGGAAAAGAACCCAGGAGTCCTGCTCGGCCTGAGCCTGGCGGCAGAACTCCCGTCTCACCCTCACCGGCGGGGAAAAGCCGGGCCCTGCCAGTCCGGCACCAAATGAATTCCCCAGTGTAAGGATTGTGAGGGTGGGGTCGTGTCACCTTCATTCTCTCCAGCCCGGCTTCTGTTCGCAGCTGCTCCACCGCCCTCCGGCCCTGGCTTGTGTGATTACAGCTGGCCGCCTTCCCCGACATCTGCAGGGCACAGGAGGGCTGGGTTAGACCAACCAGGGGGTGAAGGTGCTGAACTCCACCAGCATGCAGGCTGCTCCGCGAGAACCAAAGCAGCAGGCAAACGGCCGTGACATTGCAACGGCAGCGGATCTGAAGACTCCCAAATGCCTGTGACCTGCCGCTGAAATGCAGCCACCTCTGGGGCGGGGCATGGCAGATATCTAACAGCGCACAACAACGGATTGGGGCAGGCACTAAATCTTGGGGCAGGCACTAAATCTTGGGCCAGGAAGCCTGGGCACCCATCCCCTTTATCCTTCCATTCTTACAAACCATGCTGTACAAACACGCTGCCCGTTGTTTATAGTCATGTTAATAATCCTTTCCCGTCCCTCCAGCTGCCCAAGGGTCTTGGAGCACTTTGGGAAAGTTAGTTCAGTCTCCCGCCCTCTGCTCTGCAACACAGGGAATAGCACCACTGAATAGGTGGGGAAACTGAGGCACAGAGCATGGCAGTGACTTGGCTTGAGGTCACCAACCAAGTGGTTGAGCTGTTAGAAGCCAGGACTCCTGGCTCCCACCCCCGCCCTGCTCTAACTACTCACCCCCATGCTTAGAACGGGAGAGAACCGAGGAGTGCGGACACCCAGGCCTTCCTCTGGACAGTTTCCCCTTCCAGAAGTGGGGCTACAAGCCAGGAGTTCTGTCCCCCCCACACCCTCCCGGACCGAGACTCCTGGGTCCTAGTCCGAGCTCAGGATGGGGGTCACGCACACACACTGTTGGGGTTTGATCCCTGCACCCGTTTCTTGCTCCTGCCCCGGGGACAGACCGTCCCAGAGCTGGGCCGATACGGGCAGGAGCCATCTGAGTCCTCCAGCCGCCCGTGACACTCGTCCCCTCCGGTCCTGAGACCTGGCTCTGAGCCGAACCTCTTGTCAATTCCACGGCCTCCCCCATCGTCTCGATTTAGGGGAGGGGGGATCAAAACCAGGGCCTGTTTTCTGGCTCCCCCCACCCCCTCCACTCACCTGGGATGGCGACACACGTCCCCCCAGTTTGCAGCCCGGCGCACTCCCCAGATGCTGTGTCGCTGCCCGTTTCTGTCAGTCTCCACCAGCCCCCTGATACCCCTATTTATCCCCCCCCCCGGCCACCCCCTGCCTGCCCTCGCTCTCAGCAGCCAGAGGTTCAGTCAGGCCTCCCCGCCCGCCCCACATGCTTTGATGCCTTTGAAGCCAGCTGGGCCCTGTACAGAGCGAAATGTCACCCAGCAAAGTGTAGCCGCCGCTCGGGGGGGGGGCGCTAAGGGCAGCGCCCCCTGCTGGGCCGGGGCAGCGTTTCCCTGGCAGGGGGCTCCAGCGGCTCAGCCCCGAGAGCAGCCGGAGCTATTGCAGGCTGCTCTGCCGAAATGCAGCCAGGCCTGGGGTGAAGGGCTCGCAGTGGTGGGGGAGGGGAGAGAGTGGCACTCATGCCTTGGGATCCAGGAGTCCTTCCCAGATCCCCTCTTCCTCAGTCCCACCACTAGACCCCACGCCCCTCCCGCCGCTGGGGATAGAACCCAGGAGTCCTGGCTCCCTGCCCCCCCCGCTCTAAGCACTAGGCCCCACGCCCTCCCGCCACTGGGGATAGAACCCAGGAGTCCTGGCTCCCTGCTCTAGCCACTAGACCCCACTCCCCTCCTTGCTCTAGGAAAAGAACCCAGGAGTCCTGCCTCCCACTGCTGTGTTCATGAGCCCACAGGCAAACCTCTGGTGTTACGGGACCCCAGAGAGCTGCAGGAGTTCAATCAATCTGCTTGCAGAGGATGAGGGTATCTGGGGGGCAGGGAGCTGCTTCTCTCCTGCAGCTCTAAGCCACGGGCAGGGGCTGGGCATTTCCCAGCTGCCAGGCTGGTTCGGGCACAGCTGCGGAATCTGTCCCCCTCGGGATTAGAAAAGCACAGAAGAGCAGGGTGCCCTGCGCATGAGAGAAGCTTTGAAAACCAGTTTCATGACTGGCCAGGCTATGGTGGGACAGTTCTGTTTGTTTCTCCTCGATGAAAACCTGCCCCCTTGGTTGACTCTTCTTCCCTGTAAGCCAACTGACCTCCCCGCTTCGATCACCGGTTTCAGAGGCAATAAAGTCATGATTGTTTCCGAATCATGCATTCTTTATTCATTCACCACACAAATAGGGGGGAAACTCGCAAGGTAGCCCAGGAGGGGTGGGTGAGGAGGGAAGCACCGGGTGGGGTGGTGGATGAGGGGAGGAGGGAAGGACAAGGCCACACTACAGTTCAAAACGTATTGAATGCCAGCCTTCTGCTGCTTGGGCAATCCTCTGGGGTGGAGTGGCTGGGTGCCCGTAGCCTCACCCCCCCGGCGTTCTTGGGCCTCAGGGTGAGGAGGATATGGAACTTGGGGAGGAGGGCGGGTGGTTATACAGGGGCTGCAGCGCTCTGTGCTCCTGCTGCCTTTCCTGCAGCTCCACCAGACGCCTGAGCAGGTCAGTTTGCTTCTGCATTAGCCTTAGCATTGCATCCTGTCTCCTCCCATCCTGCTGCCGCCACCTCTCCTCTTGCTGCCGCCACCTCTGCTCTTGCTCCCACCTCCTCTCCTCTTGCTCCCACCTCCTCTCATTTTCTGCTTTCCTGAACTCTGCCATTGTTTGCCTCCACGCATTCTGCTGAGCTCTTTCAGCGCGGGAGGCCTCCATGAGCTCTGAGAACATCTCGTCGCAAGTGCGTTTTTTTCGCCTTCTAATCTGCACTAGCCTCTGGGACGGAAACGATAGGGGGAGCGTAGAAACATTTGCAGCTGTGGGAGGGAAAAAAAGGGAGAGTAGTATTTCAAAAAGACACATTTTAGAGAACAAAGGGAAGACTATTTCACACTGAATCAAGCAGTTCACATTACATAGCACATGTGCTTTTGGTACAAGGTCGCATTTTGGCTCTTATATTGAGTGCCTGCCGGTTTGGCGGGAGACATCACACACACGCCCGGCTGGGCAACAGAATTCGGCTCGCAGGCAGCCATGGTAAGGCAAAGGGTTTCGGCTTCTTCAGCCTTCAGAACATGTGGGAACGGTTTCAAACAGCAGCGCCCTCCTTTCCCATACCCAGAAAAGCCCGTTGGGTTGGCCATTTCAAAGGAGGGGCTGAGGTTTTAGGGTGAATGTGCAGCACAATCCAAACCCCCCCCCCCCCCCCCCCCCCCCCCCCCCCCCCCCCCCCCCCCCCCCCCCCCCNACCCCATGGCTAGTATCAGGAAAGATCCCTGTCAGCCAAACACAAACAGCTCAGCTAGCCAGAAACTGCTCTGTCCTGGGTCTCATCCTACCAGCTGGGTGGGAACTCTTCACCCCCATGAAGTGCTTTGAGGGCACTTCTGGCCCAGGGGCTGCGGGCTGCAGGGAGGGGGGCGGGATTTCTAACTCACACAGGCTCTCAGCCGCTCAGCCTGAGGGGGCATTTGAGAAACTCACTAAAGACTCCCCCTGTGTGCGGGCGGACAGAGCAATGCAGACAGCTCTCCTGCTCCCAGCAGCAGCCCACCCAATGGGGAATTGACATTTCCCAGAGCCGAGAGGGAGAGAGGAGCTGCTGATCCTGCTCCTCCTCCGGCCCAGGGAGGAGTAAAAGCCTGCTCTGCTCTGCCCTGGAAACGGACCACTTTGACCTGCTGTGGGAGCCGGGTTAGAACCTGCATCCACACGGGCTCATCTGCTGGCTCCCTGACAAAACAGCCGGTAGGCGGCTGCCCACTACAGCAGATTGGTTAGAAACAGCTAATCCAGCCGCCCGCCAAAGGTTCAGGGGGCTCCGCGTGCCCCAGAGCTGATTTGCACCTGCCACAACCGATCATCATCTAGGGCAGGGGTCGGCAACCTTTCAGCAGTGGTGTGCCGAGTCTTCATTTATTCACTCTGATTTAAGGTTTCGTGTGCCAGTCACACACTTTAACGTTTTTAGAAGGTCTCTTTCTATAAGTCTTTAATATATAACTACCCTATTGTGTATGTAAACTAAATAAGGTTTTTAAAATGTTTAAGAAGCTTCATTTAAATTAAATTAAAATGCAGAGCCCCCCGGACCGGTGGCCAGGACCCGGGCAGTGTGAGTGCCACTGAAAATCAGCTCGCATGCCGCCTTCGGCATGCGTGCCATAGGTTGCCTACCCCTGATCTAGGGTTACCATAGGTCTGTATTTTCCCGGATGTTTTTAGGTATTGAAAAATTCCTCCCGGACTGGATTTAAGCACTAAAAAGCCGGACATGTCCGGGAAAATACAGACGTATGGTCAATTAATCAGTAAACACGCTTGCTTGATATTTACAAAGGTGCACTCACCAGAGGTGCCTTCTCCGGCTTCGTGGTCCGGGAGTTCTGCCTGCACGGCTGCTTCTCCCCATACAGCGCTGAGATCCAGTATCTCCCGTTCGGTCCCTGCCGGAGCTCGTTTGCGATTCTGGGACTGCATGGTCACCTGTGCGGATCAGCTCCCCACGCTGGCCAAACAGGAAATGAAATTCAAAAGTTCCCGGGGCTTTTCCTGTCTACCTGGCCAGTGCATCTGAGTCGAGAGTGCTGTCCAGAGCGGTCACAATGGAGCACTCTGGGATAGCTCCCGGAGGTCAACACCATTGAATTGCGTCCACACTACCCCAAATTCGACCCAGTGAGGTCGATTTTAGCACTAAACCCCTTGCCGGGGAGCAGTACAGAAATCAATGTTAAGAGCCCTTTAAATTGACAAAACAGGCTTGGTCGTGTGGACGGGTGCAGGGTTAAATCGACCGAATGCTGCTAAATTCGAGCTAAACTCGTAGTGTAGACCAGGGTTTACACGGGGATAAAGGTGCCTTATGCTGGTGTAGTTTATTCCCCTTCCCATACAGGAATAGCAGCGCCAGACCTGCGTCTACACGAGGGGAAGCTGATCTGGTTTAATAGCCTGGCCTGGTACAGGTAGGGTTGCCAATTTTGGTTGGATGTATTCTGGAGGTTTCATCACGACATGCTCTTTAATGAAAGATTAATCTCTAATTCCTGGAGGCTCTCGGAGTTGGAGGACACTTGAGGGCCACCGTACCCGGCTCTGTTCAAGATGGCGGCTCCCACGCGTACAGCTCCAGCGCTGCGGTGGTTGAGGGGCAAGATGGCAGCGTCCAGCAGTACGGACGCGGGGCGCACGCGTGACCCAGCGGGGCTGCCGTAGCTGGCCGGAGTCAACATGGCGGCGCCCAGGACCAGGAGTGCGGCATCGGGGCTAGCGGGGGCCTGAGGCGCCGGTACGAGCCAGCCGGGCCGGGGGTCTGCGGCGCTCCCCGGGGGCCTGGGGGGGGGCGAGGCTCGCACTGGGGCTCGGAGCGGGGGCGGGGGCTGGAGCTCGCGGCGGGGGTGGGGCTGGAGCTGGAGCTCGCTCGGGGGCTCGCAGCGGGGGTGGGGGGATCACGGCGGGGCTCGCAGCGGGGGTAGGGCTGGAGCTCGCTTGGAGCGGGGGCGGGGCTCGCTCGGAGGCTCGCAGGGGGGGGGGGGCTGGAGCTCGCTCGGGGCGGGGGCGGGGCTCGCAGTGGGGGTGGGGGGATCACGGCGGGGCTCGCAGCGGGGGTGGGGCTGGAGCTCGCTCGGGGCGGGGCTCGCTCGGAGCGGGGGCGGGGCTCGCAGTGGGGGTGGGGCTGGGGCTCGCTCGGGGCGGGGCTCGCTCGGAGGCTCGCAGGGGGGGGCTGGAGCTCGCTCAGGGGCCTGGCGAGGGGCTGCCCCTGCCCCGCTCCATGACCCCTCCCCCTCTCCCATCACCCCAGCGCCGCGCAGGCCCCAGCCCCATGGAGCGCGCCGGGGAGGGGTTCCCGGCCGCGGCCGTGGCCGCCGTGCTGAAGCCCAGCGCCGGCCTGCCCGAGGCGAGCCTGCAGGTCCGGGGCTACGACTTCGACCGCGGGCTGGATCACCGCGCCCTGCTCCAGTCCTACCTCACCACCGGCTTCCAGGCCACCAGCTTCGGGCAGGCGGTGCAGGAGATCAACAGGATGGTGAGAAGTGGGGGGGGGACTGGGAGCCAGGACGCCTGGGTTCTGCCCTGGCTCGGGGGGGGGGGGGGGGGGGGGGGGGGGGGGGGTGGGGTTGAGTGGTTAGAGCAGGACGAGGGGGACTGGGAGCCAGGACGCCTGGGTTCTGCCCTGGCTCGGGGGGGGGGGAAGTGGGGTTGAGTGGTTAGAGCAGGACGAGGGGGGCTGGGAGTCAGGACTCCTGGGTTCTGTACCTCTCTGCTGCTGGCTGTGGGCAAGCCACTGCCCCGCTCTGTGCCTCAGTTTCTCCATGTCCCATTCGCTCCTTGAGGCTGCCAACGAGAGCCAGAGGGGAGGGGGCCGGTAGCTTGGGCGCCTGTGCGGGGGAGGTGGGGGGGTGAGTGCCCCGACCCGCCAGCCCGGGTGCCCCGACCCGCCAGCCCGGGTGCCCCGACCCGCCAGCCCGGGTGCCCCTGACATGTGGCTGCTCCGGTTCCCAGATCGCGGTGAAGCTGGAGCCGCTGGGCGAGGAGGAGGAGACTCGCACCGACCTGAACCCCTGCCGCCGGCAGCCCTCGGGCTGCACCATCTTCCTGGGCTTCACCTCCAACCTCATCAGCTCGGGCATCCGCGAGACCATCCGCTACCTGGTGCAGCACAACATGGTATGGCCCTTCCCTGCCCCCCCCATGCCCCCGGTCACTGAGCCCCCCCCACCCCCGGTGTCCCTTGTGCTCCCTTGGCACTGAGCACCTGTGTCCCTGAGGGCCCCTCCCGGAGCCAGGCTCCGACACCCAGGCTGCTGCCATATCCCCCCATTCCCCTCAACCCCAGTGCTGGGCTCCGACACCCGAACAGCGGCCCCCCCCCCCCCACCTTTCAGCTGGGGTCTCCCAGCACTGGGCTCCCAGGGTGGGGGGTTCTGACAGGCAGGGGTCCCTGTGCCGCGCAGGTGGACGTGCTGGTCACCACAGCAGGCGGCGTGGAAGAGGATCTCATCAAATGCCTGGCACCTACCTACGTGGGGGAGTTCAGCCTGCGGGGGAAGGAGCTTCGGCAGAGTGGGATCAACAGGTACAGGGGGTCGGGGGGCTGCTCCGGTCTAGCCGGGAGGGTGCACGGCTGGGAGGCAGGACTCCTGGGTTCTCTGGGAGGGGAGTGGGATTTAGGGGGGGTGGGGACTGGGAGCCAGGACTCCTGGGTTCTGTCCCTGGTTTGGGAGGAGAGTGGGGTCTAGGGGTTAGAGTGGGGAGGCTGGGAGCCAGGACTCCTGGGTTCTGTCCTTGGTTTTGGAGGGGAGTGGGGTCTAGAGGTTAGAGTGGGGAGGCTGGGAGCCAGGACTCCTGGGTTCTGTCCCTGGTTTGGGAGGAGAGTGGGGTCTAGGGGTTAGAGTGGGGAGGCTGGGAGCCAGGACTCCTGGGTTCTGTCCTTGGTTTTGGAGGGGAGTGGGGTCTAGGGGTTAGAGTGGGGAGGCTGGGAGCCAGGAACTGATGGAGCCTTTTACCTCTACAGCATCTCCTGTTCCCAGCCACTCTGCCAGGATCCTCTCTGCTCCCCCCGATCTGTGGGGATTAGGACACGCCAGCTGTGTCCCTGTTCCTTGGGGCAGAGTGGGGCTTGTGGAGAGGCTGAGTCCAGCTGGTTTTGGGGGGGGCCAGGGGCTGAACCTGCTTGTTTCTCTCCAGGATCGGGAACCTGCTGGTGCCCAATGACAACTACTGCAAGTTTGAAGACTGGCTCATGCCCATCCTGGACCAGATGGTCGCTGAGCAGAACATGGAGGTGAGAGCCAGGGGGTGGGGGAAGCATCAGGGGAGGCCGTGTCCCAAAGGAGGGGATGGTGCTGGGCCTGTAGGACGCTGGGAAAGTCTCTGACCTGATCCCTGCTCAACCCCCCCACTCTCCCTGCCAAAATACTTGGCATGTGTAGATGGGAGGGGAGGGGTTAGAGAAGGGGGAGCTGGGAGTCAGGACGCCTGGGTTCTATCCCTGGCTCTGGGAATGGAGTGGGGGGGTCTAGTGGGTTGAGCAGAGGNCCCGATCTGTGGGGATTAGGACACGCCAGCTGTGTCCCTGTTCCTTGGGGCAGAGTGGGGCTTGTGGAGAGGCTGAGTCCAGCTGGTTTTGGGGGGGGCCAGGGGCTGAACCTGCTTGTTTCTCTCCAGGATCGGGAACCTGCTGGTGCCCAATGACAACTACTGCAAGTTTGAAGACTGGCTCATGCCCACCCTGGACCAGAGGGTCGCGGGGCAGAACAGGGAGGGGAGAGCCAGGGGGTGGGGGAAGCATCAGGGGAGGCCGTGTCCCAAAGGAGGGGATGGTGCGGGGCCTGTAGGACGCTGGGAAAGTCTCTGACCTGATCCCTGCTCAACCCCCCCTCTCTCCCTGCCAAAATACTTGGCATGTGTAGATGGGAGGGGAGGGGTTAGAGAAGGGGGAGCTGGGAGTCAGGACGCCTGGGTTCTATCCCTGGCTCTGGGAATGGAGTGGGGGGGTCTAGTGGGTTGAGCAGAGGGTGCGTGGGGCACTGGGAGTCAAGACTCTTGGGTTCTACCCCTTGGGAGAGTCACGTCCCTCCGTGCCTCAGTTTCCCTATCTGTACCATAACGGGGAGAGCTGTGAGGATGAGCAGGTGAAAGTCGGTAACTCCCTCTGAGCTGGGGGGGGGAGGGGGGGGCAGGGGTCGAGTCACCCAGGCAGGAGGGGGTGGTTTCACCACAGCTTTGGTCCTTGGGTCCTGCAGGGTGTGAAATGGACCCCGTCCAAGATGATCGCACGGCTGGGCAAGGAAATAAACAACCCTGAATCGGTCTATTACTGGGCACAGAAGGTCAGTTTTTTTGGGGGGGGGGGAATTGAGGGGGGGGGGTCCTGTTCATTTCCCCACTGGGGTTCTGGCTAACCTTTCCCAGGCTAGGGTTTGACTGTTGGCTGAACCATACTGTCCCCCCCCCTCCCCCCCCGCCGGGAGAGCCGGCTGGTTGGAGCGCTGCCCCTTTAAGAGCAGGCTAGAGAACGACTCGGAAATTGGCCACCTCCCCCTGGGTTCCACCTGGTCTGGGGGGGTGGGAGTGGGGGGGGAATCAGCAGCCTGTTCCCTGCGGTTTCAGCCCTTCCGCGTGGGGGGGCCAATCCACAGCCCCCCCCACATCACGGGGGGGAACAAATCTCTCCCATCTCTTGCTATATGTCCATGCAGCACCTGACACGACGGGGGCCCTGATCTCGGTCGGGGGGGGGTTTTCTAGGCTCTACCATAATATAGTGGCCCAGCTCCTCCACAAACACTACTTTGAGGGGGACCCCCCCCCCCCCCCCCAAGGGTGTTGCTCTACCCTCAGCCCCCACAATCAATTGCCACAGGGGGAACTAACCCAAACTCCCCCTCCCGTCTCCTCTGCCCTGCCCCACTCTCCCTGCCCCTTTGCAGAACAACATCCCGGTGCTGAGCCCGGCCCTGACGGACGGATCCTTGGGGGACATGATCTTCTTCCACTCCTACAAGAACCCCGGTTTGGTGCTGGACATTGTGGAAGGTGATTGTCTCCTTTCCCCCCCCAGGCATGGGCCTTTCTCTGCAGCATCCTGAGTGCTCAGCGACCCCCTCCCAGCCCCCTGGCTTAGACTGGGCAGGAATCGCAGGCCCAATCCCTGCAGTACTGGGGGGATTCCTAGTGGGGGGACCCCCTTCAAATCGAGCTCTTGAACCCTCCCTGCATTACCGCAGAGCGTACAGATTGTCCCCCTGCTGAGACCTCCCACCCCAAACAAGGTACAGAGCGGCTCCTGGCTTCTAGCCCAGCTCGGGGAGGGCAGTGGGATTTAATGGTTAAGACAGGGGCGGGGGCGGGGCAGGACTCCTGGGTCCTCTTCCTGGGTGGGAGCAGGTGGCAGGAAGAAGGGGGTCACCGTGGTCTTTTTCTCTCGGCAGATCTCCGGCTGATCAACACCCAGGCCATCTTCGCCAAGAAGACGGGCATGATCATCCTGGGAGGGGGGCTGGTCAAACACCACATCGCCAACGCCAACTTGATGGTGAGGGAGGGCTTGGGCTGGGCCCGGGATGGTGGGTGTGTCCCTGGTGGCTGGGCTCGGGCGGGCCTGGCCGCTGCCCGGGCTCCTGTGTGTTAACCCAGGTGTATCTAAGAGCCGTGCTATAGCTTTAGGTCCAACATTCATTTGGGGGATTAAATTGATCACTTCAAACTGCACATTCCCTCCCCCTGTCCTGCTTGGGGAGGGGGCTGGGAGAACCCCACCCCGGGGTCACGCTCCCTCTCTCTCCGCCTTGCAGAGGAACGGTGCCGACTACGCCGTCTACGTTAACACGGCACAGGAGTTCGACGGCTCCGACTCGGGGGCCCGGCCAGACGAGGCGGTGTCCTGGGGGAAGATCCGCATGGACGCCAAGCCAGTGAAGGTGGGTGTGGAGACCTGGAGGGTGGCTGTGTTGGGGGATGGAGGGATTGGGGGACGGGGCCACGGCGGGGTGGAGGATCTGGGTGCCTGCACTCATGTCCCTGGTTGCTCTCCCGGTGGCAGGTTTACGCCGATGCCTCTCTGGTTTTCCCGCTGCTGGTGGCTGAGACCTTCGCCCAGAAAGCCAGCGCCTTTGCCTCCGAGAAGCAGCACGACTGAGACCCCCCAGCCCGTCCCGGCCCCGGACTGGGACGCAGCGTGGGGAGTCCGGATGGGGGGCTGGGGCGTAGGCCCCAGGAACAAATGGGCTCATGCCCAAGCCCAATTTCCCCTCTCCCCCGCCCATCACCACAGACTGCCCTCCCCCCCCCCGCCTCTGCGGCTGTGCTGGGATCCCAGGGAGGTGGGGGAGGGTCTGGCTTTATCCCCTTCCCTCTCTTTAACCCCCTGCTTCCAAATTCACAAGGGCTGGGGCGTGTCTGGGCATCTGGACTCCTGGGTTCTAGTCCCAGCTCTGCTGCTGACTGGTTGGGTGACTCCCCGCCCCCCCCCCCCCCCCCCCCCCCCCCCAATGTAGAATGGGGGTGGCCTTGCCTGCCCTCAGGGGCTGTGATGCTCTGTGCATTGAGGCCTTAGGTGAGGGCAGGGTTGTGACCAGCTCCCCCCAGGGTGTTGGCAGAGCCTGGCACCCACCCGCCCCCCAATCTGCCTTGGGCCCCATGGACTCGTTCTGGGGTCTGTTCTTCCTTCCAGTCGTTTATTAACTGATTAGACACTCTGGGTGGCTGGGGGCAGCATGGCCAGGCCTGGTCCCGCTGATGCATGGCACGTGTCAAACACGATTTTTATTATTCGGCTTTTGGGAAAGAACCACTGTGCTCCCATCCCACGCGGTCAGGACACCTGCACTGCCTCAGGGGTGTTAGCAGGAGCAATGAGCCAGCCAGCCGGCTTTCACCGTGGGTTAGCGGCTCCCCCTCGACCCGTTAACATCAGTGGCTGAGCTGCGTTAAATCCGCGCAGGACCCCGAGGGGAGAACGCCCCTAGTGCAGGCTAACGGAGCCCTGTCGCGAGGGCAGCCTGGGGGGATGGGAGCTGTGCCCCCTGGGGAGAGCCGGGGCACGTGTCTGTTCTAACCTGCCCCAGGAACACCCCCTTTTGCAGGGGGGGGGAACCGCCCGGCAGCGCTGAGCTCTGGCGCCCGCCCGCCCCTGCCGCTCTGCAGCAGGGAAAACAGAGTTTAGCTCCTGTCGGGAGCTGGTGCCCAGGTGTCGGGTTCCTCGCGGGGCGCTGGTCGTGCCCTCGCTGGAGCGGAGCAGAGCAGGGGCAGGGTGACTGCGGGGTACTTGACCGATGGAAAGGACGCCTGGCAGCAGTAGCCGTGCCCAGCCTGGTGCTGGGCACTGGGGGATAGATTTTTGGGAAGATTTAAAAAAAACAAAAGTCCCAGACAGATGATGGTTAGAGGCCTGGGGGGTCCCCCCCCCGTTAATGTCTTCTGAAGTCTCCCCACCCCCAGGCCCTCTGAACCAGTTGTGGCTGTGTCCAGATGCCCCCTGGAGTGTGGGGGGGTGATGGGGGCCTGGGCGGTTAGAGGGGGGCTGTAGGGTCACTGGCTGGTAGATGGGTGCTGGGCTCTGAGCTGCTGTGTAGGGCAAGAAGTCGGGCTCACCCCACCCCCGCATGCCAGGCTCTGGGCCTCGCTGCTGCTGCCCCCAATAGAGTCCCGGCTGCCCCCACGTGGAGACCTGTCTCAATAAAGCAGCTGCCCCAAGGCTGAGTCCGTGTGTGATTGGCCGGAGGGACGTCCGCTGCTCCAGCTCAACAGGCCGGCGGCTGCTCCTCGGCTGTGTGGGTCTCCTCCCTCCAGAACTGCACGCGCCCCTCGGTGGCCGTGAGCAGGCCGGGCTCGCTGGGGTGGAAGGACAGGGACTGGACCACGCCTCTGCCGACGGGCAGGCTCAGCGTCAGGGAGCCCTGCAGGGGAGGAAAGGCCCCCAGTGAGAATGACTCAGGTGGCTAGGAACGGGGGGGCCTGACCCCCAGGATTGGGGGGGGGGGTGTCTTCCCGCCATGGGCTGGACTTGCCCTGCGCAGCCCCCACCTCACCTCCACCAGGTCCCAGAAATACACCTGCCCGTCCTCCGAGCAGCTGGCCACGTGCGTGTCCTTCTCGCTCAGGCAGCAATCCAGCTTGTAGGCCGTGTTCTTGTGGCCGGTGTATCTAGAGCGGAACAGACCAGACGGGGTCTGCACGGGGGAGAACGGGGAACCCCTCCTGCTGCACCCCAGCTGGATCACACCACTGGCCCGAAGCCGCCTTTCCTTGTGTACAGGGCCCTAGTGTGCTGAGCAGCCCCTCATGAGGGACCAGAGGCCCTGGATTTCAGTGAGGCAGGTGCCTAAATATCTTGGAGGGGCTGGGCCTGAGGGGCTAGGCTGGGGGAAGGGCACTCAGAGTCAATTGCTCACCCACCCCCGCAGCAGGCAGTGTCTGTGTCTAAGGCCCCAGACTCGGGGAGGGGCTGCCCCCGAGCGAGCAACTCTTGTGCAACAAGGGTCCTGGGACTGGCTGAGCCCCCGTGTTAAACCCCAGCTCTGTGCCCGGGGGGAGGGGGAGTGTCCCCCACACGTGCGTCCGCCGGCTCCCGGGGAGAGGGCGAGGGGGTGACGTACTCTCCCAGCAGCTCCCCGGTGTCCTTGTCCAGCAGGCGCAGGGTGGAGTCCAGGCTGGCAGCCAGCGTGCACTGCCCGTCCTTGCTGAAACACACGCTGGTGACGGGGCCTGGGGACAAAGCAGCAGATGCTGGAGGTGATGGAAACCAGGAGTTGGCACAGAGGGGGGTGCTGGGTAAAAGCTGAACCAGCCAGCCCAGGGGCCAGATCAGAGCCAGCGCCCCATTTCCCGCCCCCCCCCCCCCCCAGCCAGCCCCCTGCCCAGGGGCCAGATCAGAGCCAGCACCTCATTTCCTGCACCCCCCCTAACCAGCCAGTCCCCTGCCCGGGGTCTGGATCAGAGCCAGTGCCCCATTTCCAACACCCCCCAACCAGCCAGCCCCCTTCCCAGGGGCCAGATCAGAGCCAGTGCCCCATTTCCCGCACCCCCCAACCAGCCAGCCCCCTGCCCGGGGTCCGGATCAGAGCCAGTGCCCCATTTCCCGCACCAGCCAACCAGCCAGCCCCCTGCCCGGGGTCCGGATCAGAGCCAGTGCCCCATTTCCCCCACCCTAGGGATGGATTGGAGCCGTGTCACATTCCCAGACGGCTTGTTTCCCATGTTGGAGCAGCATTGGAACTGACGCCCCCTAGAGGCTACTCCCTACCCCTTCATCAGCCAAGCCAACCTCCCCTCCCCCATGGCAGCTGGTGTCAGGCAGCAGTGGGGGGGATCTTTTGGGGGATTCTGTGATGTTTCCTACAAGCAGGAATGAACCCAGGGAGGTTCTCTGGCCTGGGCTACAGAGGAAGTCAGCCCAGACGATCACCGTGCCCCCTTCTGGCCGTGGCTCTGTGGTGCAGGCTCCTGGCGGGCGCTGTTTTCTCTCACTCACTTCCAACGTAATCCGAGTACAGCTCCCCTGCGCGCAGGTCGTAGCGCCGGACGCGGCCGTCCACAGAGCTGGGGGGGGGCACAGGGGGAGGGGGTTACAGGGCAAGTACAGAGGCTGTGACGCCCAGGCCCCCAACACACACACACTTCCCAGGCCCAGCTGGGGCGCTCCCAGGGCAGCTCCTGGGAATGTCGCTGGAGGAGGGGGGAGTCAAGCCCCTGAACCAGCTCCTTTCCCGCATATGGCAACCCACAAGGGTCAAACATGAGGCTGCACAGCCCTGGTGGGGGAGGTTACCGGCCTCTCCCTACCCCGATGAAGGTTCTTTGGGCTGCCCTGGGGACTCTGGCTGTGGGTCTACAGCTGAATTGCAGGGGCTGGCCCCCTCTCAGCCCCGTCCTGCCCCAGCGGAGCGCCCCTCACCCAGAGAGGATCTCGTAATCCGACACTTTCAGGCTGGACACCCCGTCCTTGGCTTCGTCCAGGATCTGGATGGGGTCAGGTCTGCGTGAGCGGCAGTCCCAGCAGCGGACGCTGGAATCAATGGAGCCTAGGAGAGAGCACAGCGCAGATTCGGAGGAACAGCCTGGGCAAATCCCGGGCCGGATCTAGCCCTGCCAGACCACAGAGTTCCTTAAGGACCCGCAATGAGTCAGCTGGGGCTGCTTACCCGACAGGATCACGGTGGCCTCCTCGTTGAACTGCACGCAGTTCACCTTCTGTGGATGGAGAGGCAGGTCAGGAAGGACAGCCGGGGCCAAGTTCAGCGCACGGGGTGTGGCTCTCGAGTGCTCTCCCTGCGGTCGCTGGGCCATCCCCCGAGCAATCTCCCCCTAAGCCACACTGATCCCCTCACCCCCTCCTGAACCTGACTGCAGCTTCCCCAACAGCTCCCCCAGCAACTCAACATGAGCCCGAGCTGCACCTCGATTCAGTCCCCACCCTGGTAGCAGGAAGGGTCACACCCACTGGCTGAGAGCAAGGGAGCCTCCCCGGACTGATGTAATAAGCGATGGGGCAGCCAGCTACACCTGTAACTTCTGTTAAGTCCCAGTGGGACAGGGAGAGAGTAGCTGGGCCTCCCCCGGCCCCTCCCCACACCCAGCCAAGTCATTCCCCACATGTAGCAGGCTGGCTGATATCAGCCTGCGGCACCCCCAACCCAGGCAGCACTGCAGTAACCAAATGGGCCTCACCCCTGCGTGACCTCTGAACTTGCGGATCACCTGCCCACTGGCTACGTCCCACAGGACGACCGTTTTGTCGGCCCCGCAGGAGCAGAGCTGGCTGTTATCGAAGGAGCTGTGGGGGAAGCAGGAAGACAAGGTCAGGCGTTACCGTGGGGATCCGACCACGCATGGGGAGGTTACAGATGCGCATCTACGAGGCTTTGCATCTCTTTGGCATGTCGGCGTAGCTGTCCCCGTTTTATGGCTGGGGGAAACTGAGGCACAAGGGGGGGACGTTCCACACAGCAAATCAGTGACATAATAGAACTCAGGAGTCCTGACTCCCAGTGTCCCTCCTGCACAACCCACCAGAAACCACTTCCTCCCAGGGCTGGGGACAGGACCCCGGAGTCCTCACTCCGCCTCCGCCAATACCCTTCCCCACCTGCTCTAACCACTTGCATGCCAAACACTCTAAAGTGGTTTTGATCCTGAAGTCCCTGGGGTTCCGAGAGAAGTGGAGTCCGTCCCCCACCCTTACCCAGCCGCGTCCAACACTTCGTAGCCGTGGCCGCTGTAGGACTTCAGGAGGGTCCCCTTGTGGGGGTTCCACAGCTTCAGGGACTTGTCGCTTCCACAGGTGAGACAGTAATTTCCATCCACTGAGGGAGACAGGACAGAGAATGATGCAAGGGGACAGCGTAGCACCACCACGGCTAGTGCCTGCCCCACAGAGGCACCAGCCCCACATCCAGCATTTCCGCCCCACAGCTGTGCGCTCCTCCCTGCTGTCCTCTTGCTCTGCATGGCTCCCTGCTAGTCCCACTCCCCCATGCATTCTCTCCCAGCCGCCCCCCGCCCAAGCCAACCCCCCCCCCCATGATTGAAGAAACTAAGGGCAGATCTCCACTAAGACACACCCTCCCCTCATTCCCACCAGGACACAACAATAAGCAACACACTAACAGTCTGGACTCTTGACATCTGCTGGCATCAACAGGGCTCTAAATGCCACACGCGGCTCTGACTTAATTGCTCTAACCACTCGACCCCACTCCCCTCCCAGAGCTGAGAACAGAATCCAGGAGTCCTGGCCCTCATTTCAACCCACTAGACCCCACTGCCTCACTTCATGGGGCCCGTGAGGACACACTCACCATTAAACCTCACTGCCCTGACCGCTCCCTGTTTGCACTCCAGAGTCTGCACCAGCTTCTTTGGCAGCTCTGGCTTCTTGGGCTTCGGTTCAGGAAACGCCATGATGGGACCCAAACGGCTGGTACCTACGGTGGCTAAATCTGAGAGATCTAGACTCCGTGAGCGTGACCAGACTCCGGCTTTACGGGTGTCTCCCTGGGGGCTGGAGTTACGTGCTCACAAGCTGGGGGAAGCGGCTGGTGCCGTCCTGGCTAAGGAAACAACAGGAAAGTGATTTGGTGGCTGTTGCTGGCACAGGAGCCAGGGAGAAGGACAATCCAACCCCCGGCTAGATCCAGGCCTTGGCTGGGTTTGAGGTGCAGGCCGGGGGGTCGGGGACACAGAGGTCATCATCCTATTAAGACCCAGGGAGCTGCCCACATTTAGAGCCATCCACGACCCATCCCCTATAGAGCTGTGTGCAGTGTCCTTCAACCCACCCCTATGGCCTCCACAGCCTTGCACCTATAGAGCCCCCTATAGCCCCCCCGTTCCTTCCAACCCCTATAGCCCCCCCCCAGTCTATTACAGGCTCACTCATCCCCTATATGCTCCCGAGCCCCCTAGGGCCCCCTCCCCCGAGCCCTAGGGCCCCCTCCCGCTTCCTCACCCCTCCCGCAGTACCTGGGGAGAGGGGCGCTCCGTGTCCGGCTCCCATTCCCGTCCCCCGGCCCCGCAGGTTCCGGCTCCCTTGGTTCCGCCCCCCTTGGCCCCGCCTGCTCCGACCCGGGACCCGCCGCGGGGGTCGGGGCTCGTTGTCGGCCCCGCCTCGTCCCCTGCCCGCCCCCCCGTGGGGTCAGGCTCGGGGACCGGCTCGCCCCGGCCAGGCGCGGGGGAAGGGGGTTATCCGGAACCATCGCTTCGGGCCGCGGGGTGTTACACCGATCCGCGCCCCCCGGGAGCATGGCCAGCAACAGCATGGCGGACCCCCGGCGGCCCAACAAGGTGCTGAGGTGAGCGGGCGGGGGCGGGGCCGGGGCGTGGCGTGTGTAGCGCAGGGGGTCTCAACCTGGGGGTCAGAAGCCCTCAGGGGGTCGCGAGGTTATTACATGGGGGGTCGCGAGCTGTCAGATAACAAGTGTGTTTAATGGGGTGTCGCACTCAGAGGCTTCCTCTGTGAAACTGGGGCCCCAGAACACAAGTCTGAGAACCCCGGTGTGGGGCGAGTTATGTTAAGTGGCTCCATGTCTAGCTGGCAGCCGGTTTCAAGCGGAGTGTCCCAAGGGTCGGTCCTGGGGCCGGTTTTGTTCAATATCTTCATTAATGATCTGGAGGATGGCGTGGACTGCACTCTCAGCAAGTTTGCAGATGGCACTAAGCTGGGAGGAGTGGTAGATACGCTGGAGGGTAGGGATAGGATACAGAGGGACCTAGACAAATTAGAGGATTGGGCCAAAAGAAATCTGATGAGGTTCAACAAGGACAAGTGCAGAGTCCTGCACTTAGGACGGAAGAATCCCATGCACTGCTACAGACTAGGGACCGACTGGCTAGGCAGCAGTTCTGCAGAAAAGGACCTAGGGGTTACAGTGGATGAGAAGCTGGATATGAGTCGACAGTGTGCCCTTGTTGCCAAGAAGGCTAAGGGCATTTTGGGCTGTATAAGTAGGGGCATTGCCAGCAGATCGAGGGACGTGATCGTTCCCCTCTATTCGACATTGGTGAGGCCTCACCTGGAGTACTGTGTCCAGTTTTGGGCCCCACACTACAAGAAGGATGTGGAAAAATTGGAAAGAGTCCAGCGGAGGGCAACAAAAATGATTAGGGGGCTGGAGCACATGAGTTATGAGGAGAGGCTGAGGGAACTGGGATTGTTTAGTCTGCAGAAGAGAAGAATGAGGGGGGATTTGATAGCTGCTTTCAACTACCTGAAGGGGGGTTCCAAAGAGGATGGAGCGCGGCTGTTCTCAGTGGTACCACATGACAGAACAAGGAGTAATGGTCTCTAGTTGAAGTGGGGGAGGTTTAGGTTGGATATTAGGGAAAACTTTTTCACCAGGAGGGTGGTGAAGCACTGGAATGGGTTACTTAGGGAGGTGGTGGAATCTCCTTCCTTAGCGGTTTTTAAGGCCTGGCTTGACAAAGCCCTGGTTGGGATGATTTAGTTGGGGATTGGTCCTGCTTTGAGCAGGGGGTTGGACTAAATGACCTCCTGAGGTCCCTTCCAACCCTGATAGTCTATGATTCGGGGTCCTCATAGTGAGGCCACGGCGCTGCCCCATAGGGAACGCTGGAGCATGCCCCTGAGGGACGTCTGGGCAGCGAGCTCCATGTGGCAGCCCCTTGATAGCCAAAGCCTCAGGGCGGGGGCAAATTGTCCTGTTAAATGGGAAGGGGTGTATCTGGTGGGGTTGCCCAGCGGGACCCCGAGGGGTGGGTGATCGCTATGGGGTGTGTATCTGGTGGGGTTGCCCAGCGGGACCCCGAGGGGCGGGTGATCGCTATGGGGTGTGTATCTGGTGGGGTTGCCCAGCGGGACCCCGAGGGGTGGGTGATCGCTATGGGGTGTGTATCTGGTGGGGTTGCCCAGCGGGACCCCGAGGGGTGGGTGATCGCTATGGGGTGTGTATCTGGTGGGGTTGCCCAGCGGGACCCCGAGGGGTGGGTGATCGCTATGGGGTGTGTATCTGGTGGGGTTGCCCAGCGGGACCCCGAGGGGTGGGTGATCGCTATGGGGTGTGTATCTGGTGGGGTTGCCCAGCGGGACCCCGAGGGGTGGGTGATCGCTATGGGGTGTGTATCTGGTGGGGTTGCCCAGCGGGACCCCGAGGGGTGGGTGATCGCTATGGGGTGTGTATCTGGTGGGGTTGCCCAGCGGGACCCCGAGGGGTGGGTGATCGCTATGGGGTGTGTATCTGGTGGGGTTGCCCAGCGGGACCCCGAGGGGTGGGTGATCGCTATGGGGTGTGTATCTGGTGGGGTTGCCCAGCGGGACCCCGAGGGGTGGGTGATCGCTATGGGGTGTGTATCTGGTGGGGTTGCCCAGCGGGACCCCGAGGGGTGGGTGATCGCTATGGGGGGTGTATCTGGTGGGGTTGCCCAGCGGGACCCCGAGGGGTGGGTGCTGGCTTTGGGGGGTGTAGCTGGTGGGGTTGCCCAGCGGGACCCCGAGGGGGGGGTGATTGCTGTGGGGGGTGTATCTGGTGGGGTTGCCCAGCGGGACCCCGAGGGGTGGGTGATCGCTGTGGGGGGTGTATCTGGTGGGGTTGCCCAGCGGGACCCCGAGGGGTGGGTGATCGCTGTGGGGGGTGTATCTGGTGGGGTTGCCCAGCGGGACCCCGAGGGGTGGGTGATCGCGATGGGGTCTGTATCTGGTGGGGTTGCCCAGCGGGACCCCGAGGGGTGGGTGATCGCTGTGGGGGGTGTATCTGGTGGGGTTGCCCAGCGGGACCCCGAGGGGTGGGTGATCGCTATGGGGTGTGTATCTGGTGGGGTTGCCCAGCGGGATCCCGAGGGGTGGGTGGCAGGAATCTGGCCAGTTGTTGGAGGGTTATGGGTGACAGTCTTTTGGCAGAGAGGAGGGAACTGGAGATACTGGCACCTCCCACCCCAGGTTATTCTTGTTCCCTAGTCCCCCCTCTTGCCAATGGCAACCAGCCGGAAACCTGCCAACTCGTTTCCCACAGCCCCAAGAACAGACCTCCAAAGGGACTGACTTTAGGTCCCTCTCTACCTGCAGTAGACCTGGTTATTGGAGGTGAAAGCTCATTCTCTGATTGTGCTCAGCTGCTCAGGCCTGGGGGTGGATATGAACCAGTGCCCTAGATGAGAAAACCCCTGTGTCTGATTCCTCATCCCCACCCTGCGCCACCCAGTCTGCCTGAGCTAGGGCTGGACTGATACCAGTGACCTGGAGATGAAAGGCCCCTAATCCCATTCCACACCCCTGCAGATCCCTGTTTATCTTCATGTTACCTATGGAGAAGAGGGCTAATAGTTTCCAAGCGTGAGTTAACACTCCCGTCTCTCTCTCGTAACATGCTATTGCACTCTTGCTTTGTAGGTACAAGCCTCCGTCTACGGAGAACAACCCCACGCTGGAAGATCCCACTCCAGATTACATGAACCTGTTGGGGATGATTTTCAGCATGTGCGGCTTAATGCTTAAGGTGAGCAGGAAAGGAATGAACAGTAGATCTTGCGTAGGTAAGATGCCTTCTAGGGCGAAGCAAACAGGAGGTGCATCCTCTTTATTATAAAGGACATCTGTGCAGGTGGGAGTTGTAGCACTGCATAGCCTCACCGTGCCTGTTCCCGTAACCAACTGGCTGCCCTTTCACAGAATCCTAGAAATGCTGGGCAAGGAGGGACCTCAAGAGGGACCTAGTGTATATCTGAATTGCAAAGACAAATCCACGGCACCGAGTCTCAGAGCCAGATCAATTGGCTCGGCTGCAGGGCTAAAAATAGCAGTGCAGACGTTCCCACTCAGGTGGGAGCCTGGGCTCCAAGACCCTCCCGCTTTGGCGGGTTTCAGATCCCGGGCTCCAGCCCATGCGGGAATGTGTACACTGCCATTTTTAGCCCTGCAGCTCAAGCCCCGTGAGCCTGAGTCAAGTGCCCCAGGCTCTGAGACTCAGTGCCGTAGGTTTTTCTTTACCGTGTAGACATGCCCAGGGTGCATCTCCCCCCCCTCCCCCCCCCGCCCACTGAGGCAGGATTAAGTATGCCAAGACCATCCCTGACAAACGTTTGTCTAACCTGTTCTTAAAAACCTCCAGTGACAGGGGTTCCACAGCCTCGCTATGTTCAATGATTTGGGGGATGGAAGAGGGGGAGACCTAGAGTGGTCTAAGCCATTGCACTGAAACAGGATTGGAAGAGGAGGAGTCATTACTTCTGTTCCTGGCTGAGTGTTCAGTGGGTAGAAAAGGGAACTGGGAGTCAAGGCTCTTGTGGTCTCTTCCTGGCTGGAGGAGGGAGTGTGGCCTAATGGTTAAATCAGGGGACTGGGAGCCAGGACTTCGGGGTCCTGTTTCCAGCTCTGCTACTGACTTGCTGTGTGACTTTGGGCGAGTCAGTGAAATGGTACTGATACTAACTTCACAAGGGAGCAGGGATTGTGATCTTTGTTTAATGAATGTTTTAAAGAGCTCTGAGACTTGCCCAGTATTATTAGATATTGAAGATCCTGAGAGATCTCGTAAGTGCCCACTTTGAGGCGCTCAAATTAGTTCCTCTGTGTTTCTAGCTGAAGTGGTGTGCTTGGATTGCTGTCTATTGCTCCTTCATTAGCTTTGCCAACTCCAGAAGCTCAGAGGACACCAAACAGATGATGAGCAGCTTCATGTGAGTCATTGTCTTCCTTTAACCATCTTATTCACTCACCATGTGAATCGAAGACATACGTCCAAATGTGCCTACCTGTCCATGTTGTGGTTAGAGCAGAGGAGTAGAAGCCAGAACTTGTGGGTTCTGTACCCAACTCTGCCACTAATACTGCATGATTTTGTACTTTGACACTTTCCTGCTGCCTTGGTTTCTCCATCTGTAAAATGGGGATAAAATGGTGTTGGTGATTAGTACGGAGCACTCTTAATCCTAGTCAGCAATGAACCAGCGCCCCAGCATGGTGCTTTGGTGATAGAGGGCTGGTCTGTTGGAGGTGCCATCGTTTGAATGAGATGTAAAACCAAGGTCTCGTTCGTTCTTGGATATTAAATTCCACGGCATCTTTTCCTAAAAGCTGAGCTGTGAACCCATGTTCTGACCAATTCCCAACTCTGGAATCTACAGTCTGATTCCTTAAATACCTACACTGCAGTTCCAGTTGGATGAAAAATTCTTCATCTTCTGTCAAAAACTGGTACAGTGTTTGATGTTAAGCAGCTGCTGCGTTCCACTGTAGAGGTGGCTCCATTTCTGTGTGGGTGAGCAATCCTTGTATGCATGGTTGAGAAAGCAAGTACTTTGGAATCCCTGGGAATTGTTCACCAACATGCTAGTGCTGTACAAGACCCAGACATGATGGTGGATATTGAAATAATAATAAAAAAACCCCTCATGGTTGGTTGGTTTTTAAAATGATTGATTTTCTTCCTCTGGATTCAGGTTGTCTATCTCTGCTGTGGTGATGTCCTATCTACAGAATCCCCAACCCATGTCCCCGCCTTGGTGAAGAGATTACAGCTCATTGCACAACTCCTTCTTGCAAATCCCAGAGAGACACTGTCGGGGGAGAGGAAGGATTCACACACTAGAACCATCTGTTTGTACAAGCAGTGTGTTGTAACACTCGGCTAGCAAAATAAATGGGTTGTTGCTGTAAGAGCTTTGGTTTAAAAAAACAATCTGTGCGCATGTAGAATGGTGCCTTTCGTCTGTCACCAGTTTCATAGGGGCTGAAAGTACTTACCATCTCTGATATTTTGTGGGTCTCAGTCCAGTTTCCAAGGGTCCGCATTGTAAAAATAATTCACCATGACTAGCACTAACTGACTTGTTGACAGTACAAAGGCCAAGTGTTGACTAGGCCACAGAGATTGCTCTCTGCTGGGTGGGGTCCTCGCCCATTGGGAAGACGGCATCGGGGGAAGCTTAAGCTGGCCCCAGCCCATGCTGCATCTGCTCTGTGGACAGAGGACTTTAGTCTCAGAGGTTTGTTCTGTTGGCACCTTTTCACCAGCACTAGATCAGTAGCTTCAACCCAGCAGGATGCTGCTGGCTGTAGTTCACCTCCGAGGCCAGGAGCGACAGGCTGGGGGCTTGAGCCTAGAGGAAGCACTCGCACCGTTTCACAGAAAAGGGCTGAAGCTTCAGATTCAGCAGGCATGTGGACGGAGGGGCGGGGCTGTGCAAACCTCGCCCCAGCCCTCAACGCTCCTGGTGACAGCGCAAAGCACAGCTGGCCCCCGTCCCCACACAAAGGGGCCAGCCTCAGCTCCCTGGGAGAGATTCACTCCAGGCCACGGTGCCCACCAATGGGGGAGCCCCTCCCTGGCTCTCAGGAGGCATCCCCTAGAGACTGGCCCCCTGGGAGGTGGTTGCCCCAGCCCTCCCCACTCCCTGCCCTCAGGCTTGCCGTCAAGTGGGGAGTCAGTTTTGGGAGGGA
This sequence comes from Platysternon megacephalum, assembly GCA_003942145.1. Taxonomy (NCBI): domain Eukaryota; kingdom Metazoa; phylum Chordata; order Testudines; family Platysternidae; genus Platysternon; species Platysternon megacephalum. The sequence continues at coordinate 1,489,209 of QXTE01000230.1, forward strand.
GATAGATGGAGGTGGGATTTTGTGGGAGCTAGGGGAGGTGTCCATGGGCAGGGGGCAAAGGTGGAGGGGGGGGTTGTGGGATCTGGGTGTTTGGTGGGGGGTTGTGAGAGCGGGGGGGGGGAGCATAGGAATGTCGGGGGTGGTTGTGGGGGCTGGTGGCGGTGCCTTAGATAAGGGCTGGGGCCAAGTGTGGGAGCTGGGGGGAGCATGGGAATGTCAGGCGGGTTGCGGGGGCTGGTGGCGGTGCCTGAGGTGGGGTGTGGGAACTGGGGGGAGCATGGGAAGTGGGGGAGTTGTGGGGGCTGGGGGCGGTGCCTGAGGTGGGGTGTGGGAACTGGGGGGAGCATGGGAAGTGGGGGAGTTGTGGGGGCTGGGGGCGGTGCCTGAGGGGGGGGGGGAACTGGGGGGAGCATGGGAAGTGGGGGAGTTGTGGGGGCTGGGGGCGGTGCCTGAGGTGGGGTGTGGGAACTGGGGGGAGCATGGGAAGGGGGGGAGTTGTGGGGGCTGGGGGCGGTGCCTGAGGTGGGGTGTGGGAACTGGGGGGAGCATGGGAAGTGGGGGAGTTGTGGGGGCTGGGGGCGGTGCCTGAGGTGGGGTGTGGGAACTGGGGGGAGCATGGGAAGTGGGGGAGTTGTGGGGGCTGGGGGCGGTGCCTGAGGGGGGGTGGGAACTGGGGCCAATTGTGGGATCTGGGGGGAGCTTCGGGGGAAGATGGGAGCGTCGGGAGGAGGTTGTGGAGCAGGTGGAGATCTGGGGGGCTAGTAGGAGTTGGGGGGCTGGGAGGGGTTGGAGCCAAGGGGGATTGTGGGAGCTGGGGGGGGGGGGGGCTGGCGGGGAACATGTGAGGGGGGGAGGGGAGCCAAGGGTCAGTTGTGGCTCCGTCAGCGCCTGTCCCTGCAGGCTGGGGCTGACCTGGGGGGCGGGGTCTCACAGCCACAGGGCCCTAGCGAGGGAGGCCATGTCTGGGGAGAAAGTGCGGCCCCGCACGCGGCAACGCTACTCGACGCCTCATTGGCTGAGTTCCCTGCCAATCTTCTCTACCAATCAGAGCCCAGCGCGGGCTCCTGGAAGACGGGACCCGGCCGCAGCTTAATAACTCTGTTGCCGGCTGTCCCTGCATGTGAGAGGCGGTTTCAACTGTCCCTCAAGCATTCCCAGCTAGCCTATTGGTCTCTGGAATAAGAGGCGGGGCTTGTGAGCTCCGCTTCATTCCTGCAACTGATAGGTGATCGGATATGTCAATCAATTTGATCTACTTCCCATTGGTCCTTGTAGAAGTTGGCGGTATTATGTCCTCGCCCCCACCCTTTCACCGCTTTCTTGCACATGATAGGTGGAATAGCCTGTCAATTACAATTGGTCCCTTTCCCTCGTTCCTTCCCTCCATCCTGGCCCCACCCTCGCCCCTTCAGCCAATCAGCGCGTCCCTTGTTTGCATTGACGCTTTTTATGTATGAATGAAGGCCGTGGCCCCACCCACTCTCTGCGGATTGGCTCCTGCGTGGGGGGAGGGGTTTGGGGCGAGGCTAGAAGGGGGATTCCGTGGTCAGGGAGTCACGTGAAGGGCTGGTCACATGATAGCAGGAGCTGCCTGCCCGGCGCTGGGTCCCGCGGCTGCAGGCGGACGATGGGGCTGCCCGTGGGGCTGATCCTGGGCGTGGGGCTGCTGGGGGCGGCCGCAGCCGGCTGTGGCTATGAGGTGATGGGGGGAGAGGGGCTACGGGTGAGGGGGCCCTGGGCGGGAGGAAGGGGGGCAGCAGGGTGGGTCTGGGGAAAAGGGGGAGGAGGAAGCGTGGAGGAAAATCGGGGGGTCCTGGAGGGGGGCTTTGACTGAAGGGGAGGCATTAGAGGGGTCTGGGGAAGTGGGTGGTGGTGGGATAGGGGAGATTTCTGTGGGGGGGAGCAGGTGGAGGAGGGTTGGGGGGAGGTATTTCTGACTGGTGGGGGAGTTTTAGCTGGAGAAGGGGGAGGTGAAGGAGAGGAGGGCCCAGATGCGTTGGGGGTTCTGAGACTGTGGGGTGAAAGGGGAGTTTGGGGGTGGGGGGTGCTCTTGTGTTTTGGGGGAGCTTGTAAGCCATGGTGGGGAAGGCAGGACAGTCCAGAGTTTAGATGGCATTGCAGTGGCTGCATCTGATTCCTCCCCCCTCCCCCCCCATCCTCCGCCCAGTTCTGGGCCGTGGCGGGGAGCTGGGGGCTCAAAGTAATACTTAGTCCCAGTAACAGATAACTGGCCTTCTCCAGGGTCACCCCCCACCCCTCCCGAGTTCAGTAAAACAGGGAGCACTGAATGCCTGAGCTTGGCCAGAACCCTAGCAGTGGGGGCGTTAGGGGGTTAATACTGTGCAGATTGGTGTCTTTGTCTGTTTCTGCATTTTGTTTCTCTTCCTTTCCTCCCCCATCTCCCCAAACTGTCACTTCCTCTCAGTGAGATGATGATTACGATAATTAGCCACCTCCCATTGTGAGCTCTGCAAAGCTGAGCACCTTGGCCAGGGTGATATCTTTCCATTTTACAGCTGGGGAGCCTGAGGCTCAAGGTTGCGGACAGTAGAACCTAGCTCTAACCTGCTCTAACCACTAGACACCACTCTCCCTACCAAGCTGGGGATCAAACCCCAGAGTCCTGACTTCTAGCCTCCCTGCTCTAACCACCGAACTTGCTTCCCTCCCAGAGCTGGGGCTAGAACCCAAGAGTCCTGACTCCCCAGCCAGGTTCTCCTGGGTTTACACCAGTGGTCCCCAACCTTTCAGCATGGTGGGCGCCGGATGACTAGCCGCCGAGAAGCGTCAACGTCAAGAAGCGTTGCCGCCGAAATGCCACTGCTTCTTGGCGGCGACGCTTCTTGACGTTGCCGCTTCTTGGCGGCATTTCGGCAGCCGCGCTCCTTGGCAGTAGGCGGGCGCCATGGCGCCCACGGGCACCGCGTTGGGGACCACTGGTCTACACTGAACACTTAGATTGACCTAGCTCGCTCGGGGCTGTGACAAAGTTAGTGCCATGAGCGCTGGACTTAGGACAACCTAACCCCTGGCGTAGATACAGCTAGAATCCTTCTGTCAACCTAGCTGCTGACTCTCAGAGAAGTGGATTAACTACATCGATGGAAAAACTCCTTCAGTTGGCACGTGATTTATTATTCAGTAGCTGTTTGTCCAAAGCCCTGGAGAATCTAGTGCAGGGAGCAGTCCAGCTCTGAGCAGGGGGCTGTGAAGAAGACAATTGCCTCTTTCCACCTCTAGTGTCTTCTCTTGGATACACCGAGCAATATCTCTTCAGATAGGTATCTCCTATCTGCAGGATATTGGCCCCGAGAGCCCTTACAATGGGGTTTGTTTGTACGCTGCGGCCTTCCCCTCCAGTTCGCAGCATGTCTGGTTATTTCTCTCCTCGTAGTCCTGCCCGGCCACTAAAGCAGACATGCTGAATGTCCACTTGATCCCTCACACGCACAACGACGTGGGCTGGCTGAAAACCGTGGATCAGTATTTTTATGGAGGTATGTGGCGGAGACAGCGCGCAAGGGGCGGGAGGGAGGGTTTCCATGCACCGGAGCTGCTGCCATCAGACTCAGTGGGTTAGTCCTTGTCTCTTACCTCGGGCTCGCCATCAGTACATCTCAAAGCACTTGACAAAGGAGGTCAGTATTGTCATCCCCATTTTATAGGTAGGGAAACTGAGGCACAGAGCGAGGAAATTTGCCCACGGTCACCCAGTAGGCCAGTGGCAGAGCCAGGAATTATAGACTCTGGCTCTCCTGTGTCCCAGAGAACAGAGAGACCCTGGATCTCCTTTCCCCAAACACACTAAGCCAGCTGGCCCACACAGCGGGATCAAATCTGAAGGGCACTGTCGCTATCTGATCCCTGTTTCTGCTGGGTTTAGAGCTGGGTGTGACCCTGCATGGGTCTAAGCTGAGGGAGGGCTCCTTTCTGCGGCAAGGTGTGGGCAGGGGAGGAAGCCTGCTCAGAGATGTACTATCTTAATCTCGTCAGCATATTTACTTCCTGCACCTCCCAACCCTGGCCGTGCTGTAGGGACCTGCTCCAGGCCTGGGTGAAGCTCCCACCTCGTCTCCCTGCCAGATGCTTGATAAAGTCTGTGTCGCCTGCCAGAATATTGATGGTAGTTCACAGGCACTCACGGACTAAGCATCCTAGCTTCGCGGGGCACAGTTGGGGGAAAAGACTTGTCTGTGGTCACACAGTGAATCTCAGCGGGGATTAGAACCCAGGAGTCCTGAAAGCCCCCACTCTGCTCTAACCACTAGACCCTGCTCCCTCTCCAGACTTGGAAATAGAACCCAGGAGTCCTGAATCCCAGGCTCCCCCACCCCTGTGCTCTAATGATTAGACCCCACTCCTCTCCCAGAAGCCAGGAATCTAGCCCCCTTCCTCCCCCCCAATCATTAGATCATGCTTCCTCAGAGCATTTTGTATCAGTCCTTGCCAAGCCAAGGAACATGTTGACCCTTTGTCATTCCCCCGCTGTTCTCCCCCGGCCATAATAAGCCCGTGGTCTTACTCACCTGGATATTAACGTCACCATTTAGAGGCCGTGTCTCACGTGGGCGGCTTTTCCATGACATCAGTCAAGGCCAGGACATAGTTAGTGGAAACATTAATGCCTTTGGAGCATCTTATCTCTCAGGCCATAGAGAAAGCAGTGCAGGACGGGCAGGACTTAAGCAGAAGCCTAGGTCATGGGGCCTTTCAACCAGTGCCGGGGGGGGGTGTGTGTGTGGAGAACGGGACTGGTTGATTCAGTGGGTGGGGAATGGGCCATGCAGTGAGGGCTGGCTGGTTGATGGGTGAGACTCTAGGGGGCGCTGTGCGTGCAAGCTGATCTCACCCTGATGCTGTCCCTGCTCCGGGGGAGACAGATTTTGAACTGCAGGAGGTGCTTGGAGGAGAGGCAGGGGGTGCAGAGCAGTTATGGGGAGGGGTGCTTATCCCTGCTCTGGAGAGACAGAAAGATCTGAGATTTCCAGGGGAGTTGTCTATGGCTGGGAGGGATCCAGCCCTCTGGGGGGGCGCTGTGGCAAGGTGGGGGATCCCGCTCTCCTGGGGGTGCTGTGGCTGGGTCGGGGGGATCTGGCTCTGCTGCCGTCCCTGCTCTGTGGGTCCCTGGACGTCTCTGCTCAGCCCCGTGCCTTCCCTCCGCAGCGCGCAACAACATCCAGCATGCCGGCGTGCAGTACATCCTGGACTCCGTCATCCCCCAGCTCCTGGCCGACCCCACCAAGCGCTTTATCTACGTCGAGGTGGCCTTTTTCTACCGCTGGTGGCGGCTGCAGGCGGAGTCCATGCAGCAGGCGGTGAGGCAGCTGGTCAGTGAAGGTAAGGGATCCCGCGCCGGCCGGCCACGCACTGCTCTTGCGGCAGAAGGCGATGTGACCCGCACTGCCGGGCCTGGTGATGTCCCCCACCCGCTCATACAGAGGGTGTCTGCATAGGTGGGGCAGATAGGGAGAGACAGACACGCTCACAGGGATTCTTTGCCTCAGTTGGGTGTGGGGGTGTGTGTGTGTTTCTCTCACACTGACACACACACACTCTCTCTCTCTCCAGGCATATGTTCCTAGGTGTATGTTGTGCAATATTGACTAGTACAGGCCCATGACCCGTGTGTGTGAAAGACACACGCCCAGATAATATGCCTGGGTCAATCAGTGGGCGTGTGTGTGTGACGGGTTCGGTCACAGAGACCCCCTTGGGACTGTCACCTGATGTGCTGAAGTTACCTCTGAGCCTGTTTTCCCTGCCAGCTTGGGACTTCAGAACCCTGCCTTGTTGAGCCAGACGCACTAGCCTGCTGCAACACAGACCCAGGTCCACGCCCCCAAAGCTGCAGACTTTAACCAAAAACTGCTCAGCAGGTCACCTAGCTCCAGCACCCAGACACCCAGCTCCCAGTGGGATCCAAACCCCAAATAAATCCATTTTATTCTGTATAAAGCTTATACAGGGTGTTGCGAATTATACCTATAGGTTACGCGCAGTTTGAGTTTAGGCTGAGGCACATAACCAAAGTTACAACTGCAGAGTATTTTAAAGTAAACAAGTTTATTACGTTTGAACGTGGTGCCCCCCTGCTAGCCAGGGGAGGACCCAGAGTACAAGTTACACAGGGTTATATGCTTTGTAACGGTGCATGCTATTTTCGTGCACCGTAATGCTTAACCAATTAACAAGCTTTTCCTTATCTCCTACCTATCCTAGCAAGCATTTTTTTTATACTAGCCCGTGTTGTAGCAACTTCAACCCCCTTCCCCAAATGCAGGGAGTCAGCCTCTTCTTATCACTGTTTCTCCTGCCAGATGTCCCTCTTCCCCCTCCCAATTTCCTGGTATGTAAGGTGCTCGCTTCTAGTCAAGGGCGGGCCCAAATCAAAATACAGTCACTCATGCAAACTTTCCCTAACAAGGGTAAACTCATAAATTGTCTGCCCTCTGTAACACTGATAGAGAGAGATGCACAGCTGTTTGCTCCCCCAGGTATTAATCACTTACTCTGGGTTTAATAATAAACAAAAGTGACTTTATTAAGTATAAAAAGTAGGATTTAAGTGGATCCAAGTAATAACAGACAGAACAAAGTAAGTTACGAAGCAAAACAAAAACACACAAGTCTAAGCCTAATACATTAAGAAACTGATTTCACGTAAATCTCACCCTCACAAATGTTCCAATAAGCTTCTTTCACAGACTAGACTCCTTCCTAGTCTGGGCCCAATCCTTTCCCCTGGTACAGTCCTTGTTACTTCCAGCAGGCATCTTAGGTGAAAAGCAGGGGCTTTCTCATGACTGGGACCCTCCTTGTCCTGCTCCCCCTTTTATAGCTTTGGCACAAGGTGGGAATCCTTTGTCTCTCTGGGTCCCCACCCCTCCTTCTAAATGGAAAAGCCCCAGGTTTAAGATGGATTCCAGTATCATGTGACATGGTCACATGTCACTGTAAGACCTCATTCTTCTGACACACACAGGCAGGCTTGGAGGTAAACAAACCATTTACAACCAATTGTCCTGGTCAATGGGAGCCATCAAGATTCTAAACCACCATTAATGGCCCCCACTTTGCATAATTACATAGGACCTCAGGGTTATACTTCATATTCCTAGTTTCAGATACAAGAATGATACATTCATACAAACAGGATGACCACACTCAGTAGATTATAAGCTTTGTAATGATCCCTTACAAGAGACCTTAGCATAAAGCATATTCCAGTTACATCATGTTCACACTTATAAACATATTTTTATAAAGCATATGGAGCGCAACGTCACGGCCCGTGTGTGTGAAAGACACACGCCCAGATAATATGCCTGGGCCAATCAGTGGGCGTGCGTGGCCTGACACACAACAACCCAGCCAAACTCCCCGTGTGCGTGTGCAAGCCTGTACTGTATGCACCTGTGCCCGTCCCAGCGTGTGGGTCTCGCTCTCCCACACTGACCCTTTGCCAGGGCCGGCGCTTCCATTAGGCGAGCTAGGCGGTCGCCTAGGGTGCTGCTATTTTGGGGGCGCCTGCGCCCCCGCCGCCCGTAAAAATTTGGGGGCGGGACCTTCCGCTGCCGCTGTTGGGGGCGGGATTTCGGGGGCGGGACCTTCCGCCGCCTAGGGCGCCAGCAAAGCTGGCGCCGCTACTGCCCTTTGCCTGTACTGGTGGGCACCTCGCAACACACACGCACAGAGGGAGCAAATGGCCGGGGTGTGTCTCTGTCGCACACACAGGCATGTGGGGCGTTTGCTTGGGGCATCTTGCATCTCTCGCACAACTTGATTCAGATCTTTATTGGCATGGTGTAAAAAAGCAGATCACAGGCGCTCCTAGCTATGGCTGCGGGTAGCTCACCCGCGTGGGGGTGTGTGTGTGTGTCTGCCTCACACACACACACAGTGTTTGCTTGTGTGGATCAATTGGCCTGTGCCATCTTCTGTCTGCGCTGCCCCACCCCCTCAGAAGGTCCCTGGCTTCTCTCCTTCCCCGGCGCTGCCCGGCAGCTGCAGACCCCAGCGGTGCCCGGCCTCCCTGCTTGCCTGGCGCTGAGGGCGACCCGCCCCCTTTCCCTCCCCGCAGGGCGGCTGGAATTTATCAACGGTGGCTGGTGCATGAACGACGAGGCAGCCGCCCACTACAACGCCATGATCGACCAGATGACGCTGGGGCTGCGCTTCCTACAGGAGACCTTCGGGGAGTGCGGCCGGCCCCGCGCCGCCTGGCACATCGACCCCTTCGGCCACTCCCGAGAGCAGGCCTCCCTCTTCGCCCAGGTGAGGTCCTCTGGGGGGGGGCCTAGAACTGCCCCCCCCACAGGCAGGGACTTTGGAGGCCAAGGGGGTAGTCACTCTCCATCAGCAGGTCTCAAAGTGCTTTGTGCAGGTCAGGAGCATTATCCCCACTTTCCAGGTGGGGAAACCGAGGCACGAAGCAGGGGCGGGACTTGCCCAAGGTCACCCAGCAGGCCCGTGGCAGAGCTGGGAATAGAATCCAGGTCTCCCGAGTCCCCGTCCAGCGCTCTAGCCGCAAGGCCCTGCTGCTGCCTCAGTGTTTGCTGGCTCTCTGAGGCCGTTGGCATTGACCCCCCCCCCCCCCCCCCCCCGGTCTCCTTTCCAGATGGGCTTCGACGGGTTCTTTTTCGGCCGCCTGGATTACCAGGACAAAGCCAACCGGGAGCAGCTGCGGGAGATGGAGCAGATCTGGAGAGCAAGCGCCAGCCTGCAGCCACCCGTCGCCGACCTCTTCACCGGTGAGCTGGAGCGGGGGTGCTGGCAAGTCTTCCCGGGACGTTCCAAGTCCCAATTTTGGGGGGCGGGCACCTATGCCACAGACAGACGGTGCCACGCGCCAATGGGCAGCCAGGGCTGGCAGGTGGGTGGGCTCCATGGGTGGGGGGGGGGGCACCCCATGGGTGAGGGGGGGGCAGTGGCAGAAGCAGGAAGGCTGCCCCCAGGCCGCCCCACCTGATGGGATCTGGGGTGTCCAGCTGGGGGCCTGGGATGGAGGGGAGGAGAGGGGCTGGCTTGGGGGTCCCTCCCCTGGGCTTTTTTTGTCCCTCCCCCCCTCTCTTTCGTACTTCAGCGGTGGCACCCCTAGTCCGGAGCGTGGGTGCCTGGCCTGCACTCCTGGCTGGATGCAGTCTGAGCTTCCCCCCTCGGGGTCTGGATTTCACTCTCCCCCCTCCCTCCCTGGTGTTTGCACCCCTGTAGGCCAGTTCCTTTTGCCCTGGGGGAGCCTCACGGGNTCTTCCCCCCTCGGGGTCTGGATTTCACTCTCCCCCCCCCCCCTCCCTGGTGTTTGCACCCCTGTAGGCCAGTTCCTTTTGCCCTGGGGGAGCCTCACGGGGCAGAGCTGCCCAGGGGTCCTGGCTCTGTGCTGGCCCCCGGCACCCGCATCGTCCCTCACCTCGCTGGCTGGATCCCGCCCGGGTGCCCGTGCCCCCCGGTGATCTTGTTCCCCCCGCCCCCCTCCACCCAGGTGTCCTCCCCAACGGCTACAACCCGCCCCTGTCCCTCTGCTGGGACCAGTTCTGCTCCGACAGCCCCATCGTGGACGATGCGAGTGATGAGAACAACGTGGACAGCCTGGTGGCGTATTTCCTGGGAACCGCGGCTGCCCAGGTGAGAGCTGGGAGGGGACCCTCTGCAGCCAGCTGGCCTTATGTCTAGTGGTTAGAGCAGGGGCCTGGGAGCCAGGACTCCTGGGTTCTATTTCTGGCTCTGGGAGGGGAGTGGGGTGGAGTGACTAGAGCAGGGGGCTGGAAGTCAGGACTTCTGGGTTCTATTTCTGGCTCTGGGAGGGGAGTGGGGTGGAGTGGCTAGAGCAGGGGCCTGGGAGCCAGGACTCCTGGGTTCTATTTCTGGCTCTGGGAGGGGAGTGGGGTGGAGTGGCTAGAGCAGGGGGGCTGGGAGCCAGGACTCCTGGGTTCTATTTCTGGCTCTGGGAGGGGAGTGGAGTGGAGTGGAGTGGTTAGAGCAGGGGGCTGGGAGCCAGGATTCCTGGGTTTGATTCCTGTCTCGGCTGGTGCCTGAGCCTGGATAAGTTACTGGGACGCTCAGCTGTTCGTGGCCGACTCTTGCGATTGGCTGGCGCTTAGAGGCTGCCTGGGGATTGGGTGGGGAATTGATAAGCTGGGTGGGGAATTGCTGGTCCATGGGGGGGGGGGGGGGGGGGGGGGGGGGGGGNAAGTGTCATTTTGTAGCCAGAGAGGTGCTGTAGTAAAGACCCTTTCGGGGGACGTGCGTTTCTTGGCTCCACTGTTAGCTTCACCACTGTGTGGCCGGAAGCCGTTCCTGTCCCTGGTGTAATAATTTCCGGTAGAACATGGAGCGCGGTGCCTGTACTAGGTAATAACGGGATGGGATGGCCTCAGGGACAGCTCCAGCCCCCGTGACACGCGGCCAGTCTCTGTCCGGCCGCAATACGCAGCTGAATATTTGGGACCAGTCCCCAGTTTCCTCCTCCGGCCCAAGGTCGCACTGGGGGAGCCTCCCTGGGGGACTCTCCAGGCGTTCTCCGTCATTCGCTCCGGTGACGGGTGTGTCGGCCCAGTGCCCCGGGACCCCTGCCCCGCAGCTCCCTGCTAGAGCAGGTCAGAAACGGGTCAAAAGCACTTCCGCCAAAACGCCCGTTTTGCAAAACCAGAATTTCCGGCGGGAAAAAAAAATCGGTTTTGCCGAAACAATTTTGACCCTCCCCGTGGGGAAAGCGGAACCGACGGCTGCCTGCCAGGCGCTCGCCGCGGGGACGCCTTAGCCGGGGATCTGGGTGCCGAGCGGGGGGCGTCTCTGAGTGGGGAGCTTGACGTGTCGCCTCCCGTCGTCTCCTTGCAGGCCAAGAACTACCGCGCCAAGCACATCGTCATGACGATGGGCTCGGATTTCCAGTACGAGAACGCCAACCTGTGGTACAAGAACATGGACAAGCTCATCAAACACGTCAACGCGCAGGTAACGGGGGTCAGGAGCCCCTTGGGGGGGAGCAGGGATTCCCCCCCCCCGGGGGACTGCAGATGGGGGGCGTTAGGAGCCCCTTGCTGGGCAGGGCTCCCCCTGTCAGGTGGGGACCCGCCTGGGATTCTGCTGGGCCGGGAGAGGCTCCCCGCTCCAGACGCAGAGGGTTGGGCTCCCGCTTCCTGACCCACAGGCCAGCCGCGGGGCCCAGGCCGGAGGCCCGTTGTACTCGGCAGGGCCCTGGTGTGATTGGGCAACGGCTGGGCTCGAACCCCGGTCCTTGGGCTCTGGGAGCGGCAGGCGGCAGCAGACTCCTTACCCTGACTGGCCACTAGGGGACGACAGAGCCCAGCCCCCACCCGGCGCGATGGCCAAACCCGCCCCCTTGTGTCTCTTCCAGCAACTCAACGGGAGCCAGGTTCACGTGCTCTACTCCACCCCCACCTGCTACCTGTGGGAGCTCTTCAAAGCCAACCTGTCGTGGTGAGCGCCGGGGCCCCGCCTGGGGTGGCCTGCGCTGTCCCGCCCCCGCCAGGCTAGGGCTTGCCAACCCCTGGTGCGTCCCCTTTGCAGGGGTAATGATGGAGCCGCCCTGGGCACCGACTGGGAGGGCAGAGCGCCCCCTGCTGAGCCCCCCACCCTGCTCCCTGTGGCACAGCGCCCCCTAGCGCCGCATTGGGGTCAGCACCGACTGGGAGGGCAGAGTGCCCCCTGCTGAGCCCCCTGCCCTGCTCCCTGTGGCACAATGCCCACCTAGCGCCGCATTGGGGTCAGAACCGACTGGAAGGGCAGAGCGCCCCCTGCTGAGCCCCCCGCCCGGCTCCCTGCAGCACAGTACCCCCTAGCGCCGCATTGGGGTCAGCACCGACTGGAAGGGCAGAACGCCCCCTGCTGAGCCCCCCGCCTGCTCCCTGCAGCACAGCGCCCCCTAGCGCCGCATTGGGGTCAGCAGCGACTGGAAGGGCAGAGCGCCCCCTGCTGAGCCCCCCACCCTGCTCCCTGCGGCACAGCGCCCCCTAGCGTCACATTGGGGTCAGCACCGACTGGGAGGGCAGAGCGCCCCCTGCTGAGCCCCCCGCCCGGCCCCCTGTGGCACAACCCCCCCCCAGCGCCGCATTGGGGTCAGCAGCGACTGGAAGGGCAGAGCGCCCCCTGCTGAGGCCCCCACCCTACACCCTGCGGCACAGCGCCCCCTAGCGTCACATTGGGGTCAGCACCGACTGGCAGGGCAGAGGGCCCCCTGCTGAGCCCCCCACCCTGCTCCCTGTGGCACAGCGCCCCCTAGCGCCGCATTGGGGTCAGCACCGACTGGGAGGGCAGAGTGCCCCCTGCTGAGCCCCCTGCCCTGCTCCCTGTGGCACAATGCCCACCTAGCGCCGCATTGGGGTCAGAACCGACTGGAAGGGCAGAGCGCCCCCTGCTGAGCCCCCCGCCCGGCTCCCTGCAGCACAGTACCCCCTAGCGCCGCATTGGGGTCAGCACCGACTGGAAGGGCAGAACGCCCCCTGCTGAGCCCCCCGCCTGCTCCCTGCAGCACAGCGCCCCCTAGCGCCGCATTGGGGTCAGCAGCGACTGGAAGGGCAGAGCGCCCCCTGCTGAGCCCCCCGCCCGGCTCCCTGCAGCGCAGCGCCCCCTAGTGCCACACTGGAGTATATAAACGAGCGCATCTCTCATTAGTTTCTTCCATGCCATTGTAACCCTCCTCTCTGTTCCTCAGGCGCTGGGAGTGGCTGGTGCTGGGTGCAGGGGCTGAGCTGTGGCACTGACTGGCTGGCTACCCCCCTCTGGCCAGGCGGTGTGCGGGTGGGGTGGATTGAGGAGGGGGAAGGGAGCAGGTCCGGGTCTTCTGGACCCATGAGTCGCAGAGGGGACCCTCTTTGGTGTCGCGCAGGTCCCTCAAATACGACGATTTCTTCCCTTACGCTGACGGGCCGCACCAGTTCTGGACAGGCTACTTCACCAGCCGGCCAGCCTTCAAGCGCTACGAGCGACTGAGCAACAACTTCCTACAGGTGGGGGCAGGGAGTCCGGGATCCCACCCATGTCCCTGCTCCCTGTGACCTGCTGCCTGTTGGTCTTCCCAGCACCCTGTCCTGAGCGGGACAGAAAGGAGGTCTGAGCCTAGGAGGCTGGACTCCTGGGTCCCCTCCCCAGCTCTGGGAGGGGAGTGGGGTCTAGTGGTTAGAGCAGAGCTGGGCGCCAGGACTCCTGGGTTCTCTCCCCAGCTCTGGGAGAGAAGTGGGGTCTAGTGGTTAGAGCAGAGGGGCTGGGAGCCAGGGTTCAATCTCTGGCTCTGTGTGACTTTGGACAGGTCCCATCCCCTCTCCGTGCCTCAGTTTCCCCCTCTATGAAATGGGAGTGGCGAGTCCCTCCTGGAGGGTTACCGGATGCGGATAAATGTTCTCTCATCACTGCTCCCCTTCCCCCCCCTTGCAGGTTTGCAACCAGCTGGAAGCCTTGGCCGGTCCAGTGGCGAGGACGGGTCCCTACGGGGAAGGAGACAGCGCTGTGCTCCGTACGTGAGCCGCTGCACTGTGAATCACCCCGTTATCGGGATTCGCCCCAAACTGATCCTGCCCCCTGCGGCCACTAGGGGGAGACAGAACAAAGGAACAGCTCCTATCACAGCCAGCAGAGGGCAGTGCTGCCGTCTCCATACACAGACGTCCAAATGGGGCCCACGTGGACCAGTCCTGCAGGGATTGGAGGCCGGACTCCTGGGCTCTGGCAGGGGAGTGGGGTCTAGTGGTTAGAGCAGGGGACGGCGTCAGGACTCCTGGGTTCTACTCCTGTCTGTGGCGCCTTAGGCAAGTTGCCAAGTTGATGCTGGAGCTTGGGGGCCGGGAGGAGTCTTCAGGCCAGGCAGGGGAGGTGCAGGCACAGCCCCCTATTGGAGAGGTTGGATTGGGGGGGGGGGCTGTCTGGGCCCACAATCCCCCTTTCCCTGCCCCCCGCATCGTCCCACCCGGTGGGTTTGGCGCAGGTCCCTGTTCCGCCCCTGACGCCCCGGCTCCCCCACAGGCCGGGCCATGGCAGTGGCCCAGCATCACGACGCCGTCAGCGGGACGGAGAAGCAGCACGTGGCTAATGATTACGCCAAGCGCCTGGCTGCCGGCTGGGACGCCTGCCAGGTATGTGGCACCCTGTTCCCCTCCAGAGATCCCGGAACCTGACTCTGCCTCCTCTAGTCCCTGCAGTGAGCGTCCGAGGCAGGATGGCCCAGGGGAAAGGCAGCCTGCGGGGGTGTCGGAGTAGCCAAGGACCTGCGATGGCCCCACCCCAGAGGTGGCTGCATCTCAGCGCCGGGCAAGGGGATTTGAAGGGGACCCCCCGATAACTCCCTATTCTCCTCAGCAAAGGGTGGCCCTGGTGATGCTTTGCTGCACAGCGCCCCCTAGTGCTGGCCTCGGGCGTTGGGGCCCATGCTGGCTCCAAAGGGAGAGCCCCCCCTATCATACTCCCTGCAGCACAGCGCCCCCTAGCGCCACCCCAGGGAATCGGGGGCCAGCGCTGACCATGAGGGGAGCATTCCCCACCCTGCTCCCTGCAGCGCCCCCTAGTGCAGGGGTTCTCGCAACAAATTTCTTGGTGGCCTCAGAGTGGGGGTTGGACTAGATGACCTCCTGAGGTCCCTTCCAACCCTGAGTTTCTATGAACTCTTGCTGGTGGCCACACTGACGCTTTTTCCTAAAATTATTTAGTTTTCCTCAAGTTAATATGCGCCTGTAGACGTCCAAATCATTGTCATTTATTTATGTAAGGTTTTGGCGGGTTTTGCCCCCCCCCCCCCCACCGCGTCCCTCCTCACCCCTCCGCCCGCCGCTGGCATGCTGCATCCCTCTTCAGTCCCCTGCTTGCCTCCTCGCTCCCCTGCCAGACACTCCCCTGTCTACCTCCTCCTCCTCTCGCCTCCTCCCCTCCTCTCGCCTCCTCCCCTTGCTCCTTCAGCGCTGTGTCCCTCACCTGTGTCTCCAGAGAGGCAGTGCAGGGTGGCGCATCCAGGAGCAACAGGGAGGAAGGGGAGGGGCTGATGGTTTCCCCCCCTCCCCCCCCAATCACTGCCCAGGAAGCTGCTGTGGGTCAGCACTGACTGTGAGGGGAGAGCGCCCCCATCCTGCTCCCAGCAGCACAGCGCCCCCCTGGAATGCGCGTGTGTGTGTGTGTGTGTGTGTGTGTGTGAGGGGGGTGAATCTCTCGTCTCTCACCTGATGGGAGGCATCTCTCCTCTTTGCAGGTCCTGGTCAGTAACGCTCTGGCCAGCATCAGCGGCAACAAGGAGAACTTCATCTATTGCAACTACCTCAATATCAGCGTGTGCCCGCTGACCGAATCCGCCGGCACCGTAAGGACCTTGTTCCATAGAGCGCGGGCGCGGGAGGGGAGCCAGGCCTAGAACCCAGCTCCACCAGCTCAAGAATGCAGGTCGCTCCTTGAGCTGGAGAAGACTGGCCCTTACCTTGTGGATGTAGGACGGCTTGTTCTCCGCTCTGGGCTCAGCCAGTGAATCGCGCCCGCTCTCTCTGGGGGGCGGTGGGGAGGGTCAGGCGGGCGTCCCGCTAACCTGGGTCTGTCTGTCCAGTTCATGGTGATCGTCTACAACCCGCTGGGACGGCGTGTGAGCTGGAACGTCCGGCTGCCGGTGAAGGGAGCCGCGTATTCGGTGACAGATCCCAACGGGCAGACGGTGCCGAATGAGGTAGGGCCAGAGCGTCTTCCTTCTCGGCTCTTTCTCTCCTCCCCCTGTGTCGTGGGCCTGCAGGGGATTCAATTGTTAGCTGGGTTTGGGCTCCGGCATCTTCTCGCAAAAGGAGGATCTCAGCGGCAGCAGCATTGCAGCTCGTATAGGCTCTGCGTGCTGCCACCACTAGAGGGCGGTATGATTGCATGCGCTCGAAGCAGGTCTGATCGCATCCTCTAGGGGGCGATGGCGTCCATACAGACTTGGTCCCGGGCAATAATGTGCTCGCAAGCTGGTGCCGCTCCCTGCGCCTGGCTCCGATCTGGCAAATAGGCTGCAGGGGACCGACAGGGGTTAACCCGACCCTGGGGAAAGCGCCAGGGGCTGTGTAATGAGCACCAGGCATCACCTGTGTTTTAAATCTTACTAGAAAGCCAGGTGCCCCCCTAGCACCACACTGGGGTCAGTGCCCCCTACTGAGCTCCTACTCCCTGCTGCATAGCGCCCCCTAGCGGCCAGCACTGACCCCAAGTGGGGAGTGGCCCCTCCTGAGCTCCCACCCCTCTCTCTGCAGCGCAGCACCCCCTAGCCTCGCTCTGTGGCATTGGGGCCAGCACTGACTGTGAGGGGAGAGTGCTGAGGAGCTGACAGACAGACAGCCCCCTCCCTGGATTTTCCTTGGTCTCCCATCCACGTTCTAACCAAGCCTACCTCTGCTTAGCTTGCGAGCTCCCTGCATCAGTCCTGTGGCGTCCCCATGCGGCACCGTCTCTGTTCGGACCCTCCCGACGGGGCCTCAGACGGTTTTTCTTTCTGTTCCCAGGTTGTCCCCGTCTCAAACTTCACCCGGGCGGTGAGACGAGACCGGGGAGACGCCACCCACGAGTTGATCTTCCCAGCCTCGGCCCCTCCCCTGGGCTACAGCTCCTATACTGTCTCGAAAACGGCCAACGGGGACCTGCGCTCCAGGCTGGCCAAGCGGCTCCGGGAGCAGGCCCAGCCCCGGGTGGATGCCTGGTCCCCCAGGGAGATCCAGAATGAGGTACTGTCCTGAGCCAGGGTGCAGCCTGGTCAGTTTCACTCTGTCAGGTCAATTTCACTTCCAAAGGCAAGGGAGCGGCCAGCTCCTTTGGGGCAGGGACTGTCTCTGTTCTTGTCTGTCCACCTCCAGCTGGTCCATGCCTGGGGCTCTGAGGCGCTACCGTAATACACCTAATACATAACGTAGAGCGCCCAGCACCATCACTGGGGCTCTGAGGCGCTACCGTAATACACCTAATAAATATTGTACAGCGCCTAGCGCAATATGGCCCAGGCCCATGACTTGAGCTGGAGGCGCTACCGTAATACACCTAATAAATAGCGTACAGCCTCTAGTGCAATAGGCTTCTAGGGAGGGGGAAGAACTATTGAAGCTAAAGGATAATGTTGGCACAAGAACAAAGGGAGAGAAACGGGCCAGGAATCAGCGCAGGCTGGCAATGAGAAGCGGGTTTCTAACTATCCGAGGCAGGCGGGTCTGGAACAGCCTCCACTAGGAGCCGTGGGAGGTAAACAACCTAACGAGCTTTAAGACGGCACTTGATTCGTTTCTGAACCGGGGGATCTGACCGGGTGGGGACTGGACTGTGTGACCCAAGGCGTCCCTTCCGGGCGACCCCCAGGTGGAGGGGAGGGTAATCGGAGGTGGAGGAATGAGGGGCCCTGCGGTGGGTTGTCCCCCGGGTCATGGTCTATTGACGTTCTCGCCTTCTTCCCCACAGCACCTCCGGGTTCTGTTCGACCCGGTCACTGGGCTCCTGATGAAGATTCAG
Source organism: Platysternon megacephalum (assembly GCA_003942145.1). Lineage (NCBI taxonomy): Eukaryota > Metazoa > Chordata > Testudines > Platysternidae > Platysternon > Platysternon megacephalum. The sequence goes on from QXTE01000230.1 coordinate 1,506,654, forward strand.
AACCTGGACAAAAGCATCTCGCTGCCTGTGTCTCAGAACTTCTTCTGGTCAGTGAGCTGGGGGGAGTCGGGACACCTGGGTTCTATCCCCACCTCTGGGGAGGGGGTGGTCTCTAGTGGGTAGAGCAGTGGGGGCTGGGGATCAGGACTCCTGGGTTCTATCCCCGCCTCTGGGGAGGGGGTGGTCTCTAGTGGGTAGAGCAGTGGGGGCTGGGAATCAGGACTCCTGGGTTCTATTCCCAGCTCCGTCATTGACTCATTTGCGCACGAGTGAATACCGTCCTCCCATCCCTCTGTGCCTCAGTTTCCCCATCTGTAAAACAGGGTAATAACCAGCTCCCAGGAGGGAGAGTTCAATCCCTTGGCCAGTGCTGGAGCCAGGTGTGTGTGTAGGGGGTGGGGTGGGGGTGGGGGGGTTGTTTCCCTGGTGTGGCATTTGGGCTCATGGTGCTCTGGGCAGCTGATTGGACCTTCTCTCACCACCCGCCCCCCTCTTGCCCTGCCCAAGGTACAACGCCAGCATTGGCAATGACGACAGCGCCCAGGCCTCCGGGGCATATATCTTCAGGCCCAACCGCTCCGAGCCCCTCCATGTGGCTGGGCGAGCCCGCACATACTTGGTGAAGGTAGGTGGCGGGGGCATCCCCAGTGTGAGAACCTCCAGGGGGCTGGGCGTGGGAGACTAAGTCTCTTGTCTCCGATTCCCTTATGCCACTAGCCCTGAGCTAGCGGGGAGGGGAGTGGGGTCTAGCGGTTAGAGCAGGGGGGCGGCTGGGAGCCAGGATGCCTGGGTTCTATTCCCAAGTCCGGCTGGGGGACTGGAGTCCGCTGGGTTAGAGCAGAGTTGCTAGCTCTTGGGTAAGACTTAAAACTAAGGTCCCACCTGCTAATAACCACTGGAGATCCCCTGGCATGTTCCTTAACCTTACCGTGGTGTCTCAGTCGAAGCTAACCCCCTTCAGGATCCTTCAATCACACCTCGTTACACTTCCAACTGAATCCAGGATCCTTTCCTTACTCTCCTCCAACGTTGTGCTGAGGTGCTGTGGGCTGCTAACATCCCGCCCCAGAGTCAGCTGCATTTCAGCATCTGGTGAGGGATCCAGCTATAAACCGTGTCCGCCCCCCTCCACACCCCTTCATGCCCTAACCCGGAAGTGGCTGCAAGGCAGTGCTGGGCGAGGGAATCCACACACACATTTCTCTCTCTCTCTGGTCTAGAACAAGCTGGTGCAGGAGGTTTACCAGAACTTCTCTTCGTGGTGCTCGCAGGTGGTGCGGCTCTATGCCGGGCAGGCCTATGTGGAGCTGGAGTGGACGGTGGGGCCCATCCCTATAGAGTGAGTGTGGGAAATGGAAGGGTTTTGCCGCAGGAAACTGCCTGTAAACCAAAGTAATTTCAACTTGGAGGGGCTGCTGCCCTGCTCCATGGGAGTTGTAGTTTTGGTGCCTCATGCTCCCATTTTCCTCTGGGGGCTGGGCTCCCTGGGTGGACTACATCTCCCATGGTGCACCACAGCCGCCCCTCTTGGGGCAGGGGTTGCTGCAATGCGCAGTGGGAGTTGTAGTTCAAATGCCTCCTGTTTCCATTCTCTCTGGTTTGGGCTCCCTGGTTGGACTACATTTCCTATGATGCACCACAGCCTCCCCTCTTGGGGGCAGGAGGTGGTGCATTATGGGAGTCCCTGGCCCTGGTGCCGCATGGGAGATGTAGTCTGACCGGGGAGCCAGGTTTATAAAGTGGGAGGCACTGCAGCAGCGCTGCCAAATGCCAATATTTGGGAGTTTTGACGGAACATCAGTTGGTCCGTCCCCATGATGCTTTTCAAGGGGAGCCCCTTCTCCCGCCTTTCCCATCGACACAGCTGAGATGGAAAATGTCAGACCAGCCCCAGAAAGTGTGTCGGGGGTGGGGGAATCCGGGTGCAGCCGGACCCCACGTCTGACCCTGCTGCACCCTCTGCCGCAGCGACGGGCTAGGCAAGGAGATCATCAGCCGTTTCGAGACCTCCCTGCAGACGGACGGACGCTTCTACACGGACTCCAACGGGCGGGAGATTCTGGAGCGGAGGTAAAGGGCGGGGAGACATTGGGAGGGGGGTGATCCTTCCTGGGCAGGGGAGGGGATGATTCCAGGGTGGAGTCAGGACTCCTGGGTTCTCCCCACAGCTCGGGGAGGGGGGGCCGGGGAGGGGATGGGAGTCAGGACTCCAGGGTTCCATTCTCGTGTCTTCCATTGAATTACCGAGTCCCTTCTCCCCTCGGTAAAAAGGGGCTGTGTCTTAATGAACGTCCAGGCCTTAATTATTGTTCGAGGTCCCGGAATGGAGCTACTCCGACGAGCCCTGGACGTCCCCCTTTCCGGGTTAGCCGGCAGCCTCCCCCTGGGGGTGTCAGACGCAGACTGTGCAGCATGTGGGGTACCCCAGGGCTAGGTATAGGGGACAGTCCATTCCCCAGCCAGGGCCGTGCTGGGATCTGCCCAGAGCCCTGGACTGCACAGCCCGGATTGGGGGCAGGGGGGAGATGGCCGACATGGGGCTTAATGGGGCTCTGATGCTCACTCACGGCAGGAGGGATTATCGAGCCACGTGGAACCTGAGCCAGACGGAGCCGGTGGCTGGGAACTACTATCCCGTCAACAGTCGCATCTATATCAAGGTACCAGGGCCCCTGGGGGCCCCTGCTGGCATCTCGCTGGGTCCCCTCCCCATCACTGCAGGGTGTGTGTGTGTGTGGGGGGGGATTCCTCTCCTTGGGGACACAGGGATGGTCCAGTGGGTAGCGACACTCGCTTGGGTCTTCAGTTCTTGGCTCTGCCGACGACTCCCCTGTGGGAGCTTGTGATGTGCCCCTGTGCCTCAGTTTCCCCATCGATAAAACAGGGATCATAGCACTGCCCTGTCTGCACAGGGACGGGGTGGGGGAGTAAATGCACTAAAGATGGCGAGGGCTTGATTCCTACAGCAGCGGGTGCCAGATATGGACAAGATCCTGGGGGGGAGGCGTTGCAGACACCCGTGCTGGCCAGCAGGTGGTGCTGCTGGTCCCTCGTTCCCACGCCCCCCAGGTCCGCTCTGGCCCATGCAGCGGCTCGAGCAAAGGCAGAGATGAGTGTGAACGGAGGCCACCCCCGGGGTGCAGTTTGGGAACCACTGCGCCCCTCTAGGACACACAGCTGGGTTGGCCCTGCCCACACTGCTGTGCCGGAGATACAGCCAGCCTCACCAGGTGCCGGTATCACCCAGCACAACAGCAGGTGGTGCCAAACCCAGACTGAGCTACCTGGTACTCCTGAGGGCATTCTGTGCCCCAAAATTAACAATTCTGCACACTATTTTACAATTCTGCACACTTTCGGTACATTTTATTTGTTAAATAAATGTGGAAGCTCCAGTGTGCACCGGCCACTGGCTGCACAGAGGTGGGAGATCACTGTGCCGCTCCCCCCCGAGACAGACTCATGCACCCAACCCAGCACAGGGACCTGGCCTGCCCCAGAAACACCCCAGGGCCCTGCCCCTCCATGCCAAGTGCCCCAGGGGTGGGCAGGCAGGCTCAGCAAGGCAGGATCCAAGTGTGGAGGGGCTCAGTGTGGGGGGGATCCAGATGTGGGTTGAGAGGGTTCTGTGTGGGGCAGTCTGGGTGCGGGCGGCTCAGTGGGGGGTCCGGGTGTGGGGGGATCTGGATGCACAGGCGCTTGTTGGGGGGTTTCTGGGTGCAACGTTAATGGGACTCAGTGGGAGGGTCCAGGTGATTGGGGCTCAGCGGGGGGGTGGTCTGGGTGTGAGGGGGATAGAGCTCGGCAGAGGATCTGGATGTGGGGGTCTCAGTGGTGGGGTCCAGATTCTGGGGGAGTGGGTCTCAGTGGAGCGGGGAGCCAGGTGCAGCGCGTGGGGGTGGGGGTGGCTCCTCAGGATGGTGCAGGGAGAGTGGGGGTGAGGCTCGACGGGAGGGTATGAGGGGGTCTGGATGCATGGGGGGGTTGGACGGATGGGGAAGCAGCTCCCTGTACAGGGATCCCTCCCCTGTAGCTGAGGAGCATAGGTGCAGGAAGCAGGGGAGGGGGGGACTTTGCAGAGTTTCCTGCTGCCAGGGGAGAAATCTGGGGGTGGGTCTGACCTGGCCCCAGATGCCGTGCAGGGGAAGAGGAAGTCCTGTCCTCCCCAGCCCAGCCGGGACTAGCAGCTGAGCCTGGTGCAGGATAGGAGCCACCAGCCGGGTCTTCCCCAGTCCCGCCCCCTGACCCACAGTGATTTACCTCTCTGCCGGCTGCCCTGGGCCCCTGAAACATATCGCTGGGGAGGGTTGCATGACCACGCTGGTGGCTTCCCTTTGCTTCCCCGTTAAAAAGTCATTTTTCTGCGGGGAAGCAAAGAAATCTGCAGGGGACATAAATTCTGCACATGTGCAGTGGTGCAGAATTCCCCCAAGAGTAAGGTTACCTGAGAGCAAACAGCAGACACCAGCCAATTTCCCAGCTCCCCAGGCACGCACCCCCCACTGGAGTATAAACCCAAAATTATACTGTCCTGCACTGCACAGTGATCTGTATCATGTAAGCTCATAAATAGTTCGCCTCTCCCTCACTGTGGAGAGGAATATGCAACAAGCTTGTGTTAACCAAGCTGAGATTTTCCCCCGGACACTTCACTCAAAGGCACACTGGGTTAGATAAAGCAAAAGACAAGTTTATTAACTACAAAGAGAGATTTTAAGTGATAGCAAACTGATCAAAACAGATCACATAGTAAATAAACAAAACTGCAAACGAAGCCTAAAATGAGATTGGATATGAATTCGCAAGCTCTCAGCCTGGCTGCTGATACAAGCAGGCCACCAGATTTCCATACCCAGGCTAGAAATCCCTTTAGCCTGGATCCAGCACTGCCCCCAGTTCAGTCTTTGTTCCTCACGTGTTTCCAGGAGTTCTCTTATGTGGGGAGTGAAGCCCCTAGATGATGTCACACCCCACCTTATATAGCTTTAACATAGGGCGGGAACCCTTTGTTCCAAAACCAGTTCCCACCCAAAAACAATGAGGAGTACTTGTGGCACNACATAGGACGGGAACCCTTTGTTCCAAAACCAGTTCCCACCCAAAAACAATGAGGAGTACTTGTGGCACCTTAGAGACTAACACATTTATTTGGGCATAAGCTTTCGTGGGCTAAAACCCACTTCATCAGATGCATGGAGTGGAAAATACAGTAGGAAGATATATATACACAGCGAACATGAAAAAAAATGGGTGTTGCCATACTAGCTATAACGAGACTAATCAATTAAGGTCGGCTATTATCAGCAGGAGAAAAAAAACATTTGTAGTGATAATCAGGATGGCCCATTTCAAACAGTTGACAAGAAGGTGTGAGTAACAGTAGGGGAAAAAATTAGCATGGGGGAAATAGTTTTTACTTTGGGAGTGGATGGGTCATTACACAAAGTAAAAACTATTTCCCCCTGTTAACAGCCCTGTCTAGCTTCTTCACTGTTGTACCTGAAAGGCTGGCTGTGGGTGTCACTCGGGCTTTGTCTACACTGGAGTTTTGTTGGCAAAACTTTTGTCGTTCAGGGGTGTGAAAAAACCCGCCCCCGAACGACAAAAGTTTTGCCGAGGAAAAGTGCTGGTGCGAACAGCTTTGGCAGCAGGAGCGCTCTCCTGCCAACACAACTACCGCCGCTCGTTGGGGGTGGAAGATTTTTGTCAGCGGGCGAGCGCTCTCCTGCCCACAAACAGCAGCTACACTGCGTGCCGTTTAGCGGCATGGCTGGGTCGCTCAATGGTGCATCGTGCAGACAGCCTCAGACGAAGCGCATCTGAAATACACCCAGCCACTATTTATAACTTCAGCTACAAACATGAGCCATGCAGCCAAACGGGATAATCATATTCAGCAAATCAGCACTGTTCCAATGACACCTCACATGACCCATCTTGTGCAAAATGCATCATCATTATACCATCATCATAGCTGGAAATATCCCTATGAGGAATATGGAGGGATCGCTGCAGAGACCCACGAGGGAGGCTGTTCCAGAAGGAAGAAACGCAGCCCCATCTGCCACTCTCTTAATTCCCCCCCCTCCAAGTGCTCCCTGCCTGGACCCCAGCCTATCTGACCCCCCCCCCCCCAGCCATGGGGATGGGGAATGCAGCACGGGAAGGGGTCACGAAGCTGCAGGCAGGCACAAGAGGATGGAAGAGCAGGAGAGCCGCTGGGGGGGGGGGGGGAGAAGGGGAAGGGTGCGGGGGGCTGCTCCCATTGCCACCTGCTGGAGGGAGCGGAGGATGCGGGTGAGTGACCCTCGCCCGCTCTGCTAGCTCTGGGCTCCCTCTTCTCTCTAGAACAAGAAGTTCCAGCTGACGGTGCTGACGGATCGCTCGCAGGGGGGCAGCAGCGTGGCCGATGGCTCCGTGGAGCTCATGGTGAGAGATAGGGGTGTGCGGGGGGGAATCCTGCCCTGGGCTCCTCCCTCCCACACCCCCCTGCAGAGGTGGATGGGGGGGAGATGGGGTGGACTCCAACCCCCCCCCACCACCCCCCTCTGTTCTGGGCCTGTGTATCCTCCCCATCCTGCAGAAGCAGGGCTGCGCCAGCAGGTGGCACCCTTAGCGCTGCGATCCCTTGCACCAGTGCAGCGTGCAGAGCCCAGGGCTGGCCAGCAGGGGGCGCTCCCAGCCCCCAGTGCAGCCGCCGCTCTGACCTTCCCTCCCTGCGGCTAGGTGCATCGCCGGCTGCTCTACGACGACAACCGCGGGGTGGGGGAGCCCCTGCTGGAGCCGGGGGTCTACCACGACGGCCTGGTGGTGCGGGGCCGGCACCTCGTCTTCCTGGACACGGTGGAGTCTTCGGCTGATCAGCACCGGCTGCAGGCCCAGCAGGAGTTCATGGCGCCCCAGCTGGTCCTGGCCCCTGGCGGGGGCCCTTCCTTCCACCGGGGGCAGCGCAGCCTCCAGCAGGTGCCTGGGCAGGGGGACTGTGAGCCGCTGGGTCGCTGGTTTGAATCCTGCCAGGGGCTGCTTGTTCCCCACTGCCTCACCCACTTGTGAAATGAGTGTGGGGGGGTCTCAGCCCTGCTCGCCACAGATTCAGCTCCCACCTCACCTCCCTCCAGGGCAGGGCTCCTTGGGCTGGATAAGACGGGAAATCCTTGTCTTTCTGATTGCCATACCTCTCCCAGTCCTACAGCTCCTGCCCCCTTCCCAACACAGCCCCGTGCCAGCTGACCTGACCGGGGGGAGGCTATGGTGAGCTATAGGTTAACCCTATCATGGCCAAGCACCCCCCACATGGAGTGGGAGCCTCCTCTCTGCTCATTAGGTTAAATTCAGGCTGGAAAACTGCTGGGGGCAAAATCCCTTTGGGGGAAGCTTTGCTTGGGGGGGCGACAACTCGTTTTTCCCCATGGGAAAATTTCAGATGGGGGAGGGGTATTTGCCCTCTTCCTGGCCGGGACTCAGTGTTAAGTCAGCGATATTTAAATATAACTGAATTTTAAACTCCTCTCCCCCCCTTTGCTAAATTGGCAGTAGCCATCCCTGCTCAACAACTCGCTGTGTGAAAACAAAGCTTGTTAAATCTCCCCCCCCGCCCCCAGCTCTACTCCAGGGACCTGTTTTCAATCTGTGCTGCCTGGAAGGGACTGTGCAGTGTTGTCTAGTGGGTAGCGCACTGAGAGGCCTGGCTTCTATTGCCAGCTCTGCTAGTGACCTGGGGCAAGTCTCTGCCCCCCCTCTGTGCCTCAGTTTCCACATCTGTAAAATGGGGAAAGTGAGCCTGACCTGTGTAAAGTGCTTTGAGAGCTGCTAATGGAAAGGGCTAGAGCTGATGGCCCTGTGCCCCCCGCTCAGGGGATGGGGGGGGGGAACGACACATGACCCCCTTCCACAAATGGGGCTATGCCCCCTGTGAAACCTGTGCTGGAGTGACTCTCGTGAGGGCAACCGGGCCGATCACCCCATGTTCTGTCCAAGCTGATCTTCGATAGAAAATTGAGGGCTCAGGTAAACTGAGGGGTTGTGATGAGGCAGCTACTCTCTGCTGAAAGCAGGGCTCCCCCCTTCCCTCATCGGTAGGGACACTGCTGCATGCTGGGAGCCCCAGGCCAGCCCCTCGAGGAGAAGGGGAGCAGCTTGTATCCACACTGCGCTGCCCTGTGGGCACCGGGGCAGCCTGGGGCACTGAAATAGTTCAGGGGTTGGGTGGTGACTTTTCTAGTTTGCCGAAACTTTCCCTTGGGTGGCGCTGTTCTGGCAGCCTGACGCCGCGTCTCCCCTTCCTCCCCAGTTCTCTGCTCTGAAGCAAGAGCTTCCCCCCTCCATCCATCTCCTGACGCTGGCCCAGTGGGACCCCAGCTCCGTCCTCATCCGCCTGGAGCACCAGTTTGAGAGAGGGGAGAGCGCCAACGGCTCCCAGCCCATCACTGTCGACCTGCTGGTAGGTACCCGACAGCCAGCAGGGGGGCTGGGCTGGAGCGTAGGGACTTGCTGAGCCACTGGCCTAGAGGATTTTTCATCTAAAGCACTTGCCAGGCTCAGGCTTCCTTGCCTGGTGCTGAGATGCAGCCACCTCGGGGGTGGATCTTAGCATCACACCAGTACACAAAGGATCCTTGTGTAAAACAGCTGCCCTGTCCCACACCAGAGATGGCTGCACATCCACACGGGGAAAGGGATCCTTAGACACGAGGTGCAGCAGGTATAGGGCATGGCAGTTGTTTGGTGTAGGGGTCCCTCACCCACTTGATGTTAACCCCTGCCCCCCAGAGGTGCGTGCTGCTGTCTCCACAGGGCTCCCCTTCCTGGCACTGAAATGCAGCCAGCTCTGGGGTGGAGCACGAATGAGCAGCCCCACCCAGAGGCTGAGGACAGCCAGCACAGAACCCTGTTTTCACACCAGACTGTGGGAGTCCCCTGTGTAGGGGTGGGTGGGGTGTGGAGCTGCTGCTGCCTACTCACCTGCAGGTCTGGGGGTGGCCAGCAGGGGGCAGGGTTTGCCTGAGGAAATTTGCTGACCATGTCTCTCTCTCTCCCCCCCCCCCCCCCCCCCCCCCCCCCCCCCCCCCCCCCCCCCCCCNCAGGAGATGAACCTGGTGGCCAACCAGAAGCGAGACGCCATGAACCGGCTCAGCTGGAGGCCAGCCACAGGTAGGTCACCCCCCCCCCCCCCAGCCCTAGCCCATGAGCACATGGGTGTATCTGGCATGGTTCACCCCCATACCCAAGGCCTGCCCCTTCTGCGGCGTGAGGGAGAACCTCGAATGCACCAGGCTGCAGCCCCTGTTCCGGCTCCTCCACAACCTCTTGTTGAGGTTCTGGCTGCACTTTTCCCTGCAGCTCTTCATTTCCGCACACCCTATCCGTGGCCCCGTGAAGTCGCAAGACCTCGTCATCAACCTCCTCCTGGCTCTGGCCAATGTTACCATCTGTGACACCGGGAGGAGGATGTCGGACAAGGGGGGGCGCTCTGCACCTGTGGGGCCTATTTCCGGTCCTCCCTGGTCTCACGCCTCCGGGCAGAGCTCCACCGGGCAGCGTGCGCTGGCTCCCTCGACCTTTGAGGAGCAGTGGGCGCTGTCCGGGGTTCTCTGCTCCGTGTCCCCATCCGGTTCCCTTGTTTTAAACCTGGGACTATCGCTCCTGACCCGGTTTTCTCATGAGTTGTTCCACGCAATCAGTTGGAACCCAGGTCCCGTGGTCCCTCCCTCTAGGCTGGGGGAGGGGCCTTTAGAAGTGGGCGGGGCCTTTAGAAGTGGGCAGGCGCAAGGATGTCCAATAAGGCCCACGAGCACTAGAGCATGGAGCAGTGTCCCCCCCTTCTGCACAGCACAGCCAGCGCCTGCCCCCTTACCTAGGGGAGGGGGGGCAGCTGGCACATTGGCCCCTTGTGGGGTGTGGGCGGGCCCCTCAGCTGTACTCATGGCCTGGGGGGCTTACAGACACAGGGAAGGGTTGTGCCCACCCTCCCGTGGAAAAACTGGCAGCCTCTAGGGCCAGGGCCCCTCTGCTGGCCCCGGGCCCTTAACCCCTGGCTTCCTCTCCCAGGTGCAGCGAGGCGCCAGCCTTACCCTCCGCTTAACCCGCTGGGAGTCACGCTGCAGCCCATGGAGATTCGCACCTTCCTGGCCACCATCCAGTACACGGGCCCCAGGGGGGGCCAGGCGGAGCTGTAGGGGGAGCCAACCCCCCCCCCCACCTCCGTCCCAGGATCAAGCCGCCCAAGTGGAGCCCTGAACTGCTGCCCCCCCCCCAACTCAGCCAGGTGGGGCCCTGCCCACCTGAGAACGACTGGTGGGAATGAGGCGGAGATGGGGGGGGCACATCCTGGCTGCTGGGAGGCTTGGAAGAGACTTGCCTTGGAAAGCGACCCAGCGAGCGCGAAACTTGCACCTCTCAGGCCCTGCTTTAAGGCAGTGCCAGCTTTGGGGGAGAAGGGGGCAGAGTCCAGCCCCCCCCCCCCCAACTCCTCAGCACAGCTTCTGATTTCTACCCACCTGCCCCTTCAGCCTGAGGCCGCGGTAGTGTGGGTCTAAGTGCCACTGTTAATAAACAAGGACCTCGGTCTAGGTGCTCGTGGCAGAGTCCTGCTCGGGGGATGCAGGCAGAGGGGACACGCCAGGGCAGGGGCAGAGCTGCGCAGAACCCAGGAGTCCCGAGGTGCCCCCCCCCCATGCCTGATCAATTGCCGGTGGGGAAACTGAGGCAGAGGGGACACGCCATCCTGCCTGGAGTCCTGGCTATGGGGCCCTTCTTCAGCCCACACAGGGAAGAAGAGTTGCCAGGCTGGGGGCTCATGGCACAACCCTGCCCTCTCCTTGGTGCCTGCTTTGGGAAGTGGTGAGGGTGGAGGGCTGAGCTCCCCCCTGCGTGCCCCACACAGAAGCATGACACATGAGTCTGGGCTTGTACGTAAAAAGGAGAGGCCCTTGTTTTAATGGCCGGCCGCACAGAGGCTCGGGGTGGGGGAGACAGTCTTAAAACAAAACGCTTGCGCCTTCGCCGAACTAAAAAATAAAGCCCCGTAGCCTCTGTTCCTGCCCGGGGCCGGGCTACTGGGGGGGGCTGTCGGTCTTCACAGCCTCTAGGGCCGGTTCTGGGGAGGGACAGCACTTCTCAGCCCCCGCGCCGCTCCCCTAGCAGAGGGAGAGAAGCTACAGTCAGGGTTATGGGTTATTACAGCAGCACCGGGGCCAGGAGCTTCTCCCCCCCCCCCCTCGATTCACAGCCACCCCGGCCAGTCCTCACCTCCTTGAGCCTCTTGCAGGGGATGGTTTTCAAGTGGCCCCCGTCCTCCGCTCTCTCCTTCCGCTTGTTCTGATGCAGCTTCCTCTTGTCCTGCAGGGAGGTGGAAATGCCCCCCCTGGAAAGGCAGGAGGGGGCTGGGTGAGGGGGGCTGCTGAGCTCAGCCCAGCAGGCAGCAGCTTTTCAGCCCCAGCAGTGGAGTTTGCTCAGCTACAGACAGGAGGGACAGCAGCTGCCTCTGGGGTGGAGCATGGCAGCTGTATAACAGCAGGCCCGGAGGAGCGTTCACGTATCCACAGGGGCTGGAGGCTTTAAAGAGACCAAATGGAAGCAGCACAGGGCTACCAGCCTGGCTGGGTAGTAGCCACACAGGGGTGGGACCTTGCTCTGATCCGGAGCCAGAGTCGTCCTGGCCTGGAGTTGGATTCAAGGTAGAACAGCAGCCCCTAGCGTTAACTCCTCCCCACTCAGCCTTCCTGCCAAAGGTGCACTTTGCACACCAGTGAAGTCTCCAACCAGCCCCAGGCAGGTAGATGGGGTCAGTCCTAGCCCCACTTTACAGCTGGGGAAACAGGAAGTGACTGGCCCACTCACCCCACACAGCCAGGAATAGAACCCAGGCGTCCTGCATCTGAGCGCGCACACACACACACCTTGGCCCAGTCCATTGGCTCCCCTTACCCTGCTTTAGCTCTGGCTTTGGGGCCCCAGTACGCTTCGGGATTCTCCTGGAATCGTTTCAGACCCTGCTTCCTGGATTTGGGGTTGGCGTCCTCGCGGACGGTGAAGGATGCCTGCAGCCTGGGGTGTGGAGGAGAGGGAGACAGACGGCTGAGTGCTTTGCCGGGGGTGCTTCCTGAGCAGCCTGGGGGGCGGGGAATCCTGAAGAACTAGGCCTGGGGAGAGTGGATCAGCCCCATGGGCCCATCTAGCCTGGTATTCCTCCCCCACCACCCCCTGCTGTCCTGGCTCAGACTGGGGGCCACTGGGCTCAAAGCCAGGCTAGCCCCATGTCTCCCAGCTGCTCCAAGCTGTGCAACACACCTGCTGGAATAACCTGTCCACCTTAGACAGCTGCATTGCCCTGAAGCAGCAGGGTTTGGCGGCCCCCAGACCCTCTGCACTACAGGGGCAGCGCCTGGGAGAGGCTATACCAGCCCCCCCATCCCTCCCCGAGGCCATCCCTGACTCTTCCCCAGCGATCTCACAGAAGGTCAGTATCCGTATCACTGTTTTACAAATGGGGAAACTGAGGCACAGCGGGACATGACCCACCCACACTGAAGGCCAGTGGCAGAGCCAGGCCTAGAACCCAGGGGTCTCAAGTGCTGGTCCAGCGTTCTCCCCCCTAGGCCACGCTGCCTCCCACCAGCTCCTGCCCCCAGCAGCAAAGATGGCAGTGCGCCAGGTGCTGGTCTGATTCCCTTCCAACGCCCAGGCCGTACGTGGGCTCCACGGAGAGGATGTGGAAGGCTGGGCTGGTGTCCGAGAGTCGCTCTCTCTTCACGGGATGGAGTCTCTCCTGGGGAGAGAGATCAGGTCATTTTTTCCCTTGACTTCCCTCCCCCCAGCCCTGGACTCCCTCCACACGCAGCCGGTGCCCCTCAATCCTGAGCCCCTCCCCTCCAAACCCTGCCTCCCCCCCGCTACCTTCACCAGCCTCACAGCCAGCCAGGCGTCCCCATCAGCTGTGACCTGATGGGAGGGGGGGGGAAATGAGGAACACTAAGTCCCCCCCACCACCCCACTCACCCAGCATCTCATGATGTCCCAGAGGACGGAGGGCGGCGCATCCGTCTTGATGGCGTTCTTGCAGGCGTGGGAGAGCGACACGCGGTGACCGGCGTGGAGGAGGGCGGATCTGGAACCGGAGGGGAGCCCTCAGGCCATGCTGGGGTGGGAGCCCTCTGCTGCCTGTGGGCCCCGGGGCTCTCCGAGGTGGTGGCAGCTCAGGAGGGGGCGCTCTCCCCCTCTGGGCCCTGCCCAGCACCCCCTAGTGGTGAGTGGAGGGGGGGCGCTCTTCCCCTGGGGGAAACGTGCTGCTTCCAATCCCGGCCTTAGAGGCAGCGTGTCCCGGTGGAGGGGGGGCCGGTCTGGCTCTCTGCCCCAGCTCTCCTGGGGGCGGGTCCCTTCCCGGCTCTGTGCCTCAGTTCCCCGCCCACTCCAGGGGTGTCTGGAGCAGAAGCTCCTTGGGGCAGGGGCTGCCCCGGCTCTGCCCGGCGCCCGCGGGCTGGTCCCGTATCGCCCCGAGTACCTGAACTGCAGCAGGGAGGGGGTGTTGCAGTGGATCGTGCTGCTCAGGCAGTCGAGGGTGTGGTACAGCGGGACGTCGCTCAGCTCCTGGCCAGAGGGGAACACAGTGGCTCAGCACAGGCCCCGCCCCCAGAAACCCAACTGGCTCCGCCCCCACCCTCCCAGATGCTCCCCAACTCAGACCCAAAAGACAACCCGATTCCCCAGCAGGGCCCTTCTGCCGCTTGTTCCCCCGGGGGTGCTGCCCCATTGGCCCCTCACCTCGGTCACCATGCTGAGCACCCCCTGGATCCGATCCTGTGTCCCGAACCGTCCCGGGTTGCTCCCCAAGGCCAACAGGACCCTCTGGACAAAAGCTTGGTCGTGGAGGGGCTCCGCCCACATGGGGCCACCCAGCTGGGGGAGAGAACAGCAGGTAAGGGCAGCGTGCCCGGCCGTACGGGAGTGGGGTGCACCGGGGGGAGCGGGGGGCTCACCTGGTGCCGCTGGTGGCAGTGCTCACAGGAGGGGCCCACTGGGGGGCCAGAGGCAGCCGAGTATTTAAAACTGAATCAATCAGAATGGTGATTAGAGACCTAATGGGGTAGAGCCCCTCCCCCAGCTGCGCCCCTCCAGCCCAGCCCCCCTCCAACACCCCCGAGCTCCCATCCAACCCCCCTTTCCTAACCTGAGATCTGCCAGTCCGGCTCCACCCCCCCAGCTCTCCCAGGTCAGGCCCCCCTCCAGCTGGGGACCCCCCTCCAGGGACCAGTCATCCCCTCTCCACTCCCCCCATCCATTCTGCATCTCCGTAGGGACAGCCCAGCACTGGACTCTCCCATCCAGTGGGCACCAGCTCCGAGGACAGGTCCCCGCCCGTTGCTCTCCAGGGCCAGGAACTGGAGTCAGCCCCTACTTGCTCCCGTGGCTGGTCATCTTGCCGAGTCTCTGGAAGTGGTGCGTCCCGCAGCCCACACAGTTATACACCAGGGCCTGTTTGCTGCGGAGACAGGAGGCGAGTCAGTGAACAGCAAGCAGCGGGGATGCCAGCAGGGGGCGCTGCAGGGCTGGGGGGGAGGGGAGCTCCTGGCTACTCCACTCCTGGCCTCTCCAGCAGGGGGCGCTGCAGGGCTGGGGGGGAGGGGAGCTCCTGGCTACTCCACTCCTGGCCTCTCCAGCAGGGGGCGCTGTGGAGAGCAGGGCAGGCTGCTTGGCCCAGTTCTGGCCGGCGCCCCAGACAGAAACGCCCGGCTCACCTGGCGGAGGCTTTCACTGTGGCCTGGCCGGTGAAGACCCGCACGAAGACCCGGATGTAGAAGTCGGCGCTGACCGACAAGAGCGGCACGATGTAGCGCTGGTAGCAGTTGGCCCGCAGGTCCAGGCTGTGCAAGATGATCCGCAGGGCCTGCGCGTGGAAACGGGCGTAGCAGAGCCAGGCTCAAGGATCTGCCCGGGAGGGGTGGAGCGCTGGGGTGCGGCCCGGGGCTGGGGGCCACTCTCCCCTTCCAATACTGGGCCGGATTCCCCCGCCCAGCTCTGCTGGAACCCGAGTGCGCCAGGTCTCAGCCCAGCCCTAGCAGGACCAGCATCCCCATCGCAAGTAGGGCCCCAGGACTAAATGGGCCAGGGAGCAGGCTGAGCTTCCCTTCCCTCTGGGGCAGCGGTTCTCAAACTGGGGGCAGTGAGTCATGTCCGGGGCCGCTGGCCCCACTGATCAACTCCTCGCCCTCCCTCCCAGCGCCTCCTGCACACCGCGGAACAGCTGTTCAACGGCGTGCAGGAGGCGCTGGGAGGGAGGGTGAGGAGCAGGGATGGGGTGCACTTGGGGGAGGGGGCGGAGAAGAGGAGGGGCAGGGGTAGGGCCTTGGGGGAAGGGGTGGAGTGGGGGTTGCACACCCCTGGGGAAAATTAGAAGCCAGCTTGGGGGTCCACGAAAAATTTTAAATCAAAACGGGGGTCCTCAGGTTGCGAAGGTTTGAGAACCACTGCTCTAGGGGGCAGGCAGGTGGACGGGGTGGGGCATGGAGGCAGAGGCCCCGCCCACCCCCAGGGACACCCCGCCCCCACTCACCATCTCGTGGCAGAACTTGCCCTTGATGGACATGGCTCCATACTTGCTGTAACACGTCTCCCCGCTGTTCCCGGCCATCACCGCCATGTCGGTGCAGGTCACGCACAGCAGGCCTGCAAGGGGGACGTCCCGGGGGCGGTCAGCGGAGGATTCTTCCCCCAGCCACTGGCCTCACCTGCTCCAGGATTGGACAACCCAGCCTAGAGGGGTCTCCACCCAGAGTTCAGAGCCTGGGACAGCCGCTGGGGTCCTCGCTTCAGAGGTGGAGGAGGGAAGCGATCGCCCCTGGGCCAGATCGAACCAGGAGTGCGGATTCCTGGCCACCCTCCTCTAACCCACCAGATCCGACATCCAAGGCATCTGTGGAAGCTTGCAAATGTGGCAAGTCACTGCTGTGAGGAAGCTCGCAGCGCCACCTCCCCGCCCCACTCACCTCCTTCACTCACCGCCTGCACGGCGGCGTCCAGGAAGGTGGCAGGGCTGCCGTACGGGTCCAGGTCGATGATGTCGAACGGATGCTTCTCCGCCTTCTGCTGATACATCAGCATCCTGCAGGCAGGATGGGGACAGACGCTGAGCAGGGGGGGTCCCCGAGTGCAGAGCCAGGGAGGCCTGCGGGGCCAGTTCGCAGCTTAGGATCTCCGAGGTCTCTTATCCACCAAGCCCCCCACCCACACAGCCCTTCCCCCAGCCCCTGCGCTGGAGACCCCCCCATAGGGCACAGTCTCCCTGGCTTGCTATTTATTAGGTGTATTACGGTAGCATCTAAGTGCCCAGCTGTGGCCCAGGACCCCCTGGTGTCCTACAGAGACAGAACCCAAAGACAATCCCTGCCCCAAACAGCTTCCGACCCACCTCTCTGCCAACAGGAGCGGGTAGCTGTTAACCATCGTGGCTGCTGGAGGCCTGGCCGGCGAACCCGCCCACCCCATTAGACACAGGAGTCGCTACCTGCTAACCAGGCACTTGGGGATTTCTCCAGATCCCATCACCAGAGCCAACCAGCCCCCCCCCCCCAAACTCCTCCAGGTACAAGGCCATTCACCCTCCTGCTTCTGAGCCAGCTGGATTGGGAAGCTCAGGCCAACCCAGTGAGTGGCTGAGAACAGCCCGCTCAGTGCACGTGATGCCAGAGTGGCCCCTCTCCCCTCCCCCCCCCCTTTACCTGGCATCGGCCAAGCTCGACGTCACCAGGTGCCCGACTCCATTGAACTGGACGTTCCTCGCCATGAGCTCAACGGCTTTGGAGGAGAAATCGTTGGCCACCACAGCCCGGAGGCCAGGCACCTCCTTGGCAAAGCGGATGGAGCGGAGCCCCGAGGCGGCCAAAGCCTCCAAGATCCGCACTCCTTCCTGCGCGGGACGGGGGGAAGGGACCACGTCTCAGCCGAGGCCCACACGCCCCTGGGGCAGCGATCAGTGGGGAATCGAACCCAGGCCCTCTGGATCCAACAGCACGAGCTACAAGCCCCAGGTCTGTTAGCCACGGCTGAAGCCGGCTCATCCACCTCCGCCCGCGGCCCAGCCCTCACGTGGGTTACATGCGTCAGCGCACTGGAGACTCCTGCCCAGACACTGATGCCAGGAGCCCAGCGGTCAGCTCGGGATTAGGAAGTTTCTCCAGCCGCCTAAATGCCAAACTCCAATTCCCGGGCAAGGTTAGCGAGACCCTGCGCCCACCGAGCTGGAGGGGCCAGCGCAGACCTGCCCGGAGCTTGCTCGCACCAGGACGGGGTTTGCGGTGCAGTAGATGAAGGCAGCATAAAGCTGCAGCTTAAATAGGGAGGGCGTTCGGCTCCTCCCTAAGAACCGGGGGGGGGGAGCTGGTCAAGGGAGAATCTCCCCTCCCCACACCCTGCCTCAGACCCAGAGGGTGTGGGAGGGCCACAGCTGGGGTGGCGCGATTTAGGGGAACCCACCCATTCTACCCAAGGAGCGATCGGCTGGTCTCTTTGGCCCGTGAACTCCTTGAGGCAGGGACCGTTTCTCACTCCGGGCAGTGCCTAGCAAGACGGGGGCCCTGGCGCTACGGGAAAGGTAGTGCTAGGGTTATACGCACCTTGCACACTTCTCCCACTGCCGCCGCCCGCGCTGCCCCCTCCCCGTCGGGCGCTGGATCCGACCCAGCCTCCTCCCCTTCGGAAAGATCCACAACCACCTTCTTGACCTTCTCCTCTCCTGGGACGGCAACTGCAAGAGACAGAGCGAGCGGTGGGGGCGGATGCGAGGGTGTCACACACACACACACCCTTACCACTCGAGAACCGCAACAGATCTGGGTGTTAAAGGGACTGGGCAGCATCTCTGGGTGGGCCTAGCTCTGGTGCGCAGAGGCCTTGCAGTTTGGGGTGGGAGGACGGGATGCCCCTCTGTGCAGGGGGCCCTCCCAGGCTGAGGAGCTAACATGAAGGCCCTGAACCATCCCTGTTCCCAGCCTCTGGCCACACCCCGATCTGCCCGCTATGCCGAAGTGCCCTGTACTCCAGCTAGCCCCTGCATCCCAGGGGCGGTAGGGAGCAGTGTAGCTTCAGCTTTGGGCTAAGGATGCCCCTGTGGAGCTCAAACTAGGGAGACCACAGAAGCAGCTTAAAATTCCCACCCGCAAGCAGCGCAGAAAGGGAATAACTGAGAATCAGAGCCGAGCTCCTGGCATCCCCTGGTCCTGATGCACTGGGCTCACGGCGGGAGTCTCGGGGTGGGACAGCAGGCCAGAGGGTCACAGTGGTCCCGTCTGGCCTTGAAAGCTAGGGGGCTAGTGAGGGTCGTACGAATTTAACCATCCTGCTCACTGCACTGGGGCGGGGGATATTCTCGAGAGAGACACAGAGAGAGAGAGAGACATTTTCCACTTACTCTGAATCCCCTTGGCCGAAAGCTGAAGGCGAATGAATTCTGTGACCACGGCACACCTAAGGCGGAAGGTCAGAGAGAGAGAGAGACACACACACACACACAGGCCTTAGTGCCCATTAAGGCTCAGATCTAGGTCACGTCCCCTGGCAGACTCATGCTCCTGCGCAGTTTTTCCAAGCAATTCGCTCTATTGTCTCGTTAGCCCTGATTTCAAAAGTGATTGGATTTGGGGGACCCTGATTGGAGACACATTAAGGGCCCCCCCTCCCTCCTCCCCAACAGCAGGTGCTTGGCACTAGAGAGGGATGGTCTAATAGGAGAGGAACAGTGGTGTTTTGGAGCCCTAGGTTCAATTCCGTGCTCTGCCACAGACTGCCTGTGTGAACCTGGGTCTCGATTTCCCCATCTGTACAATGGGATAATAGCCCTGCCCAGCCTCACAGGAGGGTTGCAAAGTGCTCATATATTACCGTGATGGGGGCCAGAGAAGTACCTAAGATAGACAGCTCCAGCCCCCCCACCCCCCCTTAGTTGTACTTACGTCAGGTCTCGGTTAAACTCTTGCACGGGGTTGTAGAATACTTCGTTGGCACTGGGGAAGATGATCTTCGCTTTCCCCTCCGTGATCACGGTCTCCCCAGTTTTCACCGGGTCAGCCCAGCTCCCAGCATCCATCGCTAGATCAGATGTAGGCGGCTGCTCCTCACGCTGCTCTGGATGGGAGCCATTGGCTTCCTGTGGGCATTCCCCCTCCATGTCCTCGGAAGGGCAGAGCTTTCCGGCTGGCAGATCTTTGGGTGGCAGGAATCTCCGGCCCCTTCCAGCCAGCTGATTTGTTACAGTTCTGCCCAGCTGCAGGATGCGGTGTCTCATAAACCAAGCCAGTGGAGTGAACGTAGCTTTCATCAGAACATCGTGTGTCACAGCTGCCTCCAGAATACAAGAGAGAAAGAGTCCCTGAAGGATCCCCAAATACTTTATAAACTGCGCTCTTACTACAGTTTATATTGTGGTGGTGCACTAGGCACTGTGTGTTATTAGGTGTATTACAGTCACACCGAAGAGTCACAGCGTTTAAAAGAGAACTGGATAAATTCATGGAGGTTAAGTCCATTAGTGGCTATTAGCCAGGATGGGTAAGGAACAGTGTCCCTAGCCCCTGTTTGTCAGAGGGTGGAGATGGATAGCAGGAGAGAGATCACTTGATCATTACCTGTTAGGTTCACTCCCTCTGGGGCACCTGGCATTGGCCACTGTCAGTAGACAGGATACTGGGCTAGATGGACCTTTGGTCTGACCCAGTACGGCCGTTCTTATAGGCCACAGCCTCACTGCGTTCAGCCCCAGAACAAAGACAGTCCTTGCCCCAAAGCGCCTGCAATCTAAATACAAGAAGAGGTAACAGATGGCTATAGACAGGGGAGCAAAAGGAAACCGTATCAGTGCGCGTGATGGGCAGCGGTCTCTGTACATCAGCCATTGCCAAGTTTTTTGTAGCCCTCATGGCAAAGGAGATTTAAGGAGGAATCTGAATTAGGACAACGAAGTGGCTTTGCCAATGAGCATGCAAACGCTACTTCTGTAGCTCTCATTCCTGTAGTACCCAAGCACTGCACAATCTTTAATGTCTTTCTACTCACGACCACTGTGAAGGAAGGAAGTGCTATTATCTGCATTTTGTGGAAAAACTGATCTAGTTAAATTGCTGCAACAATCTGGTGTGGATGCACCCTACCCCATAAGGGTTTTGAGATCAGCAGAGCTTGTTTTGGTAAATTTACCAGCACATCTTTATACTACTATAACCACAACCGCAACAAGGCATGACAATGATTTAACTACCTACATAGAAAAAAAAAAATCAGTGCAAAAACTGTGTACTGTATAGACAAACCCTTAGATCATGAGCTCTGTAGGACAGGACATCTTTTTGTTTTGTGTCCATACAGCACCTCGCAAAACAGGACCCTGCTCCATGGCTTGGACTCCTAGGTGTTACTGCAACACAATAGCATTGTCAGCCCCCCCGCATCCCAAAAATTAGTCATCACAATGAAAAAAAAGTCACGAGATTGGCTTAAAGTCATCAGATTTCTTTAAAATACAACATGGGGTTCTTTTTATTTGATTTCTAGCATAGGTGCCATTGCGGTTCACATCTTCAAGCTTTTCACCACAAGCTCAAGGACTAGGGTTGTCACCAGTCTAGGTTTGCCCCAGGATCGTCCCTTTTTTTGCGGTAGCTTTCCCAGCTGAAACAGTTCAGATACCACAGGGTGGGCTGTGTGTGTGTGTGTGTGTACCTCAGAGGTAGCAACCCTAATAAAGGGTGGATGGTTATTTTTTCTTAAACAAAAGCTTGAGATTCTCATGTAGTCACATGAGACAAGGCGCCGAGGTTTTCGGGGGGGGAGGGGGGGGAAGAGACAAGCCACCAAGTATCATGAGAATTACAATGAAACTGCAAGACATTCCCACATTCCGCCCCCACCTTGACGTTTTCAAACTGCTTGAAGGACCAGGGGGCCTCAATCCCTCAAAATTAACGTGGGGGAGGAATGGGAAGGTGACTCCGTTTAAGGAGCCGATGCCAGGTTTTGAGCCTCGTGCAGGATAACTCAGAGGTGGAGGAAAGGGGAGAATAAGCCCCAAATCCCCCCAGGCAGAGGATTTGAGAGCTGAAATTTGAGATGCCCCCCCCCCCAAGCTAAATTAATCCTGAGCCCACCGGGCCCACCCTGGGGTGAGGGGCAGAGTATCCCCTTCCCCTAATTAAGACCCCAGACTTCCCTCACCCAGAAAGCACAGCAATCTCAGTCTTCCCTCCACGCCTTCCAGGAGCAGCTACATGGGCGGCGCCATATTGTATCCTGCGGGGAGCGATCACGTGACCCCCATCCGGCCAATGGGAGGTGCTATGTACAGGGCGGCTAGAGGGACAAACAGCTTGGCGGCTGTGACCAAAACGCGACCGGAAAATCAATCCCATTGAGAATGGGTGGTGGGGGACAGCTGAGCGTGGGACTGGGTTAAAGAGGAGTCCTGGCAGGTCGGGGGCATGTCCCTCATTTGAGGATCACTGTCAGGCTGCATCATGACTGCAACCCAGGCAGCCTGGCAATAAAAACCACCATGGCACAACGCAGGGAGTGGCGTGAGACACCCATCCAGTGCCCTGCAAAACGCAGCCATGTCAAGAAAGCCACATGGCAGCAGGGGTGCAGAACATGGCACTTTGTGGACTGAGCTATGGTTCCCCACCCCCAGCCCCATCGGGATCCAGCAGACAACCTGAGGTCCGCACATATGCTGAGGGGTGGAGATCCGTAGCTGGCCCTATCCTCTCCCCTGGAGCAGAGGGGCTCAGTGGGTATAGATCTGTATTCCCATTCCCTAGTCCTCTGCACAGGCCTGGTGGTGGTAGTAGTGGAGGAGGGGACAATGTCTGTAACCCCTCCCAGTTCATGAGGCTCATGAACCCCTCCGAGAGCCCTCAGCAGCATCCCAGGAAGGGATGGGGATGCCGCAAATGAAGCTGATTCCCCATCCCCACCCCCTCCAGGATCCCCAGGTGCATGCCAGGCCTGCAGACCCCACAGCCAGACAAAGCCTATTGGCCCATCCTAGTCCTTCCCCACGTATGGCTACTCAACTGTCTGTCTCTTCCTCCTGGCTGGGCTTGATTGGGGTGTGGGGCCATAACCCCAGATATTAACATGGCCCTCAAAATACAGAAAGGATCCAAATGCCATCTCAGCAACCCAGATCTGAACACCCTGAAAATTTGGGGTACCCTCAGCAGAACCAGAGCTATAAAAGGGGGCAGGGGTCCAGACCCCACTGGAAAATCCAATCCCTCTCCAAAAAGACCCACCCACGCACCCAACTCCTCCTGCCAATCAGGGGTGCACCTGGCAGGATCAGGGCCATAAAAATGGGGATTAAGGTGACGTGGGTGAGGAATAATCCAGACCCCATCTGGAAAATCCAGACCCACCCCCCTCAATTTGGAGGGAACTTTCTCCTAATCTACCTCCCGCCCCTTAAGATTTTACAGCAGTCATTTCTGGAGGCAAATATGGGGGAAATTTCCCCTCATTCAACCACCCCAATTTTTCTTTCTAAGGGGGCAGTTCTGGATCCAAAATTTGGGAAACTCTCCTAATCTGCCTCCAGAAATTATGGTTTCAGGGGTTAATTCTCGACCCCCCACATATTTGTGTTTTTGGGGGTCAGTTCTGGATCCAAATTTGGGGGACACTTCCTCCAATCCAAACCCCAAATTTTAGTTCTAGATCCAAAGCTGGGGATGACTGTGTGTGTGTGTGTGTGTGTGTGTGTGTGTGAGAGAGAGAGAGAGAGAGAATATTTTGGGCCTAATCATGGAGAAAACCTCCCAGTCACATTTTTACCCCTGGATCCAAACTTAGAGATGGGAAAATCTCCTTCTAATCCATTCCTCCCATAACAATCCCCCCCAACTTTTTTTTTTTTAAAGACGCATTTTGCTTCTGGATCCAAACTTCCTACGCATGGTACCTGCCTCTTCTATATATTTGTTGAGTCTGACCCTCCCGTTTCATAGGATTTATCTGCACCAAAGTTTATATATTTCTCTATATTAAAATTGTACATAATTATAATATAATATATTGACTTTATACACATATATATGTTTATGATATATCATTACTTTAAATTTTATATATATATATATATGTAAGTTTACACTGATATATATAAAGGGAAGGAAAAAGTTTAATGCAGAGAAGTACATGCATAAATTTAGTGCAGAGAAAATATATGTATGATTCTATTGTTCTGATATATAGCTACATATATTATTTCTGTGTACTAAACTTTTTATCTATATATTGCTGTGCTAAAACATATATATAATATTTTAATCATATGACTTTATATATGTTTATAAAAATCATATATATATATATAAATTTAATGCTAGGATATTACATTTAGCATGCATCTATAAATATGGAAGGAATAAGTTTATTGCAGAGAAATTATATATGTATAATAGAATCATGATTCTATTACTCATCTATATACGGTATACACATGATTTTTCTGCTCTTAACTTTATCTGTATATTGTTGCTGTATTAAAATGATATAATCATTATAATATAATCATATTATGACTTTATAGATATGTTTATATGTTTAGCACTAGGATAGTAAATTTAGTATATTGTAAAAAAGTTTACTGCAGAGAAGTTACATAGAGTAATATAATTCTGTGATTCTGCTTGTATATAGAATAGATCCATATGATTCTATTATTCTTATCTATCTATCCCCAGGCACCCCCATCTCTCTCCCTCTCTGCACCCCCTCCCCAGGCACCAACCCTGGCTGGCAAGTTCACCCAGAGGCATTTTCCTGCCAGCCCAGGAGATGGGGGAGGGGGCCATGCTCCCCTGGCCCGCCCCTGGGCCCAGCAGGGAGCAGCCAGCTCAGGGCTCAGCTAGCCGCGCCTGGGCGTGTGTGCGCCTGATGCAAGGGGAGGCCCGGCTGGCGGCGGCCGCTGCCGCATCGCAGCGCTCGGCCCTCGGCTGAGCCGGCCTGGGCGGGCAATGAATGGCTGCTGCTGCTGCGAGGCGAGGGCGAGCTGAGCCCTGCGCGGAGACCGCCCCTGTGCACAGGTGGGAGCCGGCCTGCGCCCCGGGGCGGGGCCCCCCGCGCCCCCTGATCCTGGGGGGACCTGCTCTGCCCCCCTCTGCTGCACCCCCTGATCCTGGGGGACCTGCTCTGCCCCCCTCTGCTGCACCCCCACTGCACCCCCCGATCCTGGGGGGACCTGCTCTGCCCCCCCAGCCTGACCCCCACTGCACCCCCTGATCCTGGTGGGACCTGCTCTGCCCCCCTATGCTGCACCCCCACTGCACCCCCCGGTCCCGGGGGGACATGTTCTGCCCCCCTCTGCTGCACCTCCCGATCCTGGGGGGACCTGCTCTGCCCCCCTCTGCTGCACCCCCTGATCCTGGGGGGACCTGCTCTGCCCCCCTCTGCTGTACTCCCCGATCCTAGGGGGACCTGCTCTGCCCCCCTCTGCTGCACCCCATGATCCTGGGGGGACCTGC
>QXTE01000230.1:1531530-1582797 GCA_003942145.1 Platysternon megacephalum
CCCCCTGATCCTGGGGGGACCTGCTCTGCCCCCCTATGCTGCACCCCCACTGCAACCCCTGATCCTGGGGGGACCTGCTCTGTGCCCCTCTGCTGCACCCTACAACCTCTACTGCACCCCCTGATCCTGGGGGGACCTTCTCTGCCCCCCCAGCCTGACCCCCCACCTGACCCCCCACTGCACCCCCTGATCCTGGGGGGACCTGCTCTGCTCCCCCTCTGCTGCAGCCCCCCCTCTAATGCCCCCGCTGCCGAGGGGACCCGCTCTGCCCCCCCCGCCCTGCCCCCCCCACCCCACCCCCCCTCTCCAAGCCCCCCCGCGGCCCCCCCCTCTCCCCCCCCCCCCCCCGCCCCGCCCCCCCGCCCCTGCCCCCCCGCCCCCCCCCGCCCCCCCCTCCCCCCCCCCCCGGCCCCCCCCCCCCCCCCCCCACACGCCCACCCCCCCCCCCCCTCCCCCCCGCCCCGCCACCCCCCCCCCCCGCGCCCCCGCGCCCCACCCCCCCCCCCCCCGCCACCCCTCCCCCCCCCTTCCCCCCCCCCCCCCCGGGGCCCACGCCCCCCCCCCCCCGCCCCCCCGCTTCCCCCCGCCCCCCCCCCCCGCCCCCCCCCTCCCGGGGCACCCCCGCCCCCCCCCCCGCACCCCCCTGTCCCGGGGGGACCGGTTCTGCCCCCCCAGCCTGACCCCCCCACCTGACCCCCCACTGCACCCCCTGAGCCAGGGGGGACCTGCTCTGCCCCCCCAGCCCGACCCCCCACCGCCCCCCCCGCCCCCCCCCCCGCCCCCCCGCTTCCCCCCGCCCCCCCCCCCCCGGGGCCCACGCCCCCCCCCCCCCGCCCCCGCCCGCCCCCCCCCACCCCCCCCCCCCCTCCCCACCCCCCCCCCCCCCCCCTCCTGCGTGCCCGCCTCCCCCCCCCCCCCCCCCGGGGCCCTGCTCCTGCCCCCCCCCCCCCCCGCCCACCCTCCTCGCCCTCCCCCCTCGCCCCTGCCGCCAGCCCTGCGTCCATCCCCGCCCCCCTCCCCCCCCCCCCCTCCCCCTCCCCCCCCCCCCCTCCCCCTCCCCCCCCTCCCCCCCTCCCCCCCCCGCCCCCCCCCGCCCCCCCCTCCCCCCCCCCCCGGCCCCCCCCCCCCCCCCCCACACGCCCACCCCCCCCCCCCCTCCCCCTCCCCCCCCCCCCCGCCCCCGCCCGCCGCCCCCCCCCCCCCCCCGTCCCCCCCCGCCCCCCCCCGCCCCCCCCCTCCCGGGGCACCCCCGCCCCCCCCCCCGCACCCCCCCCCCCCCCTCCACCCCGCTCCGCCCCCCCCCCCTCCCCCTCCCCCCCCCCCCCGCCCCCGCCCGCCCCCCCCCTTCTCCCCCACCCCGGGGGACCTGCTCTGCCCCCCCTCTGCTGCACCCCCTGATCCTGGGGGGACCTGCTCTGCCCCCCTCTGCTGCACCGCCCACCTATCCCCCCTTGCACCCACTGATCCTGGGGGAACCTGCTCTGCCCCCCTCTGCTGCAGTCCCCCCATCTGACTCTCCCACTGTAACCCCCTGATCCTGGGGGGGACCTGCTCTGCTCCCCCTCTGCTGCAGCCCCTCATCTAATGCCCCTGATGCCGAGGGGACCTGCTATGCCTCCCTCTGCTGCACTCCACCCATCTGACCCCCACTGCAACCCCCATGGGTGGAGAAGGAGGAAATTCTTCTCTTCCCCACTAGGCCTTCTCCCCCGTGCGCTGCCCTGGAGCGGGGACCCCTCCCCAGTAAAAGCAGCCTGCACCCCTTCCCCTGGGTGGTGGGGGGGGAGGGGCGCTAGGCCTTTCTCCAGATCCCGCCTCTCCCCAAGAGGCCTCCCTGATCTGAGCCATCCCAGCCCCTGCCCCCCCCCCCCCCAACGGCGCCTTCAGGAGACTTTCTGCCCCATGGGGAGTTCTCTAGCTGTCCCCCACTTTCCTCCTAGACCCTCCCAATCTCCCCCACCCCCCCCCATGGGAAGAGAATCACCATCCCCCACAATAAACCCTGGTGAGGCCTCCCCTTATGCACCCCCTTCTGGATAGAGGTGAGGGGGTGAATCCCCCATGGATCAGGCTCCGGGGTGGAGAAACTCTTCTATTGCAGTTCTTATGGGGGGGGCTGCCCCCGCAGGATGGGGGTCCTCTCCTAACTGTAGTTGGGGTCTTCCCGTCCTGGCAGCCCCCTGTGCCTAGATGGGCTTTTGTCTTGTTATCTTGCTTCTTGCACGCCCAGCCACAAGGGAAGGGCCGAAAGCCACCAGCCTAAAGTAAACTTCGGCTACTTGGGAATTTGGGGGTAGCACGGCTGGGAAAAGGTTGCGTGTGTGGGCAGGGGGATGGGGGGAACCAGCCTGCCCTTCTCCTTGCCATGTGTTGGGAGCTAGTGGTGTTTGGCAAAGGGGGGGAGGGATAAAGGGGTGATCTCCCTCCTCCCCCCAGTAAAAAAATAAATAAAAACCCAACCAAACAAAAAACCAGGAAGTTTTCCCTGGAAAGACTCTGTGGCTTGTGGAACTGGAACAACCCCAGAGTGGGCTGACTTGAGGGTGTAGAAAACATTTCTACCCTTCACCAAAAAAGCTTTACAATTTGTGTGTGTTGCAAAATGTTTACCTTTTAATTTATTGAGGGTTTTGGAGCGGGCTGGGGCAGGTTTAGCTCTCTGGTTTGGGTGGCATTTAATTTAATTTTTTTCCCCATTTGCTGTGTGTTTGGGTCGCAGGTTTATGTAGACTGTGTGTGTAATAACACACATGTTGCGTTGCATTTTCTTTGGGTTGCAAGTTTCAGGTTGCGTGTATGTGTGGGGATATATAGGTATATGTATAATAAGTGCATTGTTTTGTTTGGGTTGTATTTCTTTTATTCCATTTTTGTAGGTTGCAATGATCAGGCTGGGATTATATATATATTGGAATGTATTGTTTTGTTTGGGTTGCTGTTTCTGTTTGGGGATTGTATATTTTTTTCAAGACATGTTTGATGGAGTTGCAATTGGGGGTTGCCGTTCTTTATGGATTGGGGGGGAAGGGTTGTGGGTCTTGTGCATAAATCCTGTTTTTTAAGCTTGAACCTCATCCCTGGACCTTTTCTGGGGTCTGTCCCGGCAGGATCAGCCTCCACTTAGCTACAACTGTGTTGAAACAGAGTGGTAGCGAGCCGGATTATATATATGGGCTACCCCTGAGGTACACAGCCCCCAGCCCCTTAGAGGTTAGGCCACTTGCCTAGGACTTGGGAGAGCCGGATTCAGTTCCCTCCTCTGCTGCACACTCCCTGAGAGACCCCCAAATCCCGTACTCTCTCTGTGCCTCAGTTTCCCCATTTGTAAAATGGGAATAATAGCCCTGCCCTGCTTCACAGGGGTGAGGATAAATATAGTAAGGGTTGTGAGGTGCCCCGATACTATGGTAATGGGAGGCCCTATAAGTACCTAAAATAGATAATACTGGGTGCTACACAGATACAGGGTGCGAGTGAGTCCCAGCCCCAAGTAGGTGGGAGGGGAAACTGAGGCACAGAGCAGAGAAGTGGGTTGCCCAGAGTCAGTGGCAGAGCTGGGAATGGAACTCCGGTCTCCTGATCCTCAGTCCGGTGCCTGATCCCTGTGTCTCAGTGTTGCTTCCTTGTCAAAACCTAGTACAGCAGTTGGGTCTGAGGGCTGCCTCTGCGACCATCTAGTGGAGTGTCCAATCTACGCCACAAACACTAAGCAACTCGGGGCTCTGTCGCAGCACTGGGGAGGCAGTATGGTCTAGTAGTTAGAGCACAGTACACCTCTACCCCAATATAACGCTGTCCTCGGGAGCCAAAAATCTTACCGCGTTATAGGTGAAACCGCGTTACATCGAACTTGCTTTGATCCGCCGGAGTGCGCAGCCCCGGCCCCCCCCGGAGCACTGCTTTACCGAATTCGTATTCTATCGGGTCGCGTTCTATCGGGGTAGAGGTGTACTGGGAACCGTGACTCTTGGGTTCTCTTCCCAGTGCTGGGATGGGGTGGAGTCTAGTGGCCGGAGCAGGGCGGCTGGGAGTCGGGACGCGTGGGTTTACTCCCAGCTCCGGGAGGGGGGTGTAGTGGCTACATCAGTAGGAAGGGACTGGGAGCCATGATTCCTGGGTTCTGCCCCTGGCTCTGGATGGGAGGGTGGTTGGGATCCTAGGACAGAGGTCAGTGAGTACGGTGCCTTCTTGGGGGGCGCTGAGATTAAGCCTGAACAGCACTGTAGGGGTTGTGATCCCCGCGGGAGCCGGGCATGCGGCTTTCTGGGTCCCCGGGCAGCGAAGGAGGCTGATCCGTGAGAGTGGCAGGAATAGGTGCTGGATTGGGTGGGGAGGGTTCCAGCCGACGGGCAACTTATTCCTCTGCTGCTTCTGACAGAGCCGGAGTTGGATACTTGATATTAAATATGCAGCAGTGGGTGGCTGCGTGGGTAGGGCTGAAAACAGCCTAGGGAAGCGAGAGGCAGGGCCTTATTCTTGTGGCCTGTGGAAAACATGCTTCACAATGTGCCCCAATCTGGTATCTTGGGGCCCCCAGAAGAGGGCTATTATGGGGTGCAGATCAGGCAAAGCCGTTCTTTTTTCTCCCACTGGATGATAGTAACTTGTATTGCAAGAGCATCTAAAGGCCCCAGCCGAGATCAGTGGGCCCACACTGCACCGGAGCTAGGGTGACCAGATGTCCCCATTTTATAGGGACAGTCCCGATATTTGGGGCTTTGTCTTATATAGGCTCCTATTACCCTCCACCCCCTGTCCCGATTTTTCACACTTGCTGTCTGGTCACCCTAGCCGAAGCACTGCACAGGCACTGGTGGGAGGGGAAATGGAATCACAGAGAAGGGGGAAGGACTTGCCTGAGGTCACCCAGCAGCTCAGTGGCAGAGTTGGGAATAGAACCCAGGAGTCCTGACTCCCACCAAAATTCCTGAATCTCAAACCGGGGGCAACTGTTCTCATTAGCCTGTGGTGAGGTTGGTGATACCCTCATGTTGTACGCCATAGTATGAGGGTACTTATAAATCGGTGTCAGGATGGAGGACTGAAAATCAGGACTCTTGGGTTCTCTTCCCAGATGGGTGGAGGGTGAGGTCTAGTCTCTGGAATCTAGTGGTTAGGATAGGAAGGTAGAAGCCAGGACTTCCTGGGTTCTTATTCCTGTCTTTGGCACAGATTGTGGTCTGGAAGTGAGAGCTGGAGCTGCTGGAAACCAGCGCTTCTAGATTCCAAGCTCTGCCATTGATTGCCTGGGTGACCTCTGGCAAGTCGCCTCGCCTTTCTGTGCCTCAATTTCCCCATCAATGAAATGGGGATAATGATACTGACTCAGCCTCAGGTGAAGGAGTGTGGGGTGCACGTGGAGGCTGGTTAATGATCATGTGCAGAGTCCTGTCAAACCCTTGGAAGAAATAAGCATCAAGTGTTTATTATTGAGAGTCAAATCATTAAATTTTCTTCATAGATTATAAAACCAGAAGGGACCAATGTGATCAGTTACTGTGATCTCCTGTATAATAACACAGGCTCTGGGATTGAAGTAGAGCAGATTTCTTGGAAAAACATCCAAACTTGATTTTAAAATAGCCAGTGATGGAGAATCCACGGTAGCCCTTAGTAAGTTGTGCCTCTTAAAATTTTGTGTCTTATTTGTCTAGCTTCAACTTCCAACCACTAGTTCTTATTAGACCTTTGTCTGCTAGACTGAAGAGCCTTCTATGATCAATGTTTTGTTCCCCAGGTAGGTACTTAAAGACTGTGATCAAGTCACCTCTTAACCATCGCTCTGTTAAATTACAGAGGCAGAGCTTCTGGAGTCTGTCCCTGTTTACAATAAACAGGCCCAGAATTCAGGTTTTGCAACAGTTTTACAGAACTTACTATGGGCAGAAAAACTTTTGATTTAAATGGGTTTTAAAAATTAACCTTAAAAAAGAAAAGAAAATGGGAATCACAAACCTTGTTGATTTCAGGAGACCAGGGAAGGTGAAACTGACAAAGAACTTTCTCCCTGCGCTGCTGAGATAAATGTCAAAAGCAAAGGAGAGCGCGGAGGCTTTTGAGCCTGCACCATTGACTCTACTAATGCAGGATTCGACCCTTATGAGGGTAGCACCTAGAGGCCGCAGGTGAGATCAGGCACCCGTTGTACCAGGCGCTGCACAGATACATTGGAAGAGCAAGTCGCTGTCCCAACAAACTTACAGTCTAAGTGGTAGAAGGGGAAACTGAGGCCAGAGGCTGTCCTACTCCAGGTCTGTGGTGGAGAACAGAACCCAGATGTCCCGAGACCCGGCTGGAGCCTGCTGCATGTGCAGTAGATCTGCACCTTTAAACTGATTTCCTTTTCTGCAGGATCTGAGGTTCTGTTAAATGCTCTAACCTGACGGTGTCTCCTTCTGATATGTGCCAGCTGCTGGGAAAGCCGGCTCATCTGCAGCCCTCCTCTCTCTCACTTGCAAATAGGTCACGGCAGTCGGTTTCTCTGGTGGATCGCGGGCAAAAAGAGTAACCCTTCTGGGCTGCTGTGACTTTAAAAACGCAACCTCACCCAAGGCACAGAGGCAGCCTTGTGGGGGAGCCCACTGCCCTGGGGCAAGACTTTGGGTCTGTTCCCACATCGCCCCATGCCTCAGTTTCCCCAGGAATCTGGGGCTCTGCCCACCAGGGGGTTCCCCTCGCTTGGAGTGGGGTTGGCAGAGGGGAAGAGGCTGTGGCATCCCTCTCCCTCCCAGGAGAGGCAGAGATGGTAGCACCTTCCAACCCTGATATTCTATGATTCATGCCAAAGTCTCTGTGCTTAGTATATTGAGACTAAAAGATCTTTGAGTCAGGGACGTGGGTCAGGGCCGCCACTGCAAATCAATAGCGAGCGCAGGGGAGTTTTCTCAAGGGAGCCACTGTCTCCGCTCCCCCAGCCCGTCTGTCAGTGTCCCTGAGTTTGATGTGAAAGGCTCCCTCTGATCTGACGGTTACCCTACCCCTTCCTCCTGCGATTTGGGAACCTCGGCGGGTATCAGGTGTCTGAACCAGGTGGTGAGCAAGCAGGCGTGGGTGGAGAGAGAGGCTGGGACCGTGGGGGGCTAGTTGGGCTGGGGGTATTACTCTTCCCTGGACTGGGGGAGGCTGAAAGCCACCCCGATCAGGCAGGTGTGGCCCCTTAGGTGGAACGAGTTGTCGGGTCTCAGCCTTGTTCCTTCCTTGGCTGCTGGAGTCGGCGGGATTGAAGGGACGACAAGTGAATTCCCTTCCCCCCAGAGGCGGGTCCGTGAGACAGAGGGGCGAGTTAGGTTGCTAGTCCTGCTCTGGGGCTACAGAGAGTCTCCGAGACAGCTGATCCAGCACCAAACTACCTGTGGGATGGGTGGGAGCTGAGCCGAGCCAGACTCAGCAGAGGTCTCCAAAGCTAAGAGCTGGTGTGGCTCAGAGCTGGTGTTGTGTATGTGGGATCAGGGCGGAGGGTCAGCCGGCTCTGATCCGTAGGGGCTGGCCGTTGGGTAAGATGATGGTCGGG
Source organism: Platysternon megacephalum (assembly GCA_003942145.1). NCBI lineage: Eukaryota > Metazoa > Chordata > Testudines > Platysternidae > Platysternon > Platysternon megacephalum. The sequence goes on from QXTE01000230.1 coordinate 1,539,041, forward strand.
GGAACAGGGCTGAGAAGACCTCGGTCTTATTTTTTTGCTGGGTTGCTTAGTAAAGATTGGGCTGTAGGATAACTTGCCCTGGGCTAGGGTTTCACCTAAAGGTCACCGTGTCTCTGTAGGATGCTTGTGCTGAGCGAAATTGGGGCCTGGTTGTGTTGTGCACCCCTCCAACCGAGATTGGGGGGCTCTCTCATACTGGGCCCTGCACAGACACCCACCCTCCGCAGTGATCTGGGCCCTGCACAGACCCTCCTCCAGCTGAGATTGGGGGTCCCTTCATGCCGGGTCTTGCCTAGACCCCCCAGCAGAGATTGGGGGGCCGCATCATGCCAGGCACTGCACAGACCTCACTCCAGCCGAGATCTGGGCCCCATCATGCCAGGCGCAGCACACGCATAGGGTGAGGGACTGGCCCTGCCCCAATGAGCTTCCGTCTAGCCAGACCGATTCAGATTGGAAATAAGGCAGCAGTTTTTAACGCTCAGGGTGATTCACCATTGGAACAAACCTCCTGGTCTTAAACCCCGCCGCCCTATAAATAAGGGGACAAAGGCAGGATCAGTCCCCCTGGTTTATCACTGAGGGGACAGAGGCTCAGAAACGTGAAGTGACTTGTCTGCATGAAAAAGTTGCGCCGGTTTTGAAGCGAAGGTGTGAACGTAAGCCAATCGGGGTGAAAGCGGTGCCAAGGGGCACTCCGGTTTCGGTGTAAAAGCAGCTTATCTCGGGGTTGGTTCAAGTCGATTAGAGACCGATTTAAACTCGACCGAAATCAGATCATCCATGCAGGGGTTACCCGGGTCTTTAAAAAAAAAAAAAGTGAGTTAAACCAGTTTGACTTTTCCAAGTAGACAAGGCTGAGCAATGCCAGGAACGGAGCCCCGAGTCCCGGTCCGTTATCTTCACTACAAGACCTTCCTTTCGCGTCTCTTTTTTTAGAAGGAATCTTATAAGTGGCCTGCAGAATAAGGCGGAGGAAAAACTTGCCCTTGTTTTTGTTATGATGGTGCCTTTGCCCGGAAAGGTTTGCATTAGGAATTCCGGTCCTGGGAGGAGCAGAGACCAAATAAGTTTATGACGAGGCATGAGCTGCTTGAGAGTGGGACTGTCATCTTGTTCTGCATTTGTACAGCGCCTAGCACGGTGCGGCCTAGTGGTCTCGGGAGACCTGGGTTCTATTCCTAGCTCTGCTGCTGGCCTGCTGGGGGCTCTTGGGCAAGTCGCTTACCCCGCTCCGTCCCTCGGTTTCTCCATCAGTAAAATAAGGATGACAATGACCTCCTTTGAGATCTGTCCGTGAAGCGTGCTGGACGAGAGCTCGGGATTGGAGTTTTGCCTTTATTACAAAGTGCTGCCGCGGTGGAATTCCATCCATGGCAGCTAGCAGCACCTGGCTTCTCCCTGGCACTGAGGCGGCTCAGCGAGCGCCCACTCCTGGTCTGCCCCTGTTAGAAAGAAGAGACTTGAGCATCCCAGTATTTCAAAGGCTTTTTAGAAAAATCGGAGGGAGAGTGAGCTTGAAAGGAGGTGACCAGGAAGCCAAGGAATAAGGCCGGGACGGCAGAGGGTGGAGGATTCTGTTCTGTTAGAATGGGGGAGGAGGGGCGGGAAGCCAGGACTCCTGGGTTCTGTGCCCAGCTCTAAGAGGGGAGTAGTGTCTAGTGGTTGGAGCAGGGGGTGGGGGCTAGAAGCTAGAATTCCTGGATTCTATCCCCAGCTGTAGGAGGGGAGTGGCGCCTAGTGATTAGAGCGGAGTTAGAATCCAGGACTCCTGGGTTCTCTCTACAGCACCACCACTGATTCCCTCTGCAGCTTTAGGCAAATCCCTTCTGCCTGTACCATGGCCTTCCACCTCCCCCGCCAGTGTAAAATTGGGAGTGGGACGCCCCACACCCACTAGGAATACCCACAGTGGCTGGGCTTTCTTGAAATGGCTAAATCTAGGGCTGGAGAGAAGGCAGCTCATCGGCGCTTGGGCTGATGAGACGACCAAGCCACAGGGGGCCTTGGTTTTCTCCCCACTCCAGGGTTGGGGAGATGCCGATGGGGTACTCGGATCAGCACATGCCCATCCCCGGCTCCCAGCGGTCGTGTCTGTGGAGACAAGCGCACCACGCGGTGGATAAGTCAATACTCGGTTCACTTGGTTACCTTTCCGCGCTCCTGCTTTGCATCCCTGCGTGGCTAGTTGGTTCAGCCAGTGTTTACTCCCGCTCGCTCGCTCGATGGTTTTTTTTATCCTGGTTTCAGTGTCTGCCACAGCTCGAAATGGTGCAGGATTCGCCTCTGCTGCTCACTGCATCTCGCCTCCCCCACGCCCATAAAAGATGTACAACGCACGGGGGTCGGTTAGGGAAAGGAGTATGGGGCCTTCCCTTCTAGGGGGGGGGGGGGGGGTCGACTCTGATCCAGCCCCGGTTAGGGGACTGGCTGGCTCGGGGGCAGGAGGGAATGGGATTCAGTGCCTTTCCCCTTTATGGGGCACCAGCTTTCATCCAGCCCCAGGTTAGGGGAGCGGTTGGTTCAGGGGGCCAGGAACTGGAACACGGCCTCTTTCCTCTCTGGGGGGTGCTGGCTCTGATCCAGCCCCAGACCTGGAGGCTCCTGTGAGTCAGAGGCAGGTGGAGTCTCTCCTGTTGTCTTGGGATTTTTTAAAAAATCAATTAGCTTAAAAAAAAAATAAGTCTAGCAAATTGTTCTGCTAATCACGACTAAATTAACCCTCCTCCCAGCTTCGTTCCATAGCGATTTGATAGGCTTGGCAAGTCTCCGTGACGGGCTGGGAGCATGAAAGTGGCTCTGATTTCCTGCCTTGTTAGCAAGTGTTTGGAGAAAAGATGGCCGCGTGGCTAAGAGCTTGTGCGTGCTCACGGGCACGCTGTGTCTTTGTAACCATTACGGAATGGATCAAAGGAAATACTTGTCCCTACAACATATCATTAACCTGTGGAACTCACTGCTACGGGACGGCGTGGAGGCCAAAAACTTGGCAAGAGTCAGAGGGATTGGACGTGCACACCACACCCACGAGGTGTGGTGCTCTGTCCCCTTGGAGTGGTGCCTGGGCTACTTAAAGATTGGACTAGCCTTGGTGGACAGAGCCGAGTCTTCTAGGAGAGGTAGCCAAGGCTCATGCTTTAAGATCCAGGGGTCCCAGGTTTGGTCCCCCAGATGTGTCAGGATTTCCAGGGGGTAGGACACCAGCCTGGGACTTGGGAGACCGGGTTTAGTTCCCTGCTGTGCCACAGACTCCCCATGTGACCTTGGGCGGCTTTGTGGCTCAGTTTTCCCATCTGTACAATGGGGTGAATAGCACCGCCCTACCTCCCGGCGGGGTTCTGAAGATAAAACCATTACGGTTTGGGAGGGGTGAGGTATTGCAGTTGTCACCGATTGGAGGAGGGGCAAACAATGAAGATGACGGGTCACTGACGCAGAGCGATCTGGATCCTTTGGTAAACTGCGCGCAAGCAAACACTGTGTTTTATTACAGCTAACTGTAAATGTGTCCGGCTCGGAAGGAAGAGCGTCGGCTGTGCTTCCAGGCTGGGGAGGGCTCTCCCCTGGGAAGCAGGGACTCTGAAAAAGATTTGGTTGTGGTGGATAATCAGCTGAGCAGGAGCTCCCAGCGCGACGCTGAGGCCAAAACAGCTAGTGGAATCTGGGGATGTATAAACGGGAATGTGGAGTAGGAGCAGAGAGGTGATTTTCCCTCTGCATTCGGCACTGCGACCACGGCTGGAATCCAGTGCCCATGATTCAAGAAGGATGTTGATAAATTGAAGAGGGGTCAGAGAAGAGCAACGAGAATGATCTAAAGGAATAGAAAACCTGCCCCATAATGATAGGCTCCGGGAGCTCAATCCATTTAGCTTATTAGAGAGAAGGTTACGGGGTGACTTGATCACAGTCTGAGTATCTACCTGGGGAGTAACGGGCTCTTCTGTCTAGCCGAGGAAGGTTCTAACACGATCCTCTGGCTGGAAGTTGAAGCTAGACAAATTCAGACTGAGAGTAACCAGTGGAACAACTTACCGGCAGCTTCTCCGTCACTGGGTGTGTTTCTAACAGCTCTGCTCTAGGAATTCTTTCGGGGCCGTTCTCTGGCCTGGGTTCTACAGATCACAATGGTCCCTACTGGCCGCGGGGTCTCTGAAAGTATCCTACGGACACGGATTGGGTTTTATTAGCCTGCCGTTGCCTCTGAGCGAATTGGCTTCTTTTTTAGCTCAGGAGGGACTCCGGCTGTGGGATCCAGAGGCGTCAGGTTCAACCCCTTCCGCTGGACCCCACTGCGGGTTCATTCCCCAGGGTTTAAATACAACACGGGCCCCACACAGCGGCATCCTAAAGATCTTAATGTGAACCTGCCTGACGGGACGGGGCCGCTCTGCCACAGCCAGGCAAATAGCTAACACACTTTCCTTTTTATTCCCCCCCCCCCCCCCCCCCCCCCCCCCCCCCCCCCCCCCCCCCCCCCCCCCCCNTCAAATAGCTAACACACTTTCCTTTTTATTCCCCCCCCCCCCGCTCCCTTTTATCATGCCCCCGACCCCTGCTTCCGTGTCTCCCCCCACCTCTGGTTCTCTTCCCCCATCCACGCCTCTCGCTCTCCCTGTTTGCCTTCCCCTTGTCTTCTCTTCTCCCCTCTCCTTTTCTACCTCTCTCTCCATGTCTGCATCCACCTACCCCGTCTGTCTCTGTCGTCATATCCACCCACCTGTCCGTCTCCATCTGCTGTCATCCGTACCTATCTGCATCTCCACTGGTGTATCTGATTGTGGTCCATGTGCACCCACTGGTCCGTCCATCATTGGGCATGCCCCCCCTTGGTCACGTGTATCCATCCATCCGTCTCCTCCTCTCCCCTCCCCGTGGCTTTCCCCTCCTCCCTGTCTCCAGCAGACCCCCCGCCGCCTCCCCACCCCCACCCCAAGCCAGGAGGAGGCGACTATGGCGCAGACGCTGCAGATGGAGATCCCCAACTTCGGCAACAGCATCCTGGAGTGCCTGAACGAGCAGCGCCTGCAGGGCCTGTACTGCGACGTCTCGGTGGTGGTGAAAGGCCACGCCTTCAAAGCTCACCGGGCCGTCCTGGCGGCCAGCAGCTCCTACTTCCGGGACCTTTTCAACAACAGCAAGAGCGCGGTGGTGGAGCTGCCGGCGGCTGTGCAGCCTCAGTCCTTCCAGCAGATCCTCAGCTTCTGCTACACGGGCCGGCTGAGCATGAACGTGGGCGACCAGTTCCTGCTGATGTACACGGCTGGCTTCCTCCAGATCCAGGAGATCATGGAGAAAGGGACTGAGTTCTTCCTGAAGGTCAGCTCCCCCAGCTGCGACTCCCAGGGCCTGCACGCCGAGGAGACCCCTTCCTCCGAGCCCCAGAGCCCCGTGGCCCAGACCTCCACCTGGCCCTCCTGTAACACCCCCTTGCCCCTGGTGTCCCGCGTCAAGACAGAGCAGCAGGAGTCGGACTCCGTCCAGTGCACTTTCGTGGTCAAGCGGCTCTGGGACAACGGCCAGAAGGAGGGAGGAGGCGGCGGAGGTGGGGGAGGAGGCAACAACGGGAGCCGTAAAATGGCCAAGTTCTCCACGCAGGACCTAGGAGGCAACCGGCAGCAGCAGCAGGGGGCGCAAGCAGGAGGAGGAGGCGGGTCTGGCGTGGTTAGTGGGCCCAGCACGTCCGACCAGACCAGCCCCGGCACGTCCAGCGCCTACACGAGCGACAGCCCGAGCTCCTATCACAACGAGGAGGACGAAGAGGAGGACGCGGCCGAGGAAGGCTCCGATGAGCAGTACCGGCAGATCTGCAACATGTACACGATGTACAGCATGATGAATGTAGGGCAGACAGGTGAGAATGACCGGGTGGGGAGGGGCCCTTAATGCTCCGCCCCTTAGGGGGAGGGGCTTGGGAAAGGGGAGGAGCGCTAATGCTCTGCCCCCTTGGGGGCATGGTACAGCGAGATGGGAAGGGGCGGAGCTTATACTGCTGCTCTCTCCCTAGAGCAGTGGCTGGGGGAAGGGGAGGGACTTTTATTGCTCCACCCCTTTGGGGAGTGGCTGAGGGAAGGGGCGGGGCTTCTGCTCTGCTGCTGGGTGTGATACGTTCGATGTCAGGGTTATGGGCGGGCGAGGACAACGACTTGTTTGCATTGCGAGGTGAATCCAGCTACAGTAGCTGGACAGTCTGGCCTGGAAGAGCTTAGAGAACTCAAGAGAGGAAGGGTGGCCCCATGGTGAGGGCGCTACCCCGTGCCCTGAAGACCCGGATTCAATTCCCAGCTCTGCCACAAGTTCCCAGTGTGACTGTGGGCATGTTGCTTGGTCTCTCTGTGCCTCAGTTTCCCATCTGTACACTGGGGATCCCTGCCCTGCCTCCCAGGAGAAATGCATTAAAGATTGTGAGGCACCCCGATACCCCAGCGGTGGGGGTAAGACAAGGATGCGCGCGGCAACATCTGGGCGTAGAAACCGTAAATCACCGACCTGGGCGAGGCCTGGAGATGCTGGTTTTTCTGGGGTTTCTCCAGCTCTTTCAGGCTTCTCCTTGGATAAAGGCTCAGCCTCTGTGTCCTGAGTTTCGCTGGGTCTCAGCCCAGTTCCCAGTGGGCCGGGCACACCCAGGTTGCTATCAAAGCAGGGTCTTTCTCAGGGCTCACCCCACTCGGCGGCTAGAGAAGCCCGTCTGCAAGGGGGCGTTTACCCAGGGGATAAATTCACCTGGACCCGTGGCGGGGGAGGGGAGCTGGGCCGGTGGTCCCCCTTGTAACAGGGGAGAGTTCGCTCTTCTCCAGCTGGAGAGAGAAACCCCTCGTGCTCCAGATCCCGTCTGTACGGGGGTTAAAAATTACCATCGTCTCCCGACACAAAGAATCACGGGGCCTGGTCGCTGTAGTGAGTTGGTGGCAAACCTGGGAATAGAACCCAGGAGTCCCGACTCCCAGTCCCCCCTGCTCTAACCACAGACCCAGCTGGCCCTCCCAGAGCCAGGTAAAGAACCCAGGAGTCCTGGCTCCCAGGCCGCCCCTACCCCACTAGCCTGAATGTTTAGGCCTAGGAGCTGTGTTCTGTGTGTTCACCCTCTACTCCCCCCCCCCGACCCCCCCAGCAGCAGCAGCAGCCGCCGCAGAGAAGGTGGAAGCCCTGCCCGACCAGGTGGCCTCTGAGTCTCGCAACCGGATCCGGGTGCGGCAGGACCTGGCGTCGCTGCCGGCCGAGCTCATCAACCAGATCGGGAACCGGTGTCACCCCAAGCTGTACGACGAGGGCGACCCTGCTGAGAAGCTGGAGCTCGTGACAGGTGTGTGGGGGGGGGAGGGGGCAGAACTAGGGGGAGGAGGCAGAGACCAGTCTGGGTTTGGGGGCGGGGCTAATTGAGTTGCAGCAGGTGAATGTGCTGCCCCTATTTTAGGGCTTGATCCAAACTCAGTGGGGTTCTTCCCTTCCCGGGAGCTGAGCACGTGTTCCTGGGCGATGGCGAATGGGAGCCAGTGACAGGAGAGGCAGTGAGGCCCAATGGGCTGGCGCTTGGCAGACCTGGGTTCTGTTCCCAGCTCTGCCACTGCCTTACTGGCTGCGTTCCCATCCCGCGGCGAGTTCTGTGGGGTCCAAGGACAGGCTCGGCAGCAATGGAGGCTGTTCCCTAGTCGTGCCCCGTTGTGGGGGGGGTCAGAGGGACACGTCTGGGTCATAATGGGTTGTTTTTTTTCCCACCCTGCCTAGGCACGAACGTGTACATCACCCGGGCGCAGCTGATGAACTGCCATGTCAGCGCGGGGACGCGGCACAAAGTGCTTCTGAGGCGGCTTCTGGCGTCCTTTTTCGATCGGTGAATTTTGGCTTTCTGTACTGCGGGGGTGGGGCTGCGGCTTCCTCTTCCTGTCCCCTTCCCTGTCCTGCCAGGCCCGATGCCGGACTCCGGGGTTCTAGCCCCAGCTCCGGGAAGGGAGTGGGGTCTAGTGGTTAGAGCAGGGGGGCTGGGAGCCAGGACTCCGGGGTTCTAGCCCCAGCTCCAGGAAGGGAGTGGGGTCTAGTGGTTAGAGCAGGGGGGCTGGGATCCAGGACTCCGGGGTTCTAGCCCCAGCTCCGGGAAGGGAGTGGGGTCTAGTGGTTAGAACACAAGGGGCCAGGAATCAGAACTGGGTCCCCCTGACCTATGGTAAGGGACTGGCGGGGGTAGAGCGGGGGGGCACTGGGAGTGAAGACTCCCGGGTTCTTTGCCCACGTTTGAGTAGGGGATGGGGGTCTAGGGGTCAGAGCAGGGCAGCGGCAAGAGGGTCGTTAGTTCTCATTCTCAATGCTCTCCCCTCGCTAGGAACACTCTGGCAAACAGTTGCGGCACCGGCATCCGCTCGTCCACCAACGACCCCAGCCGGAAGCCACTGGACAGCAGGGTCCTGCATGCCGTGAAGTGTGAGTATATGGGGGCAGGGGGTGATTCTGCTGGGCCCAGGGACTCCACAAGGCAGCATCCTCCGGGCCCCGTGGGCTCCGAAAGCCTGTCTCCCAGCAGATGGTGCTGCCCCCCATCCAGGTGGGCTGCTCAGAGTCCCAGTGACGCTATGGGGCCTGACCCGAAGCCCGTTGCATCTTCCCCATTGAGCTTCATGCCCTTTGCATCAGGCTCATTGAGATCCTGGCCTGAGCATCCAGAGACCAGCGGGGGGCAGGCCCAGAGACCCAGCTGGCACAGAAGGCGGCTGTGATGGTTGGGCCTGTCTGAATTCCTCCAGGAGCTCTGGTTCTGGTTCTGAACATTGCAGGGGGGTCTCTGTTCTGAGTAGGGTGACCAGACGTCCCGATTTTCTAGGGACAGTCCCGATATTCAGGGCTCTTATATAGGCGTCTATTACCCCCCACCCCGTCCTGATTTTGCACACTTGCTCTCTGGTCACCCTAGTTCTGAGTCACATGCTCCCTGTCACATGACCCTTGTACTCTCCATCTGGGGAAGGGGTGGTCTAATCCTGGCCCCGCCCCCTGTTAAAGGGCCAGACTCTCCTTTGCAGAACAGCACAGAGGAGGACCCCAGATGCACAGAGGGAGAATTACACTTGTTATATATGTGTGTGTCGGGTGTGTGTGTGTGTGTGTGTAGAGAATGGGGATCTAAAGGCAGAGACAGGAATTTCCCATCACTGAGATCTCGCCCCCTGCTGGCCAGAGGCTGCAGAGGGACAGTCAGAAAATGTAGGCCCAAGCTTAAAAAGCTTCTTGTTTTTTAAAATAATAATAATTCCCACCGTTTTTACCCCAGATCTAATCTTGGCAGTTTTTAGACTATTTTAATCACTCTGGAAAACAGGATTTTTGTTTGTTGTCGGTTGGTTTCTGATAGTTGGTTCCTAACCAGCAGGGCAAAGAACAGATTTTTTTCGTTTGTTGACAATTTAGAAAAGTTGGGAAGTAGGGGGTTGAACATTTTGGTGAATCAAAAAGTGAAAATAAACCATGAATAGTTTGGGTGGAACAAAAATTTTAGTTTCTGGTGGGAGCGAAAACGAAAACTTCTGAAATTGTTGGCGAATGAAAAGATTGGGAAAAAAAGAGTTTGTGTGGAACAAAACATAAACCATGTATTGGTTTGACCATTTCAAAACACTCTTTGAACTCGGAAGGAAACATTGAAACGAAAAGTATCGGGGGGTAGCCAGTAGCGGCGCCAGCTCTTCCGGTGCCCTAGGCGCCGGAAAGTCCTGCCCCCGAAATGCCGCCCCCAACAGCGGCGTCGGAAGGTCCCGCCCTCAAAATTGAACGGGTGGCTGGGGCGCCGGCGCCCCCAAAATAGCAGCGCCCTAGGTGACCGCCTAGGTCGCCTAATGGGTTGCGCCGGCCCTGGGGGTAGCCCTGTTAGTCTGTATCCACAAAAACAACGAGGAGTCCGGTGGCACCTTAAAGACTAACAGATTTATTTGGGCCTAAGCTTTCGTGGGTAAAAAAATCTCACTTCTTCAGATGCATTGAAACGAAAAGTCGCTTCAAACCAAAAAAATCAGTTATTTCTTTGTATCATTTTTTTTTAGGCTTTTTGCCCTAAATGAACAATTAGGCGAAAGGGACGTGAATTTGCAAAACAACTTCGGTGTTGCTGAAGCTGCATTTTTCCTTGGGGTGTGGGGAAATGTTTTGCCCTGTTCTACTTAACACCCCCTCGCTTCCCCCCATCCTAGCGTCACGCTGGGCTGCAGCAGGCCCCTGTCCTCTGTGGATCTGGCACTGGGCGAGGGTCTCAGAACACACTTGCCGGGGGGAGGAGGGGTGCTAGCTTGGTTGCCTGACTAATAAGCGTCTTTTTTTTCACCCTGCTCCCCAGTCTACTGCCAGAACTTTGCCCCCAACTTCAAGGAGAGCGAGATGAACGCCATCGCCGCTGACATGTGCACGAACGCCCGGCGCGTGGTCCGGAAGAGCTGGATCCCCAAGCTCAAGCTGCTGATGGCAGAAGGGGACACCTACACCACGTTCATCAACGACACTGGGAAGATGGAGCCGGACATCATGGGAGTGGAGCACAACTTTGAGACAGGCAGTCACGACGGGGATGCAGGGACCTCGGCCGAGAGCCTCCAGTAAAAACCGCTTCCTCCTTTTAGCCCTTTCCATTCACTGATTTATTTTATTTTAATTTCTTAAGTTGATTATTTTTAGCGTCCCACGTTGATTTGATTTTAATGTGGTTTTTTTTGTTTTTTTTTTGGTTTGCCAGGGGGGAAAAAAAAGTTGCACCGTCTCTTTAAAAAAACCAAAATCCTCCTCCGTTCCTAATGCAGTGTGGGTAATGAGAGAGGGGTCGGTGGCGTGGCCAGTTTCGATTTCACGCTGTTCTTCTCGGGCGGGCGGATGTTTTTGTGGGCAGCCTTGTGAGTCAAATCGGGGAAATCCCCCCCTTCCTCCCCTTCGCGTTGTGCAGGAGCCGTGCTTTTAATGAGCTCTCTTTAAATAGATCTGTAAATAATTGATTACGCTTTATATGCAGGTTCTGTTTATAGGTGGTTTGCAAAGGGGCAATAAATGATGGATCATGTCTCAAGCATATCAAAGACAAGCTTCCCATTGGATTCGATAGCCATCCCTGAGAACTGATTAACCAAGCATTCAAGCCGTCATTAACCCTGTGCAAACCGCTTGCGAATGGAGCCTGCGTACAAAGTGTGACCGTATGTTTTTACAGGAAAATAAAAATCCAAATTAAGACCCTGATTTCTAAAAAGCATCTGTTCAAGACAGCATGTAAGCATGCGCTTAACTTTAAGCACCTCTTTAAGTTCCTCTTGAATTCAGTCAAAATGGGCCTTTGACCTTATTCATCTTAAGTGCCAAAGTCCCGCTGCTTTCTTTCATCCAGCCGCGTGGTGCAGTGATGAGGGTGGAGATAAAGGATGGGTCTTAACGTGGGTGTCTCTGAATGGGGGCTTTATTTTATTTTTTTATTTTTTTTAAAGCAAGTGACAGAGCAGCTCTCCTGGCTGTGATGTCTTTTCACATTGCGTCTACACTGGATTTTTTCTTCTTTCCCCTTCCAACCACGTAGTGTAAAATCCGAGTGCACCGACTCATAAGTGACCTCTATGGGGATTTGAACTCTGGGCAGAGCCAATCTCTTTCCCTGTTGCTTTGTCTCCCTCGAGTGGCCAGGCTGCATGTAAAGGTTTGAATCCTCTAACGGGCCACATCTTTTAGCTCACCCGGGCGCAGTTTTGACTTTTTTTGCCACAAGTCTGAGATTCAGTCCCCAGCCAAGGGGTGTCGTGTTACACTAACTTGACATTCGAGATCAGCGGCAGAGCTGGGTGCAAAGTGTTGGCTGAGATTTCTTTTTGGCTGAAAAAGGCAGATTCGCCGCCGAAACGGGGCAGTTTCACCAAGTTGTTTTGGCCCGACCCCTCCCCCGAAACGTTTTGTTTTGACATTTTCAAATTATTTCAATGTTTCATCATAACGTGTGGTTTAGAAATGACCTTCAATTTTATTTTAGAAATACCATTAAAAAATGCTCCAAAACAAAACGTTCTGCTTCAGGGTGAACAGGTTTTGTTCAACCTGATGCAACTTTTTTTCTGATTTTTTTTTGGGGGGTGGGGGTGGGGGGTGTGTTTGATGCTGACGTCACTACAGCTACGCTGATGTAAAACCAAAATCCAGCATAGATGAGACCCTGAATGCGATATGCAAGGCCGTGTTTGTTTTTGAAATAGCAAGGGGCATTGTCGAGGCAAAAGAAAAAGAGTAATCTATTTGAATCCTTTCCGGTTAATGGCAGGATCCCAAGTTGTGATTTTAAAAATGTAGACCCCGATCCTGCAAACACAGACAGGATTCATTGTAAGCATGTGTGTGTGTGTTCATTGACCTATTCACATGCTGCTTCTTAAGCACTAGGCCCTGTTTCCATTCCTGGAATTGATGCTGTATGTTTTCTTGAAATGACACTGGTTAATTTCACATTCCCTTTCCAGTCAGTTTCACTTCTGTGCTGCTTTGTAGTCAGGGACTCCTGGGTTCTGTTCCCAGCTCTGGGAACGGCATGTGGACTGGTGGTTATCACAGGGGGCTGAGAGTCAGGATTCCTGGGTTCTGTTCCCAGCTCTGCTACCGACTTACCCCTCTCTGTGCCTCAGTTTCCCCATCTGCAAAATGGGGATAATGATTCTTACCTTGGAAAAGCTGCTAAGTATTGTTGTGGTTGTTGCATCTGTGAACATTTTTAAATTAAAAAAACAACAACCACACCCCCAAATTGGAAATTAAAATGCCAACATGAAAACATCGTTATCCCTCTTAGAATTTTTTTTTTGCAACCTTCTGTTTTCTTTTTAAGTCAGTGCCCTATCCCAGGAGTCGGTGCCCCTTGGAGCTGATAAAACTTTCCCCATAGTTATGTTATGGGGACAGGGAAAGTTTAAAAAAAACATTTAAAATGTAATATAAAAAATTTACATTTCAGGGGTTGGGGGGCTGTGAATAGTAACTTTGTTGGGGTCCGACCCCCTCTCCCACCCCCCTTGTGTAGCCATGTACCCCAGCGGGATCAGACTGGGGTGATCAGCTGCTGGAGGTTAAGGATGGAGGCGTAACGCCATGCGGACGGTCTCTCTAGTTGCTGTAGCAAGTCGGATTGTTTTGTGGGTGTGATGGTGGATGAGGAGAGGGGATTAGTGGAAAGATAGAAAATCAAAACCGTTGTTGGCTTGTCCCTGTGGGAGTTCACATGCACCATGCTCCGCCCGATTGGAGGGTTCAAACCCTGGCGGTTCCGTGCTGCAAGCGTTGGCCTGAGCCGCCTGTGGGGAGCAAGGGTGACGCTGCATCGGTGTGAACCTGAGGACGCTAAGCAGAGGCATGTGAAGGCAGATCACCTCTGGCCCTGGGTCAGATGGCTAGAGAGTACACAGCATTGGCCGCCCAGGGGGCTTGTGGGAAGGGGAGTGGAGGACCATCATCTATTGATTGTTGTGACTGCAGTTAGGTCATCCCTCAGATTGCTAACTCAGCGTCTGCCCCATGAGGCTCGGGTAGCGGCGTCTGAATGCGAAGCGTGTGATGGGGGAAACCAGCCCCTGAACCCGGGTTAAATCTGCCGGGAAGACGAGCAAAGCGCTCCCCTTCTCTCCAGCCTACCCTACACCCACACGTATATTACTGGATCGAAGAGTGTGATTTTTCACACCGATGTAGTTAAACTAGATGCAACATTTGTGTGTGTGGACGTTCCTATACGGCTTTAAACCTGGCTCGTGCCTCTAAAGTTACGGGTGCAAGCTAAACCGGTTTGAAACCCCTATAAGAGTGTCCACACACAACTAAACCGATTGACCTTAAACCGCTGCAACTTCTGTGTGTAGGGCTTAGTCTAGCTACAAAGTTTTGCCGGCATAGCTGTGTTGTCTGGGCGTGTGACATAATCACAACCTCCTCCCGGCATAGCTGTCCCACCACAACACCCGGTGGAGATGCATAGCTGATGGCGTTCGGGGAGACGAGGCTGTTCTGGAATAGAACTTCCTTTGTCGGTACAAGCCGCATCTCCACGTCGCTAGCATAGCTCCCCAGCGTAGATGAGCCCAAGCAGGGTCATTAGGACTTAAGCAATCCCGGAGGACCAGGGAAAGGCAAACATAGTGCCGATCTTTAAAAGGGGAGCAAAGAGGCCCCCGGGAATCACAGACCAGTCAGCTGGACTTTGATATCTGGAAAGGCAGCGGAACAGATGATTAAACGATTAATTTATAAGCCCCTAGAGGACAATGGGGTGACAAGGAATAGCTGGCATGGATTGATCAAGAACAAATCATGCCAAACCAAGCTAATTTCCTTCTTTGACAGGGTTACTGGTCTCGCGGGTGGGGGGAAGCAGTAGACATGATAGATCTTGATTTTAGGCGGGCTTTGGACACATGACCTCCTCATCAGCAAACGAGAGAAGTGTGATCTAGATGAAATTAGTGTAAGATGGGTGGTGGGAAGACTCAGAGGAGTTATAGCTATAGAACTGGGAGGACGTCTCTTGGGTCTGGTCCTAGTCAATATTTTCATTAATGACTTGGATAATGGAGTGGGGCCCGTGCTTCTGGCATGTGCGGATGTCCAAGCCGGGGGGGGGGGGGGGGGGGTTGGGGGGCCNGCGGGCACTTTGGAGGACAGGGCTCGAATTCAAAACGACTTGGACAAATTGGAGACCTGGTCTGAAACCAGCGAGATGAAATTCAGTAAAGACAAGGGCAAAGTATTTCACTGGAGAAGGAAAAATCAAATGCGCAGCTCCAAAGTGGGGAATAGCTGGGCAGGAGGTCGGAGGGCTGAGAAGGATCTGGGGGTTATAGATGAATGTGAGGCAGTTGCTAAAAAGACTCGTCTCGTTCTGGGGTGTACTAACAGGAGGGTGTGGGAGGTCCCTGTTGCTCCTCGGCACTGGCAAGGCCTCAGCTGGAGTCCTGTGTCCAGTTCTGGGTGCTGCACTTTAGGAAAGAGGTGGATAAACTGGAGAGAGGCCAGAGGAGAGCGCCGAAAAGGATCAAAGGTTTCGAACACCTGGCCGATGAGGAGAGGTTAAAAAACCTGAGCCTTGGGAAAAGGAGACTGAAGGGGGATCTGATAAATCTTCAGCTATGTTAAGGGCTGTTATAAAGGGGGCAGGGATCCATTGTTCTCACTGTCCACCGGAGATAGGACAAGAAGTAACGGGCTTAATCTGCAGCAAGGGAGATTTAGGTCAGATATTAGGAAAAGCTTTGCAACTAGAGGGGGAGTTAAGCTCTGGAGCAGGCGTGGAAGGGAGGTGGTGGAATCTCCATCATGGCAGGGTTTTAAAGACAGGCTGGACGATTAGCTGTCGGGGATGGTCTGGGTTTACTTGGCCCTGTCTCAGCGCAGGGAGCTGGACATGGCGACCTCTCGAGGTCCCTTCCAGCCCCACATTTCTATGGTTCTGGGTCCTTTATTCCCTATTAAACTGCTTTGCTGAATATCCCCATGCGACGTGTGAGTGGCTGTAAAACCGTTCTGCCCACTCCGCGATGGTGTGATGATCACACGCTGTTACCGCTGCATTTTGTATCCGACTTGTACTTACCCAGATCTTCCCGCGAGGTGGTATCATTAATATAGTGGTTTTCATCAATAGATCTCAAAGCTGCTTACAATCTTTATTAGTCATGGTTTCTTTTAACTGCAGATACATTCCCCTCTCTCTCACGCACACAGCTGCAGCAGAAAGAAAGGGCGAGGTGTTTTGTTTTGTTTTCTTTATATATATTTTTTTTAGTAAAAACTTTTCCTCCTCACCTGGAATGTCTGACCATTTGATCTTCTTTTTAGTGAAAAGAGAAGGGGGGGGGGGGGGGGGGGAAAGAAATGAACCAGTCTTGTGTGTTTGGAAAACGGCTGCCTGCAAAAATTGTGCTTCCAAAAATTGTAAGAGCATAAATCCTCTTAATTAATAATTTTTAAGCCACCAGCTGTGGTGGGTTTGAGACGCCCTCCCACAGAAATGTTTCTAGTGTGTGTATTTTTAACACTTTAAGAACTTAATATCAAAGTATAATCCTTTAAAAAAAATCTTCCAATCAATCAGAATATGTAAAATTCACCCCCATTCCACAGGCCAGCTCCAGATCTATGCGTCACTTACACCCTTAAACTAGAATTTAACGTGACAAAAAAGACACGTGCCGGTGTCAGGGTGGCCTAGTGGGGCCAGATCCCCAGTGGATATAAACGAGCTGAGGATCAGGCCGTTGTGCTGTTAAGAACAGCCTTCTGCTGGGCGTGCCAACTTGTCAGAGGAAAAGCAGACTCCGCCCCCTTGTGCATTATCCTAGGATGACTCGGGGCCTGCTCCTGTGAGATGCTGAGCGCTGGGATCTGAGCAAGGGAAGCCCCATGGAGCCTGCTTAACTTTAAGCACGCCAGACGTTCTGTTGAAGTCAGTGGGACGACTCACATGCCTAAAGTTAAGTGTGTGCTTAAGCGCTTTGCTGGATCGGGCCCTAGGGCGTGGGATTGAGCCCAGAGCTTGGTTAAGATTTTTCTACAATTCAGAAAGTTCAGCGGCTCGCTCGCAAAATTCCAAATGTTGGAGGAAAAGGTTTTGATTTTTTTTTTCTCTCTCTCTCAATGTTTCTTTCTGGGATTTTGATCAGCTGTAAGGAGCCCAGCGAAATGCTTCGCATTGGGACAAAATTTGAAACTTGGACGCAGCTCCAAATTTGGACCAAATGTCACTCGTCTATCCCCTCCCCTCGTTTTCCTCCCAACCCTTTTTTATCACAATTTGTTTGGAAAGATTTCTAGGTCAGGAGCCCGTTGGTCTGGCTACTGGTTGCTTGCGTGGTTAACCTTGTCACTAGATCAGCATCATCGGTTAGTTTGGCTCTTGAAGAAATTAAAAGCAAAGACTTTGGGATCATGGTAATTTACTAGAAATCAAAGACGAGTGTGTGGTGTTTGTTAGTTATTTGAAATAACTTTTTTTTTAATTGCTCCTTTGTTTTAACGTGTGGTTTTTTTTAATGTGGTTGTGTATGAAACATTTTTTAGGTGCATATTTTTACTGATTTCACTATCCCCCCTCCCCCGATTTAAAAATAATAATTATGGATCCCGGAGGGGGGAATAACTGGCTTCAGAATGACACTGTAACAACTTTATTTCACTTTCAGAAAGGATACTGTCAAAGCATTGTTAGGATCCCGGGCCTGTACGCTCCGCTCTGGGCACTGAAGCCAGTGGGATTACTTTCTGTAAAGCTTCCCAGGAAGCAGCAGCCTCCGATTGTAACGTGCTCATGGCTGGGAGCGCCGCTCTGCTGCTGAAATCTGAACTGCTCACCTGTGGGACAAGAGCCCAACAGTGCTAAATAGGAGCCTGGTTCTTTTGTAGCACAGAGGGCTGGGGGGTTCTCCTGTGTAGAGCCAGGAGGATCTGAGTTCTAATCCCGCTGCAAAATTGCAAGTGATAACAGTTAAATCTGGGGTGGGGATAGATTTGTTACAACATATTTTTACAAAGTCTTCAGCTGTTTTACTTATAACCACCGGGGATTCTGAGACTGGAGGGGATTTTACAATGCCTGTCCCATCCATAGAATCACAGGACTGGAAGGGACCTCGAGAGGCATCTAGTCCAGTCCCCTGCACTCCTGGCAGGACTAAGTTTTATCTAGACCATCCCTGACAGGTGTTTGTCCAACCTGCTCTTCAAAATATCCCATGATGGAGATTCCACAACCTCCCTTGGTAATTTATTCCAGTGCTTAACCACCCTGACAGTCAGGAAGTTTTTCCTAACATCCAACCTCGATAGCCCATTGCTTCTTGTCCTAAGGATCAGAACTCAGATCTTCCTACTCTGCCCACAATAGCCGCAGCCCGCCGTGTCCCAGGAGAATCGTGCTGGTTCATTCGCTTCGTGGTCACTTTTACCATTTCTCTTCTCCAGTCAGTTTCACTTTGAGTTCCCCTCCGGGCAGGGGAGGGAGGTGATGAGATTCAAATACTGAAACCAGACCCGCAAAAATCCTATTTCCCAGAGCGATTAAAATAGTCTAGAAAACACAGAGCCTAGAGCTGGGGTAAAAAAGCCCTCTAAACAAGTCTGCGAATGACACTTTTTTTAAAAAACCAAAACCTTTTTAGCTTGGCCTATGTTGTTTGACTGTCCTTGCAGCCTTTGTCCAGCAGGGGGCAGGCTCCAGGTGATGGGAAATAGCTGGCTTCCCCTATAGCTGCCCAGTCTCTCTCCTCTACCAGAGGGTGTGGGTTGCCCTGGGGGGCTAGGGCAGATGTGTGTCACAGCCCCCCCTCGGTGCATGTCTGCAGAGCATGGAGTCTGGTAGTGGCCATGCTGGGAGCTGTGGCAGGTCTGGGGGGTCAGCTGAGATGGCGGCCGGGCTTTGAGGGGGATCGAAGTGGGGTCTTGTGAATCTCCCCTCCCCCTTGGGAGGAGGAGGGAGTTTCCTGCTAGGTTGTTAGATAGATGCAGCACCCGAGGCTGAGAGCTCGCTCAGCTTGGCTGTCACCTGCCCCTCGCTGATGCTGATCTGAAGCACATACCCTAGTCCTTACAAAGGGGCCCTGAGGGTGGGGAGTGAGGGGCACCAGCTAGAGCTCTGTTGGTGGGGGTGGGATAGCAGGGGGCTGCGGGTCGGGAGTGAGGGGCACCGGCAGAGCTGGGGGGAGCCTGGGGTGGAATAGAAGGGGGCTGCGGGTCGGGAGTGAGGGGCACCGGCACAGGTTGGGTAGAACTTTCCCAGCATCTGCCTAGCTCAGGCCCCTGCTGCACTGAATTTACTTGCCAGCCATCTTGTCTCTCGGTGGGGGATGGGGCTGTGAGTAGAGGTGGAGTCGGCCATCAGGCGGGGACAGTCAGGCCGGGGGGCGCATCCTTCCCCTCCCCCCCAACTTTCTTGGTTGTCCCACGTGTGGCCTGGAGCCCTGCATTCAGGCGGTGTAGGATTCCTGTGTGGTAATACAGTCAGGCCACCGGGGGGCAAACTTCGCCAGAGCCTCTTCGCAGGGGCTTGAGGTCCAGGCATCTCAAAGTGGGTTGTGGGGGGACCCTCCCTGTCTTGCAGATGGAGAAAGGGAGGCACTGAGGTGTCTTGCCCCAGGACCCGGAGGAATCAGTTGAAAAGCTGGGGCTAGAACCCAGGAGTCCTGGCTCCCCCCCGCTCTAACCACTAGACCCCACTCCCCTCCCAGAGCCGGGGAGAGAACCCAGGAGTCCTGGCTCCCAGCCCCCCCCCCCCTGCTCTAACCACTAGACCCCACTCCCCTCCCAGAGCCAGAACCCAGGAGTCCTGGCGCCCAGCCCCCCTTCTCTAACCTCTGGATAACGACATACACGGCTTGATGAGCCTGTTACAGCCCTACCTACCTAACACAGGCAGATCTTTTAGCTCATGCCGTATAGCCTCCTGTGGTCAGATCCGGAGGTCTCAGGTTCATTCTCCACCTAAGGGGTGTCGCACCCAGACCTACCCGGTGTGGCAGTGTGCCGCAGTGAGCACCCACTCTGGGCTGATCAGGGTCCCCCCGCATCTGTAGCCCTGGGGGGCGTAGAGGGCAGCCTGCCAGGGTTGGGAGTGGGCCGAGCAGGGGTGACTCCAGACCAGCCTCTCCACGCCCGGGGCGGTGGCTGGAAGACAAAGCCATGGAGGGGCATGGGGACCGGTGGCGAAGGGAGCATGGGGGGATGTGGGAGGGGCATGGGGGGATGCGGGAGGGAGCACTGAGGGGATGGGGGCAGGGAACCCATGTGGGGAGGAGATGGGGGCAGCTGCTACCTGTGGCCCCCAGCAGTAGGACAATGACCAGCAGTTCCATGGCGCTGCGGGGAGCTGGCACCATCTGGGCCTGGCTCTCCGTGAAGGACACTGTGGGTGGGGAGATGAAAANTCCCCCTCCCCCCCCCCAACGAGATGGAGGGAATACTGGCCCATCCTGGTGACCAACAGGGGCTGTGGGCAGTGCAAGCTGACAGCGTTTGCGGTGAGGACGCGGCAGGGCACATAGTGTGGTTAGTGTCAGGGAAAAGCAGCCGGATCTGGCGACTAGCAAGGAGATCCCCTGGGGTGGGGGTTGCTTCTGGGATCTCCCCGATCCCTGTCCTTGCACTAGGTCACACAGGGATCCCTGCCGTCTGGAGTGATCTCAGCCCAGGGCTTCGGGCGTGGAGGGGAGATTCGGAAGGGTGGCCGGGGTCTCTGTGGTTTGGGGACCGTCTGCCTGGAGCTTCAGCGCCCCGCTTTTCCCTTTGGCTCCCAGGTGTCAGCACCCTCCCGTGTGACGAGTTGAACACGTCTCTGCTTCGCAAAGGAGGGCTGGGGTCCTTCCCGCGCCCGGCCTCGGACCCTTCCCAAATCATGTCCCTTTAGCCCTTTCACTGGGGCCAGACTCACCTCTGAGCCCGCGCATTGATTTGGCCCAGCCTGAGCCAGAGAGAGGGGTTTGAATGCTGCTATTCCCCAGATGGGCCACCTGGTGGCGCTGTTGCTGTCTGCATCAGTATGGGGCTGGGGGCGGGAGGGGGGAATGTCTTTTGAAGTGAACTCCCCTCTGGGTTTTAACCTGTGTTGGGGGAACCTAGAGATTAAAGCATCTAGGCCTGTAACGAGCGAGGGTCAGTGCGGAGGATCTGATGGGGAAGGGAATAGTGATGGGGTGGATGCGGCAGGAGCGGGGATCGGCCCGGTTCTCCTCTCCTCTCGCTGATGCCTGAGCGCCAGATCAGAATCCCGCCCCCTCGGCCTAAAGGGCAGCCTGGGCTTGTCCTCTCCGGTGGATCAAACGTAACCCCGCGTGGGAGGGGGCCCAAGCTCTAAGCCCCCTTTCCGTTCCCTTGCCTCGTCCCCCAGTGTCAATTAGAGCAGGCTGGAGGCTGCTCTAACTCCCGCTTCAGGCCCGGGGAGGTACAGAATAGGCTGATCTGCCCCCTATTTCCACCACCTGGGAAGGCCCCTAGGCAGGGTGGAATTCCCAGGCCCTCTGCACCCCATAGGCACTTTCAGATCCCTTTGTGCTGCTGGGGACGACGACCTGAGAATCAGACCCAGAACCTCCGGCCGGCCTGCCAGACTCCGGTGGTGTTGGGGCTGGTTCTGCGTAGGGGCCGGTTCTGTTGGTTACTCCCCTCTCCTTCCCCTCCTTGGTAACTGGCCTTTTGATTTAATATTGTAAAAGGGAAATGAGATTTCAGTCCCAGATCCTGGAGTTAAATGCTTAATTCCCAGGGGAGTTAGGCACGTGAATGCCTTTCAGGACCTGGGCTTTAGTTTATAATGCAGGGGGGGGGGATTCTGGGGCGGGGGGCCCAGTGGGAATGGGTTTGCCGCAGCTCCCTTTAGCTCAGCTGCGTTACGCCAGTGCAAGTCCGCCGCTGATGCTTTGGTTGTAATGGAGTGACTCCGGATTGTCTGGAGCTCAGAGGAGTGACTCCGAATTGACACCGGAACTGAGATGGGAGTAGGTCTCACTTTCTGCAGCTAGAATTTTCTCTTTTTTTTTTCCGTCCCCCTCCTTCCCCACCAGCCCCGAGAGGACTGAGATGGGCGTGTTTCTTCCCCCCCCCCCGCCCCCGCCAGCATGCTCCCGGCGCTCCAGCCTCATTGACACTGTAACTCGGGAGACCTCTCCTTACGCAACGTGCCGGCAGTCCCAGATGCCCCTGCACCCCAATGTTCTCGACTCTATCCCAGGAGCCAAGGGAGAGCCCATGCCATAGATCCGTGCCTGGAAATGGGATGTTAGCCACACGCTCGTCCACCCAGGCCGCAGTGTGTTAGCCACACACTTAACCGTGCTGGAAACCCGGCAATCTGCCCCCCCCCCGCCCCGCCCCAGGTTCAAGTGGGAAGCCCTCCCCGCCCCCACTCCGACAATGGGATTTTTTTTTTCTGAGCTGGCAAATTTATTCACATGATTGTTTGAGTTTTCTTTCCAATCTGGACTTCACTTTACGCGTTTGAGTTGGGAAGCGGCATCTGGGTTTTTCCGCAGCTTTTTGGTTGGCTGGTTTGGTTTCCCTTTCGCTCCCATCGTCGTCGGTTTTCGTTTTTTTTAAAAAAAAACAAAAAAACAAAAACAAAAAAACGAACTGAGGGAAAAAAACGGATTAAAAAAACCCTCTCTAATTTACACTTTAAAAAGCACTAAACGCCTGATTGTTCAAAGCGCCTGCCCATGCAGCATGGATGCCTTCCAAGTGCTTTCAGTTGATGCAAGTAGCTTCTATAATCTCAAGCATCCCCCCCCGATCCCCCGTCTCTGCCGCCCCATCATAACATACTTACAAAGAGGAAAACAAAAGAAAAAAACCTTAAAATTTTTTTAATGCAACTCACTCTTTGCTCCCCAGCGCCCCCTGCTGTTACTCTAACCCTGCCCCCGCCCCCCAATAATGCCAGTATTTGTTCTGTGTTATAAGTGCCAAGAAATTTTTGTGACTCCCTCATTCCTGTGACCTGAGAGTATCGACAATTGCACATTAACTACTGTAAAGATTTAAAAAAAGAGGAATTCAGAAATGTTAATAAAAAAAAAAAAGGTTTGTAACAAATTTGCACACCGGGCTGGTTATTTTCTATCCTGATTTCACACGCACACCCCAGGCATTTGCCAACAGCTGGAGATTGGTGTTTAAGGCACACGAGATAGCTGGGTTCGGTTCCTTGGTCAATTCCGTGCCTCAGTTTCCCCATCTAAAATAGGGGATCGTTCTACTCCCTTTGCCTATTTAGGTGTAAGACCATGGCGCTAACATGGGCTGCAGATTCAAAGGTCAGAAGGGCGCTCTGTGATCTTGAGTCCAGAGGACTTCCCTGAATTAATTCCTATTTGAACTACGAGACGATCTTCTAGGGAAACAGCCGATCTTGATTTACAAATTGTCAGTGGTGGAGACTCGACCAGGCCCCTGGATAAGTTGCTCCAGTGGTTAAATACCCTCCTGGTTAAAAATTTCACACCTGATTTCCAGTCTGCACTGGGCTAGCTTCAACTTCCACCCTTGGGCTGCTAGATTGATCAGTCGTCTGTTATCCAATAGTTGTTCCCCAGGTAAGTCGAGTCACGTGTCCTGGGCTGGCCTGGCCCCTGTAAGGGGAGGCAGGGCCTGATGCGTCCCTGAAGAGGGGACCCCATCTGGGCAGGGCATTGACGAACAAGCAGCCCTGCTAAAAGACCAGCTGGTGGACGTGAGGGACTCAGGGGGGTTCTTTGTACTCTTCAGAAGGAGTTAAGCAATGAGCCCCCTCGCCAAGGGGGCATCTCGTTCCCAGTTCCCGGGTCTGAGTGAAGCCGAAGTCCAGAGGCAGCGCAGCCAAGCCGCGTGAGGCTCTCACGTCACCCCTAACTTTCTGGGTAAGTGCTGGAGCACCCGGCAGGCTTCCCAAAGCTTGAATCCTCCCCGTGGCACGTCTGCCCCCCTCGCCCGTCGAGCCCCAGCCTGCTGGCTGTGCGGCCGCCAGGCCTGGGCACGGGATTCCAGCAGGGGGCGCACCTGTGCCCCCAGAGGCCAGCCCTCTGCCCCCACCCGCGGGGTAGCTTGGCTAGTCAGCACATCAGGGCAGCCAGCTGCCTCCCTGGGGTTTGTGCAGAGCCGGCCACACTGGGTCCTGGGGCACTGACAACCGTGATAGATGAGCACGGCCCAGGCCAAGCCCCTGGCTGTAACGGAGTGACTCCAGATTGACCGCAGCAACCCTCTGTCCATGTCTGCACAGCGTCTGGTGTGACATGGGCCCTGATCTCAACGGGGGGGGGGGGGGGGGGGAGGAGGCAGCGCCTGGCGGGACGAGGGCCCTGATCTCAGCCGGGGGGGGGGGGCGCCTGGCGGGACGAGGGCCCTGATCTCAGCAGGGGGGGGCAGCACCCGGCGGGACAAGACCCCCACTCTCATCTGGAGCCTCTAGCAGGTTCCAGATCATTCCAGGGAGACTCATCAACTCTGGCTAAGGCCCTGAATTTTCCCCAACGCTCCCCCCCACACACACACACACAATTGCCATTGGAATATTAAAATGCTGCAAAACATGGTGTGACACACAGAGCGGTGACGAGATAATATAAAAAACCCCCATTATTGTCAAAGATTTCTTTAGCTTCTCAGATACCCCAGGAAAAGCAGCACATGGCTTTGGGGCAGGGGTGGGGGCTGATTTCCCAGCCCCCCTCCCCCTTCCCAGGTGGGAGCAGGTGGCATCCAACTGTAATAGTCCTCACTCGGGGGCTGGTTGGGGAGCGGGGCCTAGTGGTCACGGCCACCACCTCTGACTGCCAAGGGGGATGTGGGGAGGGGAGCCCGGGCCCTCCCACCCCACCGGGCTCCCACCCAGAGCCCTTTGGGCTATCAGTCACCTGGCAACCAAGGCTGTTCTCCCTGGGCCTCTTCCTCTCGCCGCCCCTCCCCTCGCCCCGCAGTCAGCTTAGTCCAAGGCTTTCCCCCGGTGGGGAAATCCAAACCCCAATACGTAAGGGCGGGGGGGTTTACCAAGGGCCGCGGGATCCTTCCCTCTCTAGGGTGGGTCCAGCCTTCCCGCAGGCAGGGCCCCTTCGGGCAGCTGTGTCAGCGCCTTTAGGCTTCCCGCCGCTCTGCCACCCAAACGAGCTAATTCCCTGCCTTTTAATTGCTCCAGCAGCTGGCTGAGCCCAAAATAATCCCTTAATCCCACGTTGCCCAGTGTGGGGTTCGTACACCCCAGCACAGGCAGGGATCCTTGCAGGGGTGTCCAGGCATCACCCCCTGTACACACGGCCGCCTCTGGCTAGTCACGCACGAGCTAGAAACTCTCGGGAGAGGCCCATTGCAGCTCCCTTTGCACCCTGCAGGGGGAGACAGAGCGGAGGGAGCCCCCTGCTGGGGCTCTCCCATGTGCCTGTCCCCCCCAGGTGTAGCACCATGAGAAGTTGACCCCCGGTGGTTTAAAAGCACCCCCCGCCCCCAGCTGCCAAGAGAAACTCATCCAGCCTTTATAACCGGGGGGGGGCGGCCTCGTTAGCAGCTGTCTCCATTCATTCAGCTGCTCCAACACCATTCGCCTTTCTGCTTATGGCAGCTGGGCCCCATTCCCGCCTGCGGAGAAGAGCGTGGCTGGGGGCGGGGACACATGCCCCGGGAGAGACCCAGAACCCGGCAGGTTACCACCATTCCAAGCGCTAGGCCGGCGGCCAGATACGCCTGGGATCTGCCCCCACATATCTGCTCCTTATGCTAGATCCACTGCCCCTTAGGGACAAAACCCAGCCCCCCAAGAGGAGCGGCCGTGTTCTGGGCCGGCTCTGCCGGCGGGATTGCTGCGTTCTCCGGGCCCGGCCCCTTTCTAGGCAGCGCTTGGGAAGGCAGACAGGAGAGGGGCAGGATGGGGAGGCCAGGGGCCAGATTCTCAGCTGGTGTAACAGCCAAGGTGCCACTTAGATTAACGCCCGCTGCAGAGCCCCGCCACTGATGTTCATGCACAATTGGGGCTGACACAGCCTCAGCAGGTGTAAATCAGTGCAGTCTCATTGACCCCAATGGGACGCCGCTTTACACCAGCTGGGGATCTGGCCCTACTGCTAGGGTGACCAGATGTCCCGATTTTATAGGGACAGTCCCGATTTTTGGGTCTTTTTCTTATATAGGCTCCTATTACCCCCCACCCCCATCCCACTTTTTCACATTTGCTGTCTGGTCACCCTACCCAGTGGAGTGATTCATAGATTCTAGGACTGGAAGGGACCTCGAGAGGTCATCGAGTCCAGTCCCCTGCCCTCATGGCAGGACCAAATCCTGTCTAGACCATCCCTGGTAGACATTTATCAAACCTGCTCTTAAATAGCTCCAGAGATGGAGATTCCACAACCTCCCTAGGCAATTTCTTCCAGTGCTTAACCACCCTGACAGGATGAGTCCCACTGACTCCACGCTGAGCTGGTCTTAAAAGTCACTTTTCAGAGCACGGCGAAGATCCCCGGTGACTGAGCATTAAACGCTCCCAAGCCGGCCCCATCTCAGCGCACGGAGCCACTGACAAAAACCAGGCGCCTTTAAAGGGACAAAAAAATTGGGCTCCAGTCCTCAGTTTTGCTGCTTTATTGTGCATTTGTTTAAAGGTTTTTTTAAAAAAATATGAATTTGATTTTTTCTTTACATTAGAAATTCAGGTTCCGACGAGGCCGCGAGCCTCTAGGCCCAGGTCACATGGGAGCTGTAGTTGGAGGCCCTTTGTGCCTCTACTTCCTCCCACAGGCCCTGCTCCCTGGCTGGACTACATCTCCCATAACACATTGTGCTCACTTCCTGGAGCAGCGCCACTGGGCTGCAGCATGGGAGTTGCAGCTGGGAGCCCCTCCCACCCCCATTTTCCTCTGTGGGCCAAGCTCCCTGCCCAGACTACATCTCCCATGATGCATTGCACTCTCTCCCAGCTGCTCGGCTGCCATAGTGCATCATGGGAATTGTAGAAAGGAGTGTCTCATGCCTCTACTTCCTCCCACAGGCCCTGCTCCCTGGCCAGACTACATCTCCCAAAATGCACTGCAGTCTCTCCTTGCAGCAGAGGCAACAGCAGGGTCCATCCCGGTTATGTTTGTACAGCACCAAGCACCGTGGGGCCTCACGACTCTACCACAATACAAATAATTAACAACAAACCGACCATCAGGTCTCTTCCTCCCCGCTAAGGCAGCAAAAATCCAGCAACACGACCCCCAATTTCTTTAACTGAAAGCCCTTTGCATGAAAACCCGCCTGAGGAATGATTTTGGCTTTTCGTACAAAAAAAACGAGCGACGGGCCGCCAGGGAGGGGTGAGGAGCCAGCGCATGCCAGGCAAAGCGCAGCTGGGCTTTAAGGCAGGGGAGCCCTAAAAAGCAGCTGTCACCATCCCCTGAACCCACAGAGCACCCAGTGCGCCAGCCCAGTGTGGGAGGGTATTAACAGCTGAGTCTGCATCCCATGCTAGTAAGAATCGGTCTACCTGCAACAGGCGGCAGGGAGCTGGTGTGATAAGAGAGCGCCCCCTGGTGGCACAGGCTGTGCTGCCCCGTCCCGTCCTGGAACATGGGATGGGCAAGCTGCTTCTCCTTCCCCCTCCTGGCTTTGCAGGTACCAATGAACTGGCTTCCCCTCCCTCCCAAATCTGGGGAGAGATCAGAAGTGCCCCCCATTCCAGCACGTTGCTACTGCCCCCTACAGGCTGAGGATGCCCCCAGCACCCAACTGCAAGCCCCTGATGTGGAAGCAAAGGCTTGGGGGGGGGGGGGACACCTGAACCAGATTCCCAGCAGGAATCTCCCCTGGTACCTGGAGGTGCCTTTTCTTTACCATAGGTGCCAGCCCCAAGGGTCAGAGAAAGGCACCAGAGTGGGCCGTGCTCCAGCAGGGCAGCTCCTGGGCTGCTTGCCAAGCAATGATAGAGGCATGTGCATGGGGGGGGGGGGGGGGGGGGGGGGGGGGGGGGGGGGGGGGGGGGCGGGGGGGGGGGGGGGGGGGGGGGGGGGGGGGGGTGGGGGGGGGGGGGGGGGGGGGGGGAGGGCAGCAGTCAGGGGAGTGGTGCCTCTTCCCTCCCCCCCCCCGCAGTCCTGGCCAGTCGATTACAGAGTGAAGAAGAGGATAAGCACCACGATGAGGAGAACGAGCAGAATGCCGATCACACACCACTGGCGCCGGTCTGGGGAGGAGGAAGCACAGGGGGAGATGCAGTGAGTGGGGGGTGGGGGTGGCAGGGGCGATTCTGAGACGGGGGGGTTGGCTTAAGCACTGACACTAGGGACCTCTAGGCTGCCTGGGGTGCATTAAAGAAACCTCCCTCCCACCTGCACACATAACCCAGGAGTAAAGATCACTCCCTCCCTGCTCCCCCCCGTTTTACAGAAGGGAAACTGAGGCAGGGGAAGGGACTTGCCCCAAAAGTCACACGGGGCCATGAATAGAAACTAGGAGTCCTGACTCCCTGCTCTCCTTGACTCTAACCACTAGACTCCACTTCCCTCCCAAAGCTGGGGATAGAAGCCAGGAGTCCGGACTCCTGGCCCCTCCCTGATCTAACCACTGACCCCCACTCCCTTCCCAGAGACAGGAAGGGGACTCAGGTTCTGAAGTCTCCTAGGTGCTTTGAAAAATCTGCCCCTGCCCGGCGCCTTCCTCACCGCTGGTCATGTGGGAGACCTTGGCCATCTTCTTCAGCACGCCATCCATGCGGGACTGGGTGCTATCCATCTCCTGGGCAAACTCCTCCAGCATCCTGCCAAGCCAGGGTCAAGCGGTCATCTCAGGGTGCAGCTCCCACCCAGGGGGGCTGCGGTCAAGCCGGGAGAGACATGGACCCCCCCCCCCCACACACTAACATGCCTGCCCGGCTCCCGGTGTCGGGGGATCCAGTCACTGCTGCTTTCAGTCCCCTGCCAAGGTGTCAGGAGGGGGCTTGTCCCATTCTCTCCCTCCACCGCCCCCAGGTTGGTGGGGCTTCTCCTCCGGGCACCTGTCATCCCTCTAAGAACTGGGCTGAGACCCGCCAAACTCACCTCACACATGGGGCCAGATAGGAAGGATTTTCAGCTCTGGGGCTGGCGCCCCCTAGAGGGGAAAGGCCTCATGTCCCATTCCCCACCCCCGTGAGCCAGCCCGTCCCCTGCCCTGGGGCTGGATCAGAGCTGGTGCCCCCTAGTGGAGAAAAGCCTCATGTCCCAATCCCAGGCCTGTGAGCAGGTCTCCCCACACCCCACCCCACTCACAAGCTCTGCTCGTCCAGCTCGTCCCCGACCCGGCCCGACATGTGCTTCAAGACCCGGATGCTGCCCGACACCAGCTCCAGCTGGTCGTCCTGCTGGTCTATGATCAGCTGCCGGGGAAGGGAGGCAGGAAAAGCCAGTGGGTCGTTGCAGGGGAGTGCGACAGGGTCCCGTTACGGGGGAGGGAACGGTGGTGGGAGAAGGGAACTAGGATGGTGGGAGGGAGGAATTGCTGCCACCTCCCCCATAAAGTTTGCAACCGCCAGCCTGCAGGGTTAATCCCCAGGTTGTGGAGCTGTGGAACTCCCTGCTGCAGGGGGGTCCAACACAGAGGGCATGGGGGTGGCAGCTTGAGTAATTTTAGATCCAGCTCTCGGAGGGGGTGGATGGATGTCAGGCCACAGCCCCCGATCCCCCCCACCCTGAGCCGATCATTACAGGGGTCTGGAAGGGAGAAATCCTACTCTGGAGCAGCCGGTGCCAGCCATTGCTGGAGACGGGCCCGGGTCTGATCCAGAGGGCAGGGATCTGGGCGGGATACGGACCTAGACAGGCCCATAGGTCCGACACGTAGCCAGATCATGCTTCTAGTCCCTCTGGTTTAAATCCAGATCATTCCCACCCCTCCAGCTTTAGTGGACTGACATCTGGCCCTGGGTTCCATTCCCAGCTCGGGGGGGACGACACTGTGTTCCTCCTGATCTGGGTGACTAGGGACGCAGCAGGGCATATCCCCATCCCCTCTTAGCCCCCCAGCCCCTGCCTGTGGCCTCTGACGGCTCCCCACCTGCTGATGCAATTGCTGCTCCTCAATATAGCGAGAACTGGCTGACACCAGCTCCTCTCGCAGCTGGCCGTACCGCTCGGGGGGGGGCTTCTGGCTGGCCCCCCCGCCAATCAGCATCTGCGGGGAGAGAGCGGAGCCCTGGTTGGGGACCCATCCAGGCAACTGACCCCTGGGGGTAGCAAGTAACTCGGGATGAGGGGGGTGATGGGGACTGGCTGGCTCAGGGGGGTGGGGAATGGGACATGGGGCCCTTCCCTTCTAGGGGGCACCGGCTCCGATCTGGAGGATGGCAACGCAAACTCCATGCGATTTCCCTCCTCCCCCTGCTGTCAGCCCGTCCCCTACACAGCAAGACCCTCATCACCAGAGGGGCGGGGGCCGAACGCACCATGGGGACCCGAGGGAGAGATCGGGCACCTTGCGGCGTGCCCAGGAGGTATGGGTAGCTATGTCCCTGGATGGAGGATCCCGGCCGCCAGGGGCTGCCACTCCAGCCTCCCCCATCAGCGGCTGCGGGAGGGAGAGGACGGCGTACCAGGGCATGGGATGGGCTGTAGGGCTTGCTACGGGGCCCGTTCCCCGCCCCCGCGAGCTCTCCCATTGCTGCTCAGGGAGGACGGGACCAGGTACCTCTCTGGTTTTCCGCTCGGCGAAGGCCAGGGCTGACGGGCTGGATACGTGATCCCGCATCTCCTGCGATGGAGGGAAGGGAAGGGGTTAAAAATGAGATTGGTCTGAAGCCAGAGGGGTTTGTTGCGGGGAGAGCAGCAGCCCGGGGCACTTCGGTGGGGGTCCCCCTCCCCGTCCGCTTCACAGACGGAAATGGGAGCACGGGGAAGGGAAGGGACTTCCCCATGGTCAGCCAGAAAGGCCAGGAACAGAACCCAGGTGACCTGGACTTCCCCTGCCTTAACCACTAGACCCCACTCTCCTCCCAGAGCTGGGGATAGAGCCCAGGAGTCCTGGCTCCCAGCCCCTTGCTCTGTCCAATTCACACACAGAGTTTCAAAACAACCTGCTGGAAACCATGATCCCTGACTCAGTTTCTCCTCCTCCCTGAGCTATTGGGGTCCCTCTAGTGCACTAGCTGTTGTGCCCCACTAGAGGGCAGCAGAACCCCACACACTCAGAGGAGGTCTGAATTCCCAGATTCCTCCAGTAGGGGGCAGCCCTGTGCCTCAGGCAGAGACACACAGGACACAGGCTCCTGATGCATTAGGGGCAGGGTTCCCCACCTTGACAGAGTCCCGCATCTGCCTCACGAAGGCCCGTCTCTCCGTCAGCTCGCTGGCTTCGATCCTGAACTTGCGAGGGTTCGACTCCACAATGCGTGCGCCCGAGCTAAGGACCCAGTGCGCAGGGGTGGGAGTGGGGAGCACAGGAAGGGGGAGAGTGGGTGGGGTGGACGAGGCCCCAGCCAGCCCATAGACATCAAACAGCTCTCTGGATTTCCCTTCATTCCCATGGACTCTCCCAGCAGGGGGCGCCGTGGGGAGCGGGGCAGAGACCTGGCATGGGGGGGGGTGCTCCAGGCTACTCCGAGCAGGGGGCGCTGTGGGTAGGGGAGCTCCTGGCCTCACCCAGCTGGAGGCGCTGTGGGGAGCGGGGCAGAGGCCTGGCATGGGGGGTCTCCCAGCTACTCCCAGCAGGGGGCGCCGTGGGGAGCGGGGCAGAGGCCTGGCNTACGGGAGGGGGGGGTCTCCCAGCTACTCCCAGCAGGGGGCGCCGTGGGGAGCGGGGCAGAGGCCTGGCACGGGAGGGGGGGCTCCCGCAGGGGAACCCGGCCCCAGAAGGATATCAATGGTCTCCTCCAGATCCTCCAGGTCCCACTCGATGCTCCGCAGGCTGTTGCGCAGCTCGTTCGTGGTCCAGTCGAACTCCTCGGTGCTGACGACATGAGTCTCCTGCAGCAGCTCACACCAGCGCTCGTAGAGCCCCCGGGCCGTGTTCACAGCCTTCTGCACCTCCCTGGGGGGCAAAGAGAAAGGGGGGGGGCGAGGGGTTAGTGAGGAGACGGCACTGTGCTGCCAAACCCTGGCTGGCTACTCCGCAGCCCCCCCACCCCAGAGGTGGCTGCATCTCAGCACCCAGCAAGGAAATCCGGTATAAGCAGCCCGCAGCCCTCACCAGGATGGGAAGGGATCTCCCCGCAGCAGAGGGGATGGCGGGGGGGGTCTCTCCAAGGGGGGGGCGGAAAGGGGGGTCTCTTCAAGGGGGGACGGACGGAAAGGGGGGGTCTCTCCGGGGGCGGGGGGTCTCTCCAAGGGGGGGTTCTCCAGGGGCGGGGATCTCGGGGGGGGGGGCAGGCTCCCCAGCGGGGCTCTCTGCACAGGGTCCCGGTGCTATTTTCAGCCCCATTTTAAGGGGGGGGGGGCGATTCTGCGCGGGCCGCGGCCGACTCACCCCCGCACGGCAGAGAACGGGTCCTCCAGGGCCATGCTGCCGCCCCGGCCCCCCGCTCCGCTGGCTGCCGCCGCCGCCGCTCCCCGCCATGTGACCGGCGCTGGCCCGGCCCCGCCGAAGCTCCGGCCGCCGCCTCTGCTGAGGGCGGGGCGGGTTTGCTCGGACCGGGGGGGCGGATCCAGGCGGCAGCTGCGGGGGGGCGGGGCTCCCCCCATTCACAACCCTCCATGGAGGAAAGGGGGGGGAGGGGCAAGGCCGAGCTGACCCCGAATTCCCGGCCCTGACCCTGATCCACACTGAGCAGAGACATGGAACCCAGGAGTCCGGATGCTCCCATCCCCCCACCGCCAGATCCCGCTCCCCTGCCGAAGCTGGGAACAGAACCCAGGCGTCCTGACACACACACACCCCGACCCCACTCTCCTCCAAGAGCTGAGAACAGAACCCAGGCGTCCTGACACACACACACACCGACCCCACTCTCCTCCCAGAGCTGAGAACAGAACCCAGGCGTCCTGACACACACACACACCGACCCCACTCTCCTCCCAGAGCTGAGAACAGAACCCAGGCGTCCTGACACCGAGACCCCCCGACTCCACTCCCAGCTCCTCCTCCTCCTGGGTATTTAATTCCAGTCCAGCCAGTATGACTAGTCCCTGCTGTGGGGTTACTGGTTGTCCCCTCCCTGCCTCAGGGGATTTCTCCTGACTCTTGGCAGCAGACTCCATGGGCCCCTGGCCCCCACGGGGCTGCAGCTGGGAGGCCTTGTGAGGGGTGACACTGAGCACTTGAGGACAGCGGGGTGGGGGTGGGGGGTGAGCCTTTATGTGTAGCCATTGGGGGAGAAAGGGGTTGTGTGCATCTGAAATTGTATGTGGGATTTGTTGATGGTCAGGTTGTGGAGGATAGTGTGAGGGTTGTGTGCTGGGTGTGTGGGGAGGGGGGGTTGCATGTTGTCAGATTGTGTGGGGGAGTTGTGTGGCATGCAGGCAGGTTGTAAGTGTGTTTGAGCTGTGTACAGGTAGATTGTGTCCACTCAGGCTGGGTGTGGTTGTAGTCAGATTGTGGGGGGAGTTGTAGGGTATGTGTGTAGTTAGATTGTGTGTGTGGGAACAGGCAGTGTGTGTGAGGTGTTTACAGGTAGGTTGTGTACAATCTGATTATGAGGGGATGTGTGTAGTCAGGTTGTATTTAGTCGAGTTGGGGGAGAGTTGTCTGATATGTGTAGAGGGAGGTTGTGGGGGGGGGTGTAGAGGCAGATTGTGAGTAGTCAGATAGTGTGGGGGAGTTGTGAGTGGGTGAGAGAAGTAGGCTGTGTACAGTCAGACTGTGCCTGGATGTGTGTAGTGAGGTTGTGTCATCTAGTTGGATGGGGGGGGGATATTGTGGGTGGATGTGTTGTGTAGATGGGTTGTGTAGTTATGTGTGGGTGGGGGTGACAGGCAGGTTGTGGGTGGGTGGGGGAGATGGGTTGTGTAGTCATTATGGAGGGAGTTGTGGTGGGGGAAGATTGGCTGTGTGTAGTCAGATTGTGGGGGGTTGTGTCATGTAGTTGGGCTGTGGGGGTGACAGGCAGGTGGTGGGTGGCTGGGGGGAGATTGGGGGGGCTGTGGGGGTGACAGGCAGGTGCTGGCTGCCTGGGGGAGATTGTAGGGGGCTGTGGCCTGTAGTGGGGCTGTGGGGGTGACGGGCAGGGGGTGAGTGGGGGGGGGGGATATTGGGGGGTGACAGGCAGGGGGTGAGGGGCTCGGGGGGGTGGCCGGGGGGGGGGGCGGCGGGGGCGGGGCGGGCGGGGGGGGGCTGGGGGGAGATTGGGGGGCGACAGGCAGGCGGTGCGTGGCTCGGGGGGGCGGCAGGGGGGGGGGCCGGCGGCAGCCAGGAGGCGAGGGGGCCGGGGGGGCGGCGGGCTGTGGGCTGGTGGGCGGCAGGGCGGGTTTCCGGGTGGGGGGATATTGTGGGGGTGACAGGTAGGTGGTGGGTGGTTGGGGGGGGTGGGGGAGATGGGTTGTGTAGTCGGTGTGGGGGGGGTTGTGGGGGTGACAGGCAGGGGGTGAGTGGGTCGGGGGGGCGCCGGGCTGGGGGGGGGGGGGGGGAGATTGGGGGGGTGACAGGCGGGGGGTGAGGGGGGCGGGGGGGCGGCGTGTAGGGACGGGGGGTGGGGGGGCTGGGGGGAGATTGTGGGGGGCTGTGGCCTGTAGTGGGGCTGTGGGGGTGACGGGCAGGGGGTGAGTGGGGGGGGGGTGGGGGGTGGGGGGGCTGTGGGGGTGACAGGCAGGTGGTGAGTGGCTGGGGGGAGATTGGGGGGGAGATTGGGGGGTGACAGGCAGGTGGTGAGTGGGTCGGGGGGGCGCCAGGCTGGGGGGATGGGTGCAGTCCCACGTGCTGTGCACACAGGCGGGCTGCGGGGGCGGGATTTGCAGCGCGGGCAGATGGGTTTTTCCCGGTAGGATCCCGGAAGGACGCTCCCCATAGGCCACAATGGGGCCTTCCAGCCTCTGCCCTTATAGGGAAAGAGGAAGCTTTTGGAACGTTGGTGCGCGCCGCGTTCGGATCCCGCCCCCCCTGACGTAATGGGCCCCTAAGATAGTCATGGAAACGGTAACCGGGGCAGGCTGGGGTGACCTCAAGCGTGGGGCGGAGCCGCCTCCTCCTCTTCCTCCCGCCTCCAGAGCGCGCGGGGGGGCGGGGCCTGCCGTCGGGCAGGTGGCAGAGCGTGGAGATGAGGGGGGGCTTGACACCCCCCCCTCCATTCGTGCGCCCCAGCACCGACCCCCCCGGCCACATGGGCGGGGTTAATTTCGGCCTCTTTGCAGCGCTGAGATTCGGGACAGCGGGTTTGCCTGGGGGGCTCGAGCCCCAATTTGCGCCGCCCCGGGGGGTTCCTATGAACAAGGCGGGAAATGTTGCACTCGCTGGAGGGGTTTAAAGCGGCCCCGTTTGTAGACAGGCAGAGACACGTGCTGAGCATTAGCAGCTTATGCGGGGAGTATAACTAGTTGTGCAGTGCAGCCGCGTGCAACACACACACACACACACATGCAGCCGCGTCTCTCTCTCACACACACACGCAGCCGCGTGCATCCGACACACACCCACCCCCCATCTCCACGAACGGAGGAAGATTTCATTCACGGCGAGCACGCGGATGTTGCAGTGACTCCACTCAGTGGATTGAAACACAGATCGCGCTGTTTACACACACACACACACACACACACACACACACACACACACACACACACACGGTGCGTGTTCTCGAAGCGGAGTTGCAGCCTCACACGGGTTCTGCTTCGGNTGCATTTGCCCGGGAGGCTGCATTCCATGTCCACGAGGTGCGTGTTCTCGAAGCGGAGTTGCAGCCTCACACGGGTTCTGCTTCGGCTGCATTGCACGTCAAGACAGATTTATTTGGCAGACCGCATTAAACGGAGACGGGGCTTTTGCTCAGACCCAGAAAGGTTCCGCTCACAGGCTGCATTGGCTGGTTGTGCTCGTGGGCTCACGTTAGTGCGTTGCCGACACAGCTAGATTGTGCAGCGGCGGCGGCATCTGTTTATCGCATTGCGCGTGCACGTGCACCAGCCGCTGCATTCACTGCACCGCGCGCACCCAGGCCTGGTGCAGGACTTGCTGCACGGGTGGCCCCGCACCTGGCGTTGCACCAGCCCCGATCGCTACGTTGGACGCACAAACTGCCGGGCGTCTGGCTGCTCGGGCAAAAGCGGCAGCGGGTGGCTCGGGGGGGTGGGGGTGGGGTCCCTTTTGCATCGACCCCCCCTTAGCCGCTTTGCTGCGGCTGGCGGCTTCCTCCTCCTCCCCTCCCCCACGCCTCGGCATTTCCGTCCTTCCCGTCCCCTCCCCCCGCCGGCCGCTGGGGGTGGCGGCGCGTTGCACAGGCCGGATGCGGCTGAGTGAGGGGGCGGGGGCGGCCCGGGCGCTGAGATCACCGGGGGTATAAAAGCAGCCGAGCTGGGCGCGGCTGGGCTTAGTCGGGGCGGCTGGTCCGAGGCGGCGGCGGCACAGCAGCAGCAGGACGCGGGGGTGGGAAGACCCAGGCAGGCGCAGCCCCCCCCGATTCCCCGGCCGGTGCACGAGCGAGCCGGGCCGCCCCCGCCCGATTCCCCGGCCGGTGCACGAGCGAGCCGGGCCGCCCCCGCCCCCGCCCGGCATGGAGGCGCAGCAGGAGGCGCAGCGCATCATGACGCTGTCGGTGTGGAAGATGTACAACTCCCGCCTGCAGCGCGGCGGCCTGCGGCTGCACCGGAGCCTGCAGCTCTCGCTGGTCATGCGCAGCGCCCGGGAGCTCTACCTCGCGGCCAGGCTGGAGGAGGGCGAGGAGGGGCGGCTGGGGCCGCAGCCCTGCCCGGGGGAGCAAGGGGCCGGCCAGCCCCCGCCGCCGCCCGCCGCTGCCTCCCCCGGCCCCGCGGCCCGTGGCCACGCCCCGGAGCCCATGGAGACGCAGGACAGCGGCGGGGCCGGGGCCGGTAGGCGGCCGGCGCGGGGCGTTTCGTTGCCGCCGCCCCCGGGCAAAGCCAGCAGGAAGCGGCGGAGCAGCAGCTTGGACAAGCCGGGGGCCGCCGAGGCCGGGCTGGTGCCCACCAAGAAGGCCCGGCTGGAGGCGGAGGAGGAGGAGGGCGAGCGGCAGCCGCAGGGCCAGGACGGCCCCTTCCCCAGCCTGGCCAAAGTGCTGCAGAGCCGCTTCTCCGGCATGCTGCGGGGCGGGCCGCCCAAGGGCCCCGAGCCCACGCCGGGCTGCCGGCCCGGGGACGGGGTGCTCAGCATACTGGTCCGAGCCGTGGTGGCCTTTTAAAGCCCCTTCCCCGCCGCTCGGGGGGACTCGTGGCTGGGGGACCGGCCCCGCGGCGCGCTCGGCTCGGCTCCGGGCGGGAGCCGGGGGGCAGGAGCCGGCCGCGCCTCCCGGGGCGGGAGAGACACACAGGCCGGGGCAGCGGAAGGAAGATCGGACTTTCCCCTCCCCACCCTGCTGGCTCCAGGGGGGAGGCGAGAGAAAAGGATCTGCCGGAGCAGGGACCGAGACACGCCGCCGCTTTGGGCGGGGGACGGACGGACACTTGGGCCCAACCTCAGGATGGGGAAGAGACTCGCGAACCGGGCCGAGCTGTTCCTGCCTGCGCCTCCCCGAGAGATGGTTTATTTTTGTGTAGAGAGATGCTATATCCTGACCTGGGATCCGATCCATTGGTGCTATTCCAGAACCCGGCCCTCGGGGGAGGGAGAGGGGTTGGGGGTGGTTTTGTGTTGGGGTTGTTGTTTTTTGTAACTTGAAACGTTGGCCGCCGCCTCCTTGTTGTTCTGTGTCCTTGTGATGGCAAAATGTTTGCTGGGGGGGGGCTGCAGACCTGGCGGCCAGATGCGAGCTAAAGGGGTTTCAAAGCGAGCCAACAGCGCTGAGAAATAGTCAAGAAAAGGATCTTTTGTGTTAAGGGGGGGGGGCTGGGTTTTTCTAGCCCTCCTCCTCTTGCGCTTGGTTCTCCAGCACCCGCAGAAAGTGGGGTGATGGTGCCAG
Organism: Platysternon megacephalum; assembly: GCA_003942145.1. Classification (NCBI taxonomy): domain Eukaryota; kingdom Metazoa; phylum Chordata; order Testudines; family Platysternidae; genus Platysternon; species Platysternon megacephalum. The sequence continues at coordinate 1,576,467 of QXTE01000230.1, forward strand.
ATGGGTGCCCGACTTACTCCATTTCTTTCCTCAGGGGTACTTTTTTAGTTGCTTTTTTTTTTTTTTTTAAGAGGCCTTTTTTCTTTAACCAACGAAAAGCTCTCAAACCAGGATTCATTAAGGAAACTTCCCCCACTTCCAACCAGGCCTACCAGTTATGACACACCACTCATATGACCAGTCATTGCATCACACTGGGTCTAGAAGGGCAGCAGGGAATTTCCTGCTCAGACCGCCTGTAGATTTTTGTGTGTGTGGGGAGCTGGTTTTTCAAGGTGTGGGTGGGGTGTGTGTCAGCCTGACTCATTTAACCCTCTAAAGGAGAACCGAGAGGAGGCTGCCTTGTGCTGCTTGCTCTTAAAAAAATCAAATACAAGTTTAAAAAAAAACAAAAACACCCTACGAAAGTCACAGACTCTGGAGGGTTTTTTATTTCCTCTTCAGTCTGGGGGTGGTGGAGGGAAGTTTCTTTTACTCAGAGTTTAGAGTTCTTTGAACTAACCAGTGTAAGATGATTAAACTTCTTGGTCTGAATTGCTGAAGATCAAAAGAGAAGAGAGTGTTTGAGACGGGGAGAATTCCTGGTCACCCACCGTCCCCCTGGAATTTTCAAAGGAAAATTATGACATGTTCAAATCCCCTTGTAAAACACTGAGAATCAGCCATCTCTTTCTGTTGTCATGGCTAGTGGGTCTAAGATCTACCCCCCCACACCCCACTGTCTTGTTTCAAATCAGATGCCCCTCAAGTGCTCTTCAATCTAAGGAGAGGAGGGACATAGTCTGTGTTTGTGAATGTCATGATGGCTTCACGTATACCTAGGAACAAAAATCATTCTTTGCTTCCTGAATTTGCTAGTTGCCTGCAGAGGAAACTAGCGAATGGATTCAAACAACCAGGAAAAAAACCCTACACAGTTGAGACATTTCTTTTTAAATGTTACCCATGTGTCTTGAATGCTTGTAATTTATATCTGTCGTTCCATTTTTTTTTTATTGTCTTGGGGGGAAAAAACGGCATGGACGGGGCTTTCCTCCTCTATGGTGTCAATTTTTTTTTTTTGTTAAATAAAAACCATTTGTGAAACTGGTGGAGTTGTCGCACTCTGTGTTTGTCATAACAATGGGAAATGGGTGTTTTGTGTTTTTGTTTTAAAGGCCTGGCTAAATTTAGGGGCAGGCTTTTTTTGTTCGGCCTGTTCCAGGCTGGACAGGCTCAGCTGTCAGGCCTTGAGCAAACACGAGATGGGCTCCTAACCCCTCTCGAATGAGGCCGGGTGCGAATCCTGTTCATTATAGTAGGACCCAGCTAGAGGAACCACTGTGGAAGGAGTCTGATTCATTCCCTTGCTCCAGCCAGCATCCACCCCCTTCTCTCCCTCCCCCTGAAGCTTGGCCTCTATATCCCTTTGTGATCTCCCCTCCCCACCCCCTGGCCTGTTGGGTGACCCCACAGCAGGGTGACACAAATATCAAGTTGCGTAACGGTGCCCTTGGGTTGTGGGGGGAGTGTAAACAGGAGAGGTTTAAATGGCCTAGTAACTGCAGACTTGTAACTGGTTAGAAATACTCCCCTAGAAACATGGGAATCGTGCCAGCGGGGGGTGGGGGGGGAGGGGTTGGTTCTGTGTCCCTGGAAACAGCTGGCACGACTTCCATGGACGTAGACTAGTGAGCTGGGCTGTGAGGGGATTATCACAGGCGAGATAAAATGGATCTTTTCTTGGCACAGCACAAGAGAGGCGGGTTCGTGGCACATCCGCTGGAGGCAGGTGCAATCTCTGGGAGATGGGAGCCATGATTCCCCCTGCAAAATAATCAAGCTGTATAGAAATGGGGGGGGGGGGCTCAGGGGTCCTGCAGCTGTGGTGGGGGATTGGGAGACGGTGCCCTTGCTAGACAGGAGACAGGGTCACTATTGCTGCTGGTCAGGCAGCGAAAGTGTAACCTGTGTCCTGGTGAGCCAGCCCTGATGAGGCCACAAATGAGGGGTAACGCTGGATGCCTGGACTTTAAAGCACTGGTCATTTGAGCCAGGCCTGTTGGGGTTTCTTTGATTATTTTCCCAGCATTAAAGGGGTGAGGACTCCGCGCTTTGTCTCCTGGCCCCTCCCTGGCACCGCTGGCCCCAGCTGCAGGTGACCGGCTCAGTTCCTCGGCAGTGGTCAAAGCCGGGCTGGGGGTGCGTCCGGCCTCAGGAATTCTGCGTGATCCAGACAGTGGCGAGGCGAACCTCGATTTCGCATCTACTCGTATTGCCCACCCTGCCAAGCCAGGCAGGTTCATTCCCACCACCCCCAGAAAGCCCCGTGTAAAGGACCTCATCAAAGTTAATGCATCTGGGCCCGATTTACACTGGTGCAGGATTTTTACAGCCAGTGTGTGTATCCATGACACCCCCTAAGGGGTGTGTGTGTTCCCATTGAGTGTTCAGCCGTAGCCTTCCCTCCACCCCGTGCTGAGAGTCTCCATGGCTCGTGCAGCCTCTGACCTTCCTAGACCTGTTAAAATCAAAGGTGTTTAGTACAGACGGGTCCACGATGCAGCTGCCCAGGGGTAAGTCTCCGTGTTTCTATTGTAGCCATTCCCGGCTGCCCTGTTGTGCAGGTGCTGTACAAACACGTGCGCCCAAGCGCTCACAGAGACGAGTGGTGGAAGGAGGGGAAACTGAGGCACTGAGCAGGGGTGGGATTTGCCTCAGGTCACTGGTGGAGCTGGGGAGAGAACCCAGGCATCCGGCCTTCTCACTACTTCCAGGCTGGGATGCATCTCCAATCAGTTGCCTAGATGTGCGAATGCCCCAGTGCCACGTGCTTTGAGCCTGATGGTGCCGCCTTTGCACTAGTGCAAAGTGAGTAAAACACGTCTAGGTCAGTTTCTACCTCAGGTCTGCAGGAGGCAGGGCAGGGCTATCCGCAGTGTACAGATGGGAAACTGAGGCACAGAGAGGCTCAATGACTTGCCCAAGGTCACATGGCAAGCATGTGACAGAGTAGGGCTGGGCTGCCCTGCCCTGCCTCTCTTTGCATAGGTGAAGTCCAAGTAAATGAAATTCCGGGGGCGTGGGGGGCATTGTCACCCTTTAACAAGCATCTTGGTTACCACAGAATAAAGCCCCCATCGCTGATATTGTAGCTGGCTTAAAGAGCTGGCTACTGTGTCAGTGCAGCTCCCCCCCAGTGGCTGGAGTCTGAACTTCTCATTGGTGTGTCATAGTCCCTGTAGTGCAAACATGGAATGGGGAGTCTCCTGAAGCTCAAGCAAGAAGGGGGCCTGGGTGCAGGAGGATCTGAGTTTTGTTCCCAGCTGCTGCTGTGAAATCCGGTGTGTGGTGGGAGTGATGATCGCTGTCCTACTTGGAAATTCACGGCTGATTTTTAAAACTCTGGGTTGAAAGCAGCCAAATTCTGTGGTTTTACAATCACTTTCTGTGGCGCAGTGCAAACGGAGGTGGAATTGTAAGTTGTCGCTTTATGTTGGCTGGAGTTTTCCTGGGCCTGGTTGCAGGGGGTCTGTAGGGAAATGCGTGATCTGGGCCGAGCAGCCAGGTTCGAGTAAGGTGGGGTAAATTGCATTTCTCTGCCTTAGGGAGCAGCCTGCATTTGTCTCTCTCTGGTTTGGGGTCCTTGCGTGTTCTCGGTCTGGATTCTAAGAATAAAAGTTGTGAGATGTCACAACCTTCCAACGAGAGTATTTTGGGGTTTTCATCTAGCTTCTGTGTGCATGTGTCATGATCAGATGAGTGACCTCCCCCTCAGCTCAGCTGAGCCTGCCCCCCTTTTCTGACAGCAGCTCCCTGCATGATGGGAAATGCAGTGGTAAGCTCCCGGGGTGCGCTCAGAGGAGGTTTGTGGCAGGAAGAGAAAGGAGGACTGGGCAGGAAGCAGAGTGGCAGAGAGATGATGGGAAAGCAGCTGCCGTGGGACAGGGGGGTCTGTCTGGCAGAATCCAGCCCCCCTCCCCCTCCATGCAGCTGCAGCAGGACCTGACAAGGGGGTGGTTTTGGCAGAATCCGGCCCTCCTGCCCCCGGTGCAGTGGTGTTAGAGAATGACTTCCTTTCGAGCAGCCGCCCAGCAGAGACAGGATGCTGGGGCGGATGGGCCCATTCTGCTTCGCCAGTTCCCAGGCCACAGGCGAGGTTCCGGTGTTCTCACGGGGGCCAGGCACCCTCGGGCGCCCATGAGCCGGGGGAGGGGGGGGGCAGGGAGCACACACGGACCTGGGGGGGGGGGGGGGGGGGGGGGGGGGGCAGGGAGCGCACATGGGCCCAGGGACAGGGCCAAGAGGGTGATATTTGTTGATGCTGGTTATTACGGCAGTGCCTTGGGCTGCAGCGCTGTACAAATACTAGCAGGGCCCTAGGGAACTGCCCCCCAGGGAGGCAGTGGGGTGTAATGGTTAGAGCAGTGGGGCTGGGAGTCAGGACGTCTGGGTTCTATCCCCAGCTCTGGGAGGGGAGTGGGGGCTGGTGGGTTAGAGCAGGGGGGGCTGGGAGTCAGGACGCCTGGGTTCTCTCCCAGCTCTGGGAGGCGAGCGGGGTCTGGTGGTTAGAGCAGGGGGGACTGGGAGCCAGGACTCCTGGGTTCTCTCCCTGGCTCTGGGAGGGGAGGGGGGGATGGTGGGTTAGAGCGGGGGGGGCTGGGGGTCAGGACGCCTGGGTTCTATCCCCAGCTCTGGGAGGGGAGGGGGGGCTGGTGTGTTAGAGCAGGGGGGGCTGGGAGTCAGGACGCCTGGGTTCTCTCCCCAGCTCTTGGAGGGGAGTGGGGGCTGGTGGGTTAGAGCCGGGGGGGTGGGAGCCGGGACAGCGGGGTTCTCTCCCTGACTCTGGGAGGGGAGTGGGGGATGGTGGGTTAGAGCGGGGGGGGCTGGGAGTCAGGACGCCTGGGTTCTATCCCCAGCTCTGGGAGGGGAGTGGGGGCTAGTGGGTTAGAGACCCAAAAGAGTTTACAGTCAAAGAGCTTCAAGGCTTGAAGTGCAGCCTCCAGAGTGCGGTTCCCATGGGATGGGACTTGCACAATTCTCTCCCCCCTGTGCAGGACTATCTTTGTTCCAACAAGTGGGGAAACTGAGGCACAGAGGGCCAGAGTGGCTTACCCAGCAAGTCACTCCAACTACTAGACTCACTTCTCTCCTAGACCTTGGCTAGATCCCAGGAGTCCTGACTCCCAGCCCCCCTGCTCTACCCACTAGACCCCGCTGCCCTCCTACACCCAGGCACAGACCGCAGGACTCCTGACCCCCAACATCACCTGCTCTAACCACCAGACCTGGGAGGCGGTTCCCGGTGGTGCTAAGTGGGTCTGAGGCGCGCCCTGTAATTGCCCAGCCTGGGTCTCTGCAGTGTCTGTCTGGCCCCTCCCTGCCCGTGCTCTGAGGTGTGCAGGGAACGTGGGAGCCCCGCACACCCCGGGAACGTGGGGAGGGAGTGGAGGGGACCAGGGCGGAGACGAAATCTCCTGGATTGAGACGCCCTGTGCATTGACCTACACGTGCTCACGCCGCTTTCCACTTGGGGCTGGGGGTCAGGACTCCTGGGTTCTGTCCCTGGGCCTGGCGGGGGGTGGGGCGGGCTAGACGTTAGAACAGGAGGGTGACTGGGACTCAGGACTCCTGGGTTCTCTCTCTGGCTGGAGCAGGGGTGAGGTGGGGGCTGGTGTGTGTGTGTAAATTGCTTTTCGATGTTGTCGAATCCTACGTGTGTGTGTGTGTTTGTGGGTGTGCACACACACACACACACTCACTCTGGGAGTCGGGAGTGTGTGTGATCCCTCTCCCATGTGGGGGATTCTGGCCCAGGCCAGGGGGGATTCTCTTCCCTGGGGGGGCCGGGAGATGACTCCTCTCCTGGGGGGGCATAGGGAGAGGGGGCATTACAGAGGGGGGGTTCCCCCCCCAAGCTCAGCCCTGGCTGCACATGGGCTCACATGCCCACGGCTCAGGGAGGTGGCCTGGGAAAAGGGCGAGCGGCTCCCAGCCCCTCACGTCCAACGCTGGGTGCGGCGCCCGGCTGGGGCCCGGGGGCCGCAGGCGTGTGCCCCAAAGGGCTTCGTAAGGATTTCCTGGGGGGGGGGGCAAAGAGGGCGCCAGGCAGATCTCACCGTGCAGAGGTTTGAAGGGTATTTTTTTGGGGGGGAGCATATGGAGGGCACATGCTGTAGGGGATAGAGGGGTGGGCAGGGGCACATCAGGAGATGGGACAGAGGCCGTGGGGGGCGGGAGGCAGGTACTATTTTGAGGGGGGGGCTGGGAGACAGGACTCCTGGGTTCTGTGCCTGGCTCTGGGAGGGGAGTGGTGTCTAGTGGTTGGGGGGGGGGGGGGGGGGGGGGGGGG